>JAHNEJ010003516.1:0-313313 GCA_022559845.1 Amorphophallus konjac | reverse complement strand
GTTAAGAAGGAACGAGTCGGCAAGACTGTAGAATTGGTGGAGGTAGACGGGTTGACGGGGCGTAAAAGGGAACGTCCCGATAGGAGATTAGAAGAAGAAGGGGGAATGCGCAAAAGGCGCGGGGTTTGATTTCGGGTTGTATCATGGTGAAATGCCCCGACAGAGGCGTTTTCTTCGTGCCATCCCTGCCCTCTCTCCACCTCGTAGAGAGACGTGACAGGGTTCACGTGCTGATTAGGAGCGTGGTCCGGTAGTGGATTACGGACAATCCCCATATCCTGCTGGGGTACTGGAGCTTGTTGGGGTTGAGCCTGCTGCGGAGCTGGATGCTGCTGTTGCTGATTTTGCTGTTGCCGAGGCGGCCTTCTCTCTTTCATGGTGGCGATGACTTGCCTCATTTCATCCCAATTAATGCCTCCCTGGTCATTCAAATCATAAATATGATCTCTGAAGTGGAAACAACGGTCAAGGTTGTGACCAGGGGCGCGGTGAAATGCACAGTAGCGGGATGTGTCAACATTGTCGGGCCACACTGTTCTTTCTTTTGGTAGAACGAGCAGGTTGGCGGCCATTAAAGCATTAAAAATGTCAGGGAGACTCTTTGGGAGTGGCGGATAATGGGCCCTCTTGGGGCCAAGTGGTGGTCTCCGCTGTTGTTGGCCGTAGTGGGAAGGTGGAGGGACTTGATGGTATTGTGGTGGTGCTGGAGGGTCGGTGCGAGGCGCTTGGCTCGGTGATGGAGCAAAAGAAGGTTGGGGTGTGAAATGGCGCTGTGGAGCGGAGGTAAAATGGGGGTTCTGCTGTGGAGGTGGCAGAGGTCGTGGGTTTGAATGGTGATGGGGGTGGCCAACTACGCCAACCTGCTCGTTTGTGACAGTGCCCTCAGTTGTGGGCCCACTGTTGACAGTTGTATTCTTTTTAAACAGCCGAGGCTTCGGCTCAAACATGCCCATGATGGGCGAATCCTTCATTTGTGTCTGTATATAACGAGCTCTTTCATAGAGCTCCTCCATGGTTGTCAGCCGATTCATGGCCAAAATGTGCCGGAATTGAGGGGTTGCATTAGAAATGACCATCTTCACTTGCTCCTGTTCCGACAATGTGTCCTTTAATTTTTCGGCCATGGACCGCCACCTATCAGCAAATACAATGAAGTCCTCCTCGGGCTTCATCTTCTCAGCAACTAAATCTGTAACAGAGAGGGAGGGTCCCACCCGGTCTCTGTACTTTTGCAGGAACTTTCTTTGAATAATATCAAAATCGCCAGCATCAGCTGGCTCCAGAGAATAAAACCATTCAAGGGCGGATCCCTCGAGAGATCTCCTGAATAAGTAGGCCAGGGAGGCCTTGTTGTCTTGCCAGAAAGAAGTTTCATAACGGAAATCCTTTAAATGAATGAACGGGTTACCGGTTCCATTATATCGCCGAAAGTGCGGCATTTCAGAAGGGGGTAAGTGGAACACCGGCAACGTAGGGAGAGAGATTTCCGGAGCATTCTTAGTTGCCGTAACCTTCTTGAGCTGCTCCTCCATGCTGGCTAGCTTTCGAAGCAACAGAGTGTTGGTATCGGGCTCGGCCGGGGCCTGATTTTGAATGAAAGCACGCGGTGTAGGCGTTTGCAAAATCTGAGGAGGTTGAAAGGATTGATGCCTAACCGCTGAATAGCTCGCCTGTGGGGCCGGCATGGCCGCAGTAGGCGTTTGTGGACGAGAGGAGGGGGAATGCAAGACCGCCTGGTCATTAATAATCTGATGGCCACCCACGGCTGGAGGGGGATTAGAAGAAGAAGAAAGAACTGACTTCCCCTTTAAAGCGGCCTGAACAGCTTGCCGCTGGGAGTCATCCAACTGGGAAAGAGCTTGGATTAAATCAGTGACGTTGATGGATGGGGAAGGGTTCCCTGAAGTATTAGAAGGTGGAACTTGAGACGGAGGGTCCGCCTCATGATTAGTGGTATCGACCACATGAACCTGAGAGTAATAGGGATGAGGAGGAAGATAGTTCTCCTCATAATAAACCGAATCCTGGAGAGGGTCCTCATATTGACCAAATATGTTCTCATTCTCATCATCGTAAGAATACCCGTTTCCCGACATGTTGATGGTTTTACCTGGACGGAGTTTCATTCTTAAGAGAGAGAATGTTTTTAATGAAGGAATTATCACAAAATAATCAATCCAAACCAAGCAATCAAATCATCCAACTATGTTTATGCAAACAAGGTTGGCAAGAAACGCAAGATTTTAAGGTTTGATGTTTGAATTAGGGTGAATTATTTGTGAAAGTTCACTCTTTTGCCAAATGAGACCTAGTTTGATCCGAGTGTAATCTCCGGGTCAACTAAGTTCTTCCTCTCTTAACAACGCATGGGTTCTCTAAACTCCAGGTACTTCGAGGGTACAACCAGCCCAGCGTCCGTGAGGGAATCCACGGGTGCGGGGACTTATGGAGGTCTTGGAAAAGGGATTTCCAGTCCAAAGAGACGGAATGCTCAATGGAGGGTCGTCCCGATTCCAAGAAAGGTGTGTGGATCCTAGGATAGAGAGAGGAGGTCTCTCAACCAAGCCAGCAAATCAAGATAATAATATCAACACAAATGCCAAACAATGAATAATAGCCAATCTGTGAAAATGAACAGTAAAGACACGCCCTGGGAAGGGGCGTGTTCACAACAGCAAGAAATACACGCCCTGAGATAGGTCGTGACAAACTTAAAACACGGCAGCGTGGCTGCCGTTAACTCTGTGAGGGGCTCACAGACAGTAGGAAAAACACGCCTTAGGGTGAGGCGTTCTCAGGAAAGGACGCCTACACTGGAGGGCGTCAAAACTCAGATAATAATTAAACACGCCCTGATGACAGGCGTTGACAATAGATGGAACGCCTCTGGGAGCGACGTTAAGTCCACAGACAATAAAACAATCATGCAGCAGGCAGGAGTTATAGTAAAAGACGCCCTGGGAATGGGCGTTACTCAGAGAAACACGCCCCTGAGAGGGGCGTTAAATATCAGACGATGAAATAAGCAACCAGAAAGCCAGCAGGTGTAATAAACGCACGCCCTGGGGGGGGGCGTGATTCAACAAGACACGTCCCCGTGAGGGGCGTGAAATCAAAAGACGCCTTCGTGAAAGGCGTTAATAATCAGAAATCGACTGACCCGGGGAGTGTGCAGAGTGCACAATGGAGGGTGCCCGAGGGGCACAAGGGAGAGGGTACCGAGGGTACCAAGGGGAAAGGGCACGCGAGGGTGCCTAAGGGGAAAGGACACACGAGGGTGTCAAGGGGAAAGGGCACTCGAGGGTGCCAATGGAGATGGTAATCAAGAAAGAAAACAGTGGAGGTCCCACCGTGATCGCCAATTTGTAGATTCGGATTAAAATCCACACTTAGGAATAGAAATAAAAATAATAAAATGAATAAGATGTAATAAAAATAGCACGAGGTGCTTAAAAGGGAGTTGTGATCGCCAGAGGGATTACCTCAATAAGAAGAAAAGGGGATCGCGTGTACCTGGTGGAAATTGGGATGCGGGATGGATGTAGATTTCCTCCTCCAACTTCAATCGGCCGGCCGATGAAGCGGGTCTTCTTAGTTGATTACCGGATGTAGCCCAAAGGGATGCAGAAGAGAGGCCGCAAGGATGAAGGAAGCTTCTGCTTGTGATGAAAAAAGCTTCTGAGCGCTCAATCCGTTGAATGCTTAAGGTGCTTAACCTTCTGCACGAACGGTCAAGGCTTCAATTTATAGCTTCGATTGGATGTGATCAAGCAAGGTAAGATCAGAACGGGTAATGAGGCATTCAAGGAAGGATCAAGATCGAGCAAGAGACCAAATTATGATAGGGAACTGTGAGGGAAAGATCGAAAAAGGAAGGACTCTGGAGCGAAACACGCCTTAATCGAGGACGTCTCTTTATGAATTGACGACTGCAACAAAGGCGTTTCTTGAAACACGACCTAGCAAAGGACGTTTCTTCCTGGATTTAATTTTAGAAATAAAACTTGCTCTGTTTAAACACTGGTATAACACGCCTATGATAACGGCGTTTCTTAAAAACACGCCTTGAGGAAAGGCGTTACTCAGAAAATACCTTTTATTTTGAAAATTGATAATTCCAGAAATTAGCGGATAATACCAGGAATTGACGCCCTGTACAACGGTCGTCCTTTCTTTGAAAACGCCTTATTACAGGTCGTGACTTTATAAATTAACGCCCTTAATAAAGTCGTGAATAACAAAAATGCAGGAAAAATGCATAAAAAATTCACAAAAATAGAAAAACTTTATATTATAAGAATATTGAAGTCCACTTGGGGCGTTTACATAATAACATGAGATTTGATCAACAAAACGTCAATTTTGGCGTGTCTACACTACCTATCAAAGAGCTATGACCAAGATCTTTGATGATTTGCTCTTCAAGAAAGTAGAGTGCTACATTGATGATTTGGTAGTAAAAACTAAAAGAAGAGAAGACCATTTGCAAGACCTGAGGGTAGTATTCCAGAGGCTGCGCAAATATGAACTCAAGATGAACCCCATGAAATGCGCCTTCGGCGTGTCCAGTGGAAAATTCCTCGGGTTTATTGTCCGTCATAGGGGCATTGAAATTGACCCATCCAAGATTAAGGCTATCCAGGAGCTCCATCCACCAAGGGATCTGTCCGAGCTGAGATCTCTACAAGGTAGTCTGGCCTATATCCGACGATTTATATCAAATCTGTCGGGAAGATGCCACCCCTTTCACAAGCTCATGATGAAAGATGTGCCGTTCCTCTGGGACGATGGCTGTCAGGAAGCCTTTGAGAAGCTGAAAGAATATCTCAAGACCCCTCCAGTGCTGGGGGCACCAATTAAGGGCAAGCCCTTGATACTGTATGTCGCAGCCACGTACTGTTCCCTGGGGGCAATGCTGGCACAGGTAAATGAAGAAGGCAAAGAACAAGCCTTATACTATCTGAGTAGGAGGCTGATTAGAACTGAAGAAAGCTACAGCTACATAGAAAAGACCTGCTTGGCACTAGTCTTTGCTGTCAAAAAGCTCCGACACTATATGTTGTCACATGAAGTCAGATTGATATCTGCAGTAGATCCGCTCAAATATATATTGACTCAGCCAGTACTGAAGGGCTGGTTGGGCAAATGGGCAGTGATCCTGATGGAATTCGATATTACCTATACACCCCAGAGGGCAATAAAAGGATAGGCCGTGGTTGATTTCTTCGCAGAGCATCCTGTGCCGGAAAATAATATGCTAGGGACTGAGTTACCCGATGATGAAACACTCGAGGCCTGCCAGGCTCAGTCAGTTATGTGGCAACTATTCTTTGATGTAGAATCTAGAACAGAGACAGACTCCGATGGAAAGACCAGAATACGGGCCGGGGCCGATATTGTGCTGAAGTCACCAGAAGGGGAGGTCGTGCATACTTCCTGTTCTATAAACAAGCCATGCACCAATAATGAGGCCGAGTATGAAGCTCTGATAATCGGGATATATGTCAGCCTCAACATGGGTATTCAAATACTTCAAGTATTCGGGGATTCGATGCTGATAATAAAAGAGATCCAAGGGGAGTTCGAAGTGCGGAAGCCAGAACTGAGTCCCTACCACCAAAAAGCTGTGCGCCTCATGGCGAAATTCTACCATATTGAGCTCAAGCATGTGGGCCGTGGACACAATGCCCAGGCTGATGCACTGGCAAAGCTGGCCAGCTCACTAGCAGTTCCGCCAAATAAGACACTGAACATTGTCGTTATGAACCGGCGGCAAGTCCCCAGTATGCTAGAAGGGTGCCCCGAAGAAAACGAAGTTGCCACCATCAGCACAGAACAAGCGCCTGATTGGAGACAGCACATGCTGCAGTGGTTTCTACACCAACAACTGCCGCAGATAAGAGTAGAAAAGATGAAACTCCTGAGAATCAAAGATTCTTATGAACTCAGGAATGGAATTTTGTTCCGAATAATGGCAGATGCACGCAAGAAGATTCTACTCCGCTGTCTGTTCACTGAGGAAGCCTGGCAAGCGATGAAATAGATACATGCTGGGACAGCAGGTGTCCACCAGGCTGGTCCCAAGATGAAGATAGAAATCAAGAAACTGGGCTACTATTGGCCCACCATGTTTGAAGACTGCTGTAAATTTGCAAAATCATGCCAAAAATGCCAAGAGCATGCTACTGTGCCTAGAAGGCCTCCTACGACTCTGCACCCTACAGTTCCCAGCTGGCCATTTGCACAATGGGGAACTGATGTAGTCGGGCCACTGCCGACTTCCTCGGCCGGACATAAGTACATACTGGCCATAACAGATTACTTCTCCAGATGGGCGGAGGCTATAGCATTAAGAGAAGTGACTGGTGAACTGGTTGCCAGATTCATCAAGCAGAACATTATCTTCCGGTTCGGGATCCCCAGCCAAATAATATCTGACAATGGAAGTCATTTCACAAATCAGAAGGTCTATCGGCTTGCTGAGAAGTATAAGATCGAATGGAGGACCTCCACTCCTTACAATCCACAGGCAAACGGATTGGCGGAAGCTTTTAACAAGACTCTCTGCACCTTGCTGGCCAAGGTCGTCGGTTCCAATAAGAAGGACTGGGAAGAGAAAGTGTATGAAGCTCTGTGGGCATACCGCACCGTCTTCAAGACACCTACAGGGTGCTCACCGTACTCGCTGGTATACGGCTCGGAGGCAGTGGTTCCGCTAGAGCTGGAAGTCCCGTCACTCAGAGTGGCAGTCCAATATGGCCTGGCCTGTAACGACCCGAGAATCCGATTACCGGGAAGGCCCGATAACCCGAGACTCGTACCGCCACCCACGAGTCCGAAGACTCGGAAGGGTTAAAAGGATGGTGTGGAAACTACACAAGTATCACAAATAATTACAGAAATTAAACAGTTATAATATTAAGCAGGAAATAAATTAACATTTTACATGGTTCACAATAGAAATAACAACAGCAGTAACAGTAGTCCACGACTAGTACAGTGACAAGGAAGAAAAGTACAGCTACACGGGGCATACTCCGGCTCTGACCCCTGGCACTACCTCTGGGCACCCGCATCACGCTGCACTCCTGACGCGCTCCCCGAAGGTGGCGCCTCACCTGAAACACGGTGAAAACACGCAGGGAATGAGTCTCGGAACAAGACTCAGTAGGGATCACTCGAACCCTACCTCGTAAAACGAGAAACCACTACTCTAGCGGTAGGAAAGTGCCTCGGAAAGGGAAGCCCTGTACTCTACAGAACTAGACCCTACGGCACGCAAACTGACACACGTGCCACGATACGAGAAGACCGAAACTCAACGGTCGAACCGCCAAAATCTGAAGGTCGGAAACACACGACTGACAGTCTGTCACTCCGTACTCGACAGGAGTACCACCCACTAGGAGCACAGCCGGTAGCGTCCCCTGACGTCTTACACCGCGCCGCAGGTGAACCGCCTGACGTGGTAGGTCCTACCCGAGGCGCAAACACCGTACAAGTAACTACAAACAAGTGACTAGCTGGGGTCACGCCCGTCGACGTGGGTCCAACCGCCCCCAACCACGTGTGCACACACAGACCGCGCGTCCCTGGTCTGGGCCTCTGACTGGTTTTCCCCTCAGCCGGACTCTGGCTGCAAGACGTGGGGCCCGACGGTAACCGGTCCACAAACTGTCTCTAAAGGTCAGCCCATACACCACTCCCTGGTGCGACTAGCACACGCGTACTAGTAGGCTACGACTAGTGGAGGGTCACTGAAGGAGTAGACTCTCAAACCAACGAAAAATGACATCCGAACCTGACGAAGTACGGGGGCCGTCTCACGTACCATCACCATCGCACGGTGACCGCAGTCGGAAGAAAACGGACACACTGCTGTGGACACCGAAAATTGCACATCCAAGTGTCATGTTCGGCCCAGCATCAACAACGGCGCCGAGTGAAGAAACCCCGGAGAAATCAAGCACAAAAGGCCCCACAGTCCGTGGGCCCCAAAGGAAATCAAACGGGCCATGACTCGTGTCCGCGACGGGCTCAGAACGGGCCCCAAAAACACACCCCCCCGGGGTGCTCAGCGGCACAGCCCAAGGCTGCTCAGTGGCACAGCCCAAGGCTGCTCAGCGGCACGCCCCCTGGTGGGTTCACCGGCACACCCCCTTGGGTGCTCAGCGGCACAGCCCAAGGCTGCTCAGCGGCACGCCCCCAGGTGGGTTCACCGGCACACCCCTTTGGGTGTTTAGCGGCACACTCCCTGGGGCTCGGCGGCACGCCCCCGGGTGGGTCCACCGGCACACCCCTTTGGGGTCTTTAGCGGCACACCCTTTGGGGCTTCAGCGGCACGGCCCTTTGGGTGTTCAGCGGCACGGCCCTTTGGGGCTTCAGCGGCACGGCCCTTTGGGGTCTTCAGCGGCACGTCCTCCAGGCCGTTCAACGGCACGCCCGTTTGGACCCCCAGCGGTACGCCCTTTTGGCTCCCCCACGGCACGCCTTTTCAACCCTCCAGCGGCACATCGTGAAGCTTTTCAACGGCAAGACGACGTGCAGCCCATGCCCTACGCTTCCATGGCGCGCAGTGAGCCATCTGAGGTGGCAACCGTCCATTGGGCCACGTGAGCTACCCCCTGACGACCCAGGACAGGGCAGGTCAAAGGCCATCATCACAAGGCTACTTCCCGCCTTCAACGGCCGGGCTGGAGGGCTTCGACTGTTGAAGGTATAAAAGACCCTCCGCTTCAACAGACGGAGAAAGGGGGGACGGACACAGACAGAAGGGGAGAGGCTCCGACAGTAGAAGACACACACACACAGGAGAAAGAGGAGGAGAGAGAAGAGAAGAAGCGACCCTCCCGGCCTGAGCTCCGTCCGACGGCCACCGGGAAGAAACGAGAGTAAGAGGGAGAGAGCTTGTTGTATTGGGGGAGAGGGTTGGGAACGTTAGCCCATGTCTTAGGCCCCAATGTTTCCTTCCGTCTTGTGTTTCATTCCTCCTCTCGTTCTCCGTCTTGGAGTCTTTTCCTTTTGTCCATGGCCTCATTTGGGCATTTTCTCTTGTAATATGCATGTAGGGATACGGTCCTTGGGATCCCACGAATGGAAACAATCACCCTCCTTGGGCCCCTTTTTTTTGCTATTGCCGTTGGTTTGATCCTGCCTTCATAGTGCATGTATTGTGCTACCCGTTTCCTCCGTTCCTCCGGTTTCTTTTGAGCCACCACATCAATGTGACACCTCCCCTTTAAAGCCTGGCCTTGTGAGTCCTTCATTCACTTCCAGTAACCCTTCCTCCTTTTCTTGAACAATCTGCAAGCCCACACACACTTGGCCCTTCTAATCCTTCGGCAATGCTTCACTTTGGCCCCTGACCGACACACTTGCCTTGGCCCTCGGCGGCACACCCAATAGCCCTCAGCGGTACACCCCTATTGGCCCTCAGCGGCACACCTTGTCCAGCCCTCAGCGGCACACCTCATTTGCCCCCAGCGGTACACTCCTTTCTGCCCTCAGCGGCACACCCACACTCTGTTAACCCTAGCCGGCACACCCCTTGGCCGGCATACTCCAATTGGCCCTTGGCCGGTACACTCACCTTATGGCCTTTAGCGGCACACCCTTCAGCCTCTCAGCAGCCCACTCCTTGGCCTCGCCTCCGAGCCCCTTCCTTCACGTTTTCCGAGGTTCTATAAAGGTGTTGCTCCCCCGGGGGCCCACCTCCAGTTGTCGGGTTCCGCCACTCCATGTGGGCGCGCTCCCTTTATCTCCCTTACGCCCCGGGTCAAGGGGAGATGCTACCGAATTTTCGTGAGAAATCAATGAACAATTAAAGAGGCAAAAGGAAGCAATAAACGAATAAGAACGATCAACAATGAAGCCTCCCAATTCATCAAATCACTGCCGGCATCACGACGAAAACCGAACCGAACTAATTAACTACCCGGTAGCCCGAGTGTCCGACCCGCAAGAAAAGAGGCCGAACCAAACGAAACAAAACAAGGGAGGAGTTTTATATAAAACTACACAAAAGTTAAGATAAGAAGAAAAGAAAAGCCTTAAAACAAATAATCAAAAACTGATCGAGCCCCCATTGGCCTTCAGCGGTACGCCCCATTGGCATTCAGCGGCACGCCCTCATTGGCCTTCAGCGACACGCTCCCCTTTGCCTTCAGCGGTACACCCCTTTCAACCCTCAGCGGTACGCCCCTTTTTAACCTTCAGCGGTACACTCCCCTGAGCCCCAGCGGTGCGCTCCATTGGCCTTCAGCGGTACGCCCCATTGGCCTTCAGCGGTACGCCCTCATTGGCCTTCAGCGGCACGCCCCCTTGCCATTCAGCGGCACGCCCCCATTGGCCTCCCAGCGGCACGCTCTCTGCCCTCAACGGTACACTCCCGTTTTCCCCTTCGCCGGCACACTATACATATATGCATATACAGCCTGATAAGGGCATTAATAATAGCAAATAAACTAGTAAAAATTACGCTAATTAAAGGATTCCGAATGCGCAATATTAATCACAATAAAGAGGCGGGAGGGGTAATAAAAAATAAACAGCAAATGAATGATAATAACAAGAATAGTCATGAATAAAAAGAAGAGAAATCATCCCGGACAAAGGCACGAATAAACAGTAAACATCAAATCAGAAATCCCAGAAGATACGACTAAGAAAGCCCCAGATAAAAGACGCTAATGCCCACACTGCAGCTCCCTCTCTCCCCGGGACCCGGGGTAAAAGGAACAACGACGCCGCCCTTTCAGGTCGAACTCGAACCTTGGGAATTATCCCGATATGGCCAAGTTCTGACCTAATCTTGGGCCGACACCCCAACCGGACCGGATTTGTTTCTCGTTCCGGATACCTTCCGAATCCTCATTAAAATTGCCGCATGCTCGGCAGACATTTGAAGGGATCCACCCCGGTTTCTTTTTTTTTCGTTGTGTCTCTGCCACGGACCTGTGTCCGAATACTAGAAGGTCCACGGAGCGACCGACATGGCCGACAGTTTATAGCCCCGATATGACCTTCAATGTGACCTATCCCTATCTCTCTCTCTCGCATAATCAGTGTTACTCTTTTCGGCCGCGGGTCCCCTAATTTCGGCAATTAATCAAGGGTATTCCCTCGTGTGAGGGATGTAAATGACGTCGTGACCTCTACGGCGCGACGGGATTCGGTCCCGACACGAACCACACAGTCGTCTGACGAAGTCAGATTCGAGTGCACCTTGGGCTCTCCGGAGCCCGAATAAATCGTCACTTCGGTGACTGGCACGCCCACGCACTCAATAAACCGGTGATCGCCCCGAAACAACGGTTAAACGAAAAGTGCGTCCACAACTGCCCATGGTCAAACACATGACCAAGGCAACCGAAATCTCCGGACGCCCGAAGACACGGTCACGGAACTCCACGGGGTGCCCAGGACACACACACGGCCCAAGGGGAACACCCGACAACGGAAAAGATCGCGCTAGGGATACCTAGCGCGACAAGGAAGAACGCGCTAGGGTCCCCTAGCGCGACTTAGAAGATCGCGCTAGGACTCCCTAGCGCGACAGGGAAGATCGCGCTTGGGAACCCTAGCGTGACAAGGACCATCGCGCTAGGTCCTCCTAGCGCGACAAGGCTAATCGCGCTAGGATCCCATAGCGCGACACGAATCGCCCTACTGTTCATCTTCTCCGATGAACGCACCCCGTCGGGGCAGCGCGACACTCAAGAACGCGCTACTGGAGTATAGCGCGTTCTCAGTCCGCGCCCGAAAACGGTAGAAACGCCCAAAAATTCCAATCACGCCCCCATGCCTCCACAGGAGAGGGGGAAAACAAAGGGGAAGACCCCTGGGAACCCCTAGCATGATTCTAGGCCACCAAAACACGAATCTAAGCATCAAATCCATAGATCGGGCGAGCTCTCCCCAAATCATGGAAAAACCCCAAAATGCTCAAACGATCCCCTCTCGGCCTCCCCGCGGCCTACAAATCACCGGAATTGAACGGCAAGAGGCTAAGGCACGTCACCCTACCTTAATGGAGCGAATGCTCCGCCGAATCACCCACGAATCACGAAGGACGTTCAAAGCTTCACGAACTCCCCACGCTTCCCACGCTTGCCGCACGCCCACGAGCTCGCCTCGCCGCCGTCCACACGTCCGTGCCGTCACCCCGCCGCCGTCCGTAGCCGGAGAGGGGTCCGCCGCGCCCGAATGGGAGAGAGGGAGAGAGAGGAGTGCGGTCACGGTTGGGGAAGGAAGGAGAAAGAAGAAGAAGAAAGAGAAAGAGGAAAAGAAAAAGAAAAAGAATTAGGGCTATATAGAAAATCCAAATTTTCAGAAAAATACCGAAAAATAGAAAAATATATTTCCAGAATCCTCGGAACGCACCGATCGCAACGGTACCACTCGTGCCTAGGGGAACCGCCCGGTTCGCCCGCAGCGAGCTTCCGAAGAAAAGCCGAAACACACACCGGGAATCGGAAAACACACACAGAAAAGCCGCGGAACGCCTCCGGGCCTCCGAAACAAATCCGGATCGCGCCGACCCGAACACGAAAGATGTCCAAAATGAAATTTCGGACACAACAGAGCCGGACACTCCGAAAACCAGATCCGAGACCCACGAAGAAGGATCCGAAAGGTCTGGGATATTACATGGCCCATGGCGAAAAGACCAATGCAGAAAGAATACTAGAAGAACTGGCTGAATTGGAAGGGAAGCGCCTCCAAGCCCAGAAGAGTATCCAAATGTATCAGACCCGCATGGCCGCTGCATTCAACAAACTCGTAAGAGCACGAGAATTCAAGAAAGGCGACCTCGTCATGGTCAAGAAAAAGGAAGTCATGGGCGTCCAACCCAAAAGGAAAGCTGAATGCTAACTGGGAAGGTCCTTATGTAATACAGAGGGTCTACGAAGGAGGGGCCTACGTGGTTGTTAACCATCGAGGGGAAATCCAATTCTCACCACTCAACGGAAGACATCTAAAGCTGTATCATGCGGCACAACCGGCATTCCCCGAGTGATCAAGCCGAGCTACACCCTTTCCCGGTCTAGTGGCACTCCGCCCTAGCCGAGCTACCCTTTCTTCGTCTAGCAGCACTCCGCCCTAGCCGAGCTACCCCTTTCCCGGTCTAGTGGCACTCCGCCCTAACCGAGCTACCCATTTCTTGGTCTAGCGGCACTTCGCCCTGGCCGAGCTACCTTCCTTGGTCTAGCGGCACTCCGCCCTAGCCAAGCTGCACCCTTTTCCCGGTTTAGCGGCACTCCGCCCTAGCCAAGCTACCTATTTCTTGGTCTAGCGGCACTTCGCCCTAGCCAAGCTACCCTTTCTTCGTCTAGCGACACTCCGTCCTAGCCGAGCTACCCATTTCTTGGTCTAGCGGCACTCCGCCCTAGCCAAGCTACACCCTTTTCTTGGTATAACGGCACTCCGCCCTACCCAAGCTACACCCATTTCCCGGTCTAGCGGCACTCCGCCCTAGCCAAGCTGCCCTCATCTTAAGCTTGTGGCATTCCCACCTGTCACCTTCTAAAAAGGGAGGGAAAGAAAAAGAAAGTATAAAAAAATGGGGTTAAAAATAGAGATACCCTGCCAGACTTGCTCCTATATTAGGGACAAGTGCAAAAATGGCCTAAAACCCAGCTGTGGTGAAAACCCGAAAGGGCACTGCAGGCAAAATCGGGTACCCCGCCACGTGAAAACCCGAAAGGGCGCGTGGGCAAAAGCAAGAGGGGGCTGACTCCGACGAAAACCCGAAAGGGCGCTTGGGTCGGTAATGTGGTGATTCCAAAGAAAGCCTCACCTCCCACCATAAAATTCCTCGTCGATCGACCGGCGCCTTGTCCGATCAACGATTAAACCCATCCGGAATAGACCTTACGTCTATTCTGTTGAAGCCGTCATGTATTACTCGAGAAAAATTCCATCGATAATAAGCCCACCATGGGATAGACCTTCCGTCTGTTCTGATAAAACACTTCCACTTGTTTTTGTCTAAGACCCACCACGATGAACCCTGTCCGGTTTAGACCTTACGTCTATCCCGATGAAACCTATGAAATCCTTGCATTGGTATAAACCCAGTACTAATGATGAAACCTGATACTGATCGACCGGCACTTTGCCCGATCAGCGATGAAACCTTGTCCGGTTTAGACCTTGCGTCTATTCCGACTAGATCTACAGGTCTCTTTACGTCCCGCCGTGATGAAACCTGCTGTTGATCGATTGGCACACTGCCCGATCTATGATGAAACCTATCCAGTTTAGACCTTCCGTCTATCCTGATGAAATCCATGAACTCCTTGCATTGGTATAAATCTAATACCGATGATGAAACCCACCATTGATCGATCGGCATCTCGCCCAGTATCAATGATAAAACCTTATCCAGTTTAGACCCTACGTCTATCCTGATGAAACATATGAAATCCTTGCATTGGGATGAGCCAATACCAACGATGAAACCTGTTATCGATCGATTGGCACGCTGCCTGATCGACGCTAAAATCCATCCAGGGTGGACCTTCCGTCCGCTCTGACATAGCACAACACTGCTCTTTGAATCTGTTCAGACCCTCCGTCTGGATAGATCATGAAACTCTATTCCCTTGCGTTAATGTTAAACCCCACATTAACGATGAAACTCGTATTCTCAGCAAACGGCCTCGTGCCCGAGCTGCTACTTATATCCTCTAAATCGATTCGGACCTTTCGTCTGGATAGATCATGAAACCCTACTTCCCTTTGCATTGATGTTGGCACCCACATCAATGATCGTGTGTCCACAATAAACATATGGCACCATGGTCCATAGGATGAAAGTTCTGGTCCCAGAAAAGATAATGAAAAGAAAAAGAGAAAGAAAACGACAAAAAGTATATATATAAAAAAATAGGGTTGAAAATAGAGATACCCCGCCAGACTTGTTCAGGCATTCTGGACAAGGGCAAAAATGGCTAAAACCTAGCTGTGGTGAAAACCCGAAAGGGCACTGCAGGTAAAATCGGGTACCCCGCCACGTGAAAATCCGAAAGGACGCGTGGGCAAAAGCAAGAGGGGGCTGGCTCCGGCGAAAACCCGAAAGGGCGCTTGGGTCGGTAATGTGGTAATTCAGAAGTTCCATGCCAACCGGCACGTTGCCTTTACCTCCCCTTCACTGATGAGGCCTTCCGTCGGTCATCTGGCTCTATGTCCCGCCGATGATAAAGCCTTTCCGGGGTAGATCTTACGTCTACCCTGATCAAAACCGGTCACCAGTCTGATAAAGTCTGGCCAGTTCAGACCTTACGTCTGTCTTGATCAAACTCCTAAAACCATCCCTTGACCGATCGGCTCCTTGTCCGGTCAACGATAAAACCCTACCAGGATAGACCCTACGCCTATCCCGATGAAACTTACGTATTTCTTGGCAAAGTCCCACCCGCAATAGAACATGTTGGAATAGACCTTACGTCTATCCTGATGAAACTTGTGAAATTCCTTTGCATCGATATAAACCCAATATCGATGATGAAACCAGCTATTGATCGACCGGCACCTTGCCCGATCAATGATGAAACCCTGTCCAGTTTAGACCTTACGTCTATCCTGATGAAACTTATGAAATTCCTTTGCATCGATATAAACTCAATATCGATGATGAAACCAGCTATTGATCGCCCGGCACCTTGCCCAATCGATGATGAAACATTATCCAGTTTAGACCTTACGTCTATCCTGATGAAACTTATGAGATTCCTTCGCATCGATGTAAACTCAATATCGATGATAAAACCAGCTATTGATCGACCGGCACCTTGCCCGATCAATGATGAAACCCTGTCCAGTTTAGACCTTACGTCTATCCTGATGAAACTTATGAAATTCCTTTGCATCGATATAAACCCAATATCGATGATGAAACCAGCTATTGATCACCCGGCACCTTGCCCGATCAATGATGAAACCTTATCTAGTTTAGACCTTACGTCTATCCTGATGAAACTTATGAGATTCCTTCGCATCGATGTAAACCCAATATCGATGATGAAACCAGCTATTGATCGACCGACACCTTGCCCGATCAATGATGAAAACCTACCCAGTTTAGACCTTACGTCTATCCTGATGAAACTTATGAAATCCCTTTGCATCGATATAAACCCCATATCGATGATGAAACCAACCATTGGTCGATCGGTGCATTGCCCGATCAATGATGAAAACTTGTCCAGTTCAGATTTTGCGTCTGTCCTGATGAAAACCACATACCCTTTTCACGTCCCACCTGTGATCAAGTCTACCCAGTTTAGACCTTACGTCTATCCTGATGAAACTTATGAAATTCCTTTGCGTCGATATAAACCCAATATTGATGATAAAATCCGTCACTGGTCGTTTGATACATTGTCCCGACCAGCTTTGAAACCTGTCTGAGATGAACCATCCGTTTGTTCCAAACGATGTTCTAAACCTCTTTTATTCAGCTACCCCCGGGATTGGGTTTAGGCACCCTCCGGATACCGTCGCGCGGTGGAGCGAGTTCCCCATCCTTTCTCTGAAAGGGTGGACGCTCTCCTGCTAGGTACGGGCTATTCCCATAGGGACCGCTGAAACCGCTGCCAAATCGTCGTATATTGACGGTGCGATAAGTTAAGAACAAACCACATATGAGACTGGTATAAAGATTCCTTTTCATTGAATAAAAAAAAGGGAATACAAGAAGGGCCCCTGAGGGGAAATTGTATTACAAAAAGGGGGAAACAGATATTCACAGGCGCCGGAATATGTCTTCGAAGGCCAGAAGCCCTACATGCGGGGCAGCCCCCAGCTCATGAAGTCAAGCCTCCTCCGCCTGCAACCGAGCAGACTCATCCTGAAAGGACGCCACCTGCCCCTCCAACAGGGCTACCTCCTCCGCAAGCTGCGGCCGAGAAGTTGTTATCTGCGGCAGTTCAGCCCGGAGGTCAAACAGTTCAGCCTCCAGGATGGTTATCCGGCTGCGCACGAACTGCTCCCGCTACGCCAGATATTGCAGTTGGCATTGGCGCTCCTGGAGAACAGAGCCCACCTTCTCCAGCTCAGATTTGCACTCCTTCCTTTGCAACTTCAAAGCTGCCAGTCTGTCAGACATAATATGTGCCAAGAAGTCCCGGCGATGTATAAACTTTAACATCAATATAACCCGCTGGGTCCATATTTCCATGGGACAGCCCATCGCCTGTAGACCAGCGGTGAAACGCTCGGCTATCTCTTTCAGCCGCAGATAAGTCAGTCCAGGCTGGGACTCCACCAACTGGCGCAACATGTCAAGATTTTGCCAGACAAAACTCTCAGAGGAAGCGAAGCCAGGGGAAGGAACTGGAGCTACTGCGAAAGTCACCTCACTGTCAATGTCCGCCCATGGCGTAACATCAGGTTGGGAAGAGGAAGACGGGAGGTCTGCGGAAGGTGCCAGCTGAGCTCTCTCTGCAACCCCTGACGAGACCAAGAGGCCTTCCACCTCCTTCTCCTCGGGAGTTGCTATTTGAATGCTCGTAGGGGTAACTTTAATAAGTGCTGGAGCGGCTGCTTCCTGGGTCTCCAATATGATACCCGCATCTTCAGCATCCTCTTCTCGGGGCACCTCCTCCTCAGATTCCGAGAGCAAGGAGATCGATTCTGGGTCGGTTATGGACAATACTCCAGTCTCTGTGGCAGCTACCTCCCCTTCTTCCATCTCTGCTTCAGCAGCCATTTCCTTCAATGACAAGGCGGCAGGGGCTACGGACCGAAAAGGAAAAAGTTCAGTTTCCATAATTACTGTTACGGGAATTGCTAACTCCGGCGTAATGGTCATCACTGCGGCCAGTATAAAGGCAGAACCCCTAACGGGGTCCGTCTCAGCTCTGAAATCCAAGACCCGGATGAGGGCCGAACTCTCCCCCGAGGTCCTCAAGTCCAGCAATGCTAAGTCTGTAGAAGACTGTACCCTCACCGGCACAGGGCGAATTATCTCAGAAACGCCTGCGCAGGTGGCTGACGAAGCAGGAACAACAGCCAGGGTGTCAGATAGAATGGCTTCAAGGGCTGCAGTCGCTACCGGGCTAGCAACAGGGGATTCCTGTGAACAGATCAATGCAACATCAAGCAGCAGATAAGAAAAATGATAATAATGACAGTGAGGAAAAGGAGAGAGACCCACTTCTAATGTGATGGCGATATCCTCAAAGGAGTGCAAGGAAGAGGAAAGCTCCGCTGCTGAAGCAGCAAAGGGAGGAGTTATATCTGCCTCGGTATCCAAGCCAGTAAATTCTTCCGGTAGTTCCTCCTCAGAAGATGGCGCCAGCAGTTTGGGGGGGGGGGTGAACAGTGGGACAATGGCAGTACATACGAATGGGGCCTCTGATTGGGAGATATTCTCCGGCTCGCTCTCGCTAAAATCTGCTCCTTCTCCCTCTGCCTCGGAAGCGGTCGTGGAACTGCTAGAAGAGATTTCTACACTATCCACGGGCGGGACTTGCGTCCCTAACGTCTGCCTGGAGGAAGACCGGGTAACTATGTGCCTCACAGGGACAAGGCCCCGTTTCGTCTGGGTCTTATGACCCTCTTATGACTGAGTCATACCGCCAGCTGCTCCCATAACTGTAGCCCCCTCGCCGGCCGTCACTGCAGGGAAAAGCTTGTGAGCAAGACAATGAAAAAAAACAATTGAAATGTGCAAGAAAAGATGGGAAAACACACTTACCCTCCGCCTCGCTAGCCGGCGTAGGAGAAGGCAATGTGGTCTCCACCAAAGAAGGTGTCACAACTGGCTCTTGGGCTGTGCAAAAAGGGGGGGGGTCAGATTCGAAGACTTCTATAAAATTCAGCAAAAGCCGATGAAAGATACAACTACGGGCTGTTGATGTTACCCTCGACTGACGTCTGGGCGCCCTCCCTTTGAGATTCAAACTCATCAAAGGAGGGGATATCAGGAAGAGGGGTCCCAGGGTCCATCACTACTGAAGCCGACTGCCGAGCATGGGCCTTCTTGGCCTTCCTGGCCTTCCCAACTGCAGTCTTCACTGCAGAAATCTTTCTCGTCTTGCCCGGAGACAGGGGAGTGGTCGTCGGTGCTGCTGCAGGGACTTCGAAATAAGCATGCTTCTCAGCTTGTGCAATGATTTTTCTATAAAGCCCTTGTCGCTTTATATCTGGCATGTCTGTCGAAGACATCAAAGAAGCAATGAGATCAGTGGATGCAGAGTTTAAATACTAAACAGAAAGCACTACAGTCAGAAAGAAAAGATCATACCTGCTGGGCCATCATAAAAGACAGAAAGTGGCCAGTACAGATAAGCTACCTCCTTGGAGCGGAAAGCAGTCTCCTTGACCAGCCAGCAGACATCACCAAATGTCTGGCACTTCTCCACTAAAGATGCCAGATCGCTATGACCATGAAAATCAAGGCATCGAAATAAGTCGAGGTGGTCCATGCCCCAGCCGTCGACATAATGAAAAGAAACAAACAATGGCTTATTCAGTATGCTGGCTATCGGACTCTCTGCAGATAGCCCATGTACATTCAGCAGAACAAACAGTCAGGACGTGTGCTTGTAGTATGTCTGAGTCCTATCTTCCCTGCGCACAAACGTCCTGTAGGGATGAAATATATCTGTCGGACCCTTCCAAGGGACGACCGTCAGGAGCGGCTCTTCAACAGGGAAAGGGTACTGCTGCGCCTCCAGACGAGCGTCTCCTACATGACACAGATGTTTCAAGCTCCTCATAAAAGTATCTTCATTAATGGCAGTAAAGACATGCGCGGGCGGCTCGGAGCCTCCTTCTTTCAAAACCCGACGCTGAGTCAGATAGTTCTCGGCCTCCCTCGGATGTTGTGAATAAAGCCTTTTCAGGTGGGCCTCTGGGATGTAAAATACCGGCCCGGGCTGTTGTTTCAGGAAAGAACGCTCGGCCACGTCCCAGAATGCACCCCTGCCATCCCTGTAAAAGCTGGTCCGAATGTTCCACCATTTGATATACTCGGATGTGACACGGGGAACACGATTGGAAACAGTGGGAACTCTGAAAACTGCACCATCCTGGCGATGATAGAAATCCCACCACAACCGGCCATCACCAACAATGGTGGACCCATGCTTGGCTCGGCTATCCAGGGGAAACTGAGCAACTGATGTAGGGATGTGCTGATCATAGCCAAAATTTTGCCCAAAGCGGAATGGGTAGTATGGTTCCAGGAGAAGCAGACCACCCTTCCTGAAGACTAAAACATTGGGTCGAATGGCCATGGCCCATCTAACCAGCTCCGGCTCCAGAATAGACCGAACAGCATTAGCCCCTGAAACAGGGTGAACATAGGTCTCTACCTCTTCCATCTTACATTCTCTTTGAGAATGAATCAAAGGAGCTGAACCTGCTGCCAAGCTCTAGAAATGAATGCTGCCAGGGGCATCCACTGGTATCCTTGTCAGTCGGCCCCTTATTTTAAACAACTGGTCAGAAAAAGAGTCAGGTTCGGCACTGGCAAATTCAATCATTCTGGGCAACACTGTATCTGCCTGCAGAGTTCTAGGGGCCAATTCAGGAAATAGACTGCAGACCCAGGCATTGAAGAAATGAAAGGGGCCCACGGTCCTCAAAGAGCAGGGAGTCCGATGCTTGTACAGATCCCCCAAAGATTTATAGATTAAACACAAGGCCATTGGACAAAGTGACAGCCTCATCCCCCAGGCCATCTGGCATGCCGGGTATATGGCTTCGGGCCGAATGATTGTCTCGTCCCCTTGAGGGAGAGCGAAAGTGCACAACCAGAATGTGAAATAAGCCGCACAATGTGTGATAGGGTCCACCCCTGCTGGATTTGGACCACCTTTACCTATACGATGCAGTGAAGATGGCAACGCTGACTTATAGCGAGGAGCCCTTATCTGCTTGCTGGCCGTCGGACCCATGGAAGGGAAGTCTGCATATTTCAAGGGGCCGTCAAAGAAATACTGAATCCACTGCCCTATCCGGACCCTCAGCTTGCTGCCTTTCTCTCTAGGATGGTAACCCTTGGAGGATCCTCTGCTATACGCCAGACAGATGGAGCGATACACCTTCATTAAATACCGGTAGGAATAGCCAAGTGAATACTTGCCTTTGCCATCTGAGCTATCCTTCTCAGAATCTGCCAAGCAGACCTCTTCATACGGCTCACCGTCAATAGGCAGACCAGAAAGCTGTGACAAACTCCAGAGGTCGAGAGATGTTTCGCCCTCTGCTGTATAAAATATGTTGAATAGAGGGCAGAATACTTCAAACATTCCACAGCATAACCCTCGGGATATGGGATAGCGGAATCTAGAAGCAAAGACACTGTGATATACCCCGGCTCTGATCAGCAGAGGGGCTTATTCCTTTAAAACAAACTCGGTGAACTCCACCGCTCCCACCCGGAATAAGTGGGCGTCAGTGATCTTGGTATCTCCAAACCAACCGGCAGCTAGGTGATACTTGAACTGGACGGCCGAACAATTCAATACAAAGGGCTCTTCACGGTATCCCCACTTTATCGGTGCCAGGAATAAACCATAGCCAGGCTTTTCCCTATGAACCCGGCCGCTAGCATTATCTCACCCGGCAGGTGTGAATTCCGGGGCCCGGGTCAACATTTTCTTCTCCGGTTCCAGCTCCGAGATGCCGAGGACTGCACCCCAGTCGCGCTTCTCCCCGGGAAGATAGATGGCTTTGCCACGATACACTGAGTCCTTCAGACTGTCCCTCTCAGCTAATATAGCAGCTTCAACTACACGAGCTATCCGATAGTCTCGCATGCCACCTACGGTAAAGGTTCGGATGAATGGCATCAGGTGGCGGTCTTTCGGGAGATCCGGCCGATAGTCGTTGCCCCGTCTAAAGCATGTCTCCATTGCAGTGGAATATACCCGCGATGTTGATACTGTATCCGTCTCAGAATCAGACGAGTCATCAACGGCAGCAACTTTATCATATCCGAAGTCCAGGCTATGCACGTTCAGCCAGTTTACTACAGCCCGTAATATGTCTGGCTGGGCTGACGAGCTTGTTCCAACAGCTCCAGAAGATGCATCAGCGGAACTGGAAGCCATTACAATGCCTGCAGTCAAAGAAAAGATGTGAATGAAAGTCCCAAAATAAGAAACAGTCTTACGAAGATTAAAGTATAAGGTTCTGTGGAAATTTTGGCAGTATTTCCCCTTGTTTAGGGTCTGCCCAAAGAGAATAGGGAGTCACCCACCAAGAGGGAGTGATCCCGCAAGCAATAGGGATTTAATCCCCAAATAATGTCCCACCCGGACGAAATCTACTGAAACGGGGAAGAAACGGGATGGGAGCGCTCGCGAAGAGGAGCTCGCCACTGTCGAGAGGATGAAGAGAGAGAAGGGACCGTGAGAAATGAAGGCAAATGGGGCTCTCGGCGGGTTAAATAGGCCCCGCAGAAGAAGGTTTCTCGGTGCGATAAGAGGCGCGCCGAGAACCCCCCCATATTTCAAAAAGCCCGCCGAAAATGGGCAGGACGAGAACCTCCCGTCGGCCGGAAGGAAAAGGCGCGCCAAGACGCCCGTGCCGAGAAGCCAAAGACGCCCGCGCCGAGAGGGTTACGCCGAGAAGCCCGCACCGACTGGCTGCGCCGAGAAGCACCCGCGCCGAGAAGAGTCTTACCTCGCGCCGAAAAGCCCAAGGCAAGGCCAATAAGGCTCCAAAGTGCTGACAATAAAATCAGAGGATATGGGGATGAAAAACATGAGAATGAAAGATACATGTGCATAATATTGCTACAGCAACATGATTAAACCGAAGGGCAACGTCAAAGAGAGACTGAGGAAGATATCCTCAAATGATGAAGTGACGCGGGACGACTACGAGACTCGGCTAGACAGACGACGCGACCAGCAACACACTAAGACGCGGCACCGAACGAGCTTCAGAAGAGGCGAACTAGCCCCAAACAAGAAGCACTACTCACAGTCGGCCCCATCGAGGGAAACGTGACGATCGTGCACGGTTGAGAAACCGGCTTTGAGACTGGGGTAGTCAACTCACTCTCGTGCTCGGAATGAGTCACGGGACGGGTTCTCGTTCTCACACTCACAGCGGTGATGAAAATATAACTAGCTAGGAAAGCAAATACACACATGCAGCGGCAGTAGATTGCATACTAAATAAGCAAACTAAACTACTGGGCGGCGGGTGTACCTCCACGCTCACGGCGTGGCGAAGATGTCCCGGCCGTGAACCGTCACTCCCGGTACAAACTAACTTAATTACAGCAGTAAAATGACTAAGGCCCACTCCACGCAGGGAGGTAAAAGGCCACAACAGCGATCCGGGAGCGCCGTTTCAGGGGTTGGCGGGCTGCAATTTGGGGTTTCCGGACAGCGCGGCGGTGGCGCTCAACGTGGGGCCCACAAGGCTCCAAGTGGGCCCGGCTATTGGGCAGTGGCTTCCTGGCGTCTTCTGGCGGTGGCGACCGGAGGGGTCACTGCTGGGGTGCCCCGGGTCGGTCCCCGGGAGCGGTGGTCGCCGACGGTGGCCCGGGGGATTTATTGGGAATTAGTCCCCCAAGGCTATCTCGCAGCCCCTTTCTGGCCAGACCGGCGCGCCTCCACGAAAACGGTCACCACGATCAGATCCGAAGTCGGATCGAAGTGAGATTAGCGCCGTTGGATAGAGGACTCAGAGCTCTTCGACATACTGGAAACTCAGCTTCATCCAACGGTCAGATCTGAAATTAAAACTTCTGCAACATGACCCCTTTTCTGGTTCGGACAGACAGATCTCGGGGACAGAAGTGGAACTCTCTGTTCTTCAGTCTTGAACGGGATTCAAATGAAATATCTAGGACCTAGGATTTTTATGATGGGTAGATGGGAGGGATAGGAAAACGCACATAGGTCTTTTGCTGGATTTGGACTTCGTTTGATGGGTGGGGAAAATCCTCTCCCAAGATCTATCCCGCAGGCTGCAATCAGGGCAGACTGAGAGGGGGGCGAACAAGTGGCGGGGAAGGGGGGCAAACGGACTCAGATCGGCACGAAAATTTAACTGAACTAGGGGAGACGAGGGGAAGCAAACCATCAAAAGTTCAGCTCGATCCAACGGTTGGATCAAAAGTTACGGCTTCTTTTTTGAGCTTCAGATCTGCAGGTCGTCGGTCGGGACAGCAGCTCGGTGGCGGGGCTGTGGCGGCTGGCTGGCGGCTCCGGCGGCGGCGGTGGCAGCGATGGACGATCCCAGCAGGTAGTAGAAGAGATGAGGAAGAGATTTAGGGGGAGATAGAAGATCTATACTCAGATCTAGAAGAGATTGAGGAAGAAAGGGGGAAGAACACTCAAGAACAAGAGAGAGAGAGAGAGGGGGATGCACACCAAGCATAATTCTCTTGAATTCTTCATTTCTTCATTAGTTTTTCCACAAATGATACAAGAGACTATAAATAGACACACCCTAGATCTAGACCAAAGGACATCCACTAACATCAAAGGACATCCACTAATATTGGTCAAGGGTAGGTGGGGGACAAGCATGGGGGGACAA
Organism: Amorphophallus konjac; assembly: GCA_022559845.1. Classification (NCBI taxonomy): domain Eukaryota; kingdom Viridiplantae; phylum Streptophyta; class Magnoliopsida; order Alismatales; family Araceae; genus Amorphophallus; species Amorphophallus konjac. The sequence goes on along the minus strand of JAHNEJ010003516.1, from coordinate 288,797 downwards.
GGAGCACCAAAGGACATCCACTAACCTTGGTCCAAGTGTAGGTGGGGGACAAGCATGGGGGACAAGGAGCACCAAAGGACACCCACTAACCTTGGTCCAAGTCTTCTTGAAGGTCCAATTGGGCTCCTAATGGTCTTGAGGCCCAATTTAGAAGTTGGACCCCTTACATGAAGAGTAGCCCATATTACAATCTTGACCCGACTAGAAGTTAAAATAAAAATACACACTAATACACTCAAAGTAAATACATAAAATGTCAAAGCTCCGACGAAAGCTCCGTGCTGTCACCCAACCACAAGGAAGTCGGCATGCTACGCTTCTGGTACCGGCGACTAGCTCTGGTGTCCGCACCAATTCTCCCCGGGTGGGAGAAGCTCGACCCCGTCGAGTAAGGGTCCGGGTCGCTCTGGTATCGATCCAGCAGATCTGGATCTATCCTCTGTAGCTCGTCCCGGGTGATCCAAGTGTCATCGGACGCGGGTCATCCCCTCCAACGCACTAAATAGCGCTGGTACATTCCGCCTCGAGTAGTAGTCACCTGCTCATCCAGTATACACTCTATCTGCTCTCGCTGCTGAGGTAACAAGGCTGGAGGTGGGCGCTCAAGGGTGGTGTCACTCACAATGGGCGGGGATGGCTCAAAGGGCTCACTGGGTATCACCGCTGGGTCCCTATAAGCGACGAGATCCGAGATGTTGAAAGTGGAGCTGATCCCGTAATCCTCTGGCAAGTCCACAACATATGCGTTCGACCCGACTCGCCTCACTACCCGAAAGGGACCGACACCACGAGCATGCAACTTCTTCACGGCTCCCGAGGGAAACCGTTCAGGTCTGACCCTGATCATGACATAGTCGCCCTCCTGAAACTCACGGTGGTGCCTATGGGCGTCAGCCAATTCTTTGTATCGTGCGTTGCTGGACTCAATGTGACGACGGATATGCTCATGCAACTGTCTAATGTGATCGGCAAAAGACTCGGCTGACTCAGACACACGGGACTGGACGGGAGATGGAACTAGGTCTATGGGCCTTCTGGGTCTACGGCCAGTGACAATCTCGAAGGGACTCATACCGGTAGACCTATTGACCGAATCGTTATAAGCAAACTCGGCTAAGGGTAAGACCAAATCCCAATCCCTGACTCGATCTCGGACAAGACACCTAAGAAGATCTCCCAAACTCCTATTGACAACCTCAGTCTGACCATCGGTCTGGGGGTGATATGCCGTGGAAAATTTCAAATGAGTGCCCATCATATGCCATAGGGTTTTCCAGAAATAGCTAGTAAAGCGTACATCCCTATCGGACACTATAGTGCGGGGAAGTCCAAACCTGGAGACACAGTGGGAAAAGAATAGACGGGCAACTCTAGAGGCATCCGAGGTTTTGAAGCAAGGAATGAATAATGCCATCTTCGAGAACCTATCTACAACCACAAAGATAGAGTCATGCCGTCGGAGGGTGCGGGGCAATCCCAACACAAAGTCCATGCTAATGTCCTGCCATGGACTATCCGGGATGGGGAGGGGAGTATAGAGGCCGGTATTCTGCTTCCTTTGTTTGGCCATGGCGCATGTGCGGCACTGGGCCACGATGCGAGCAACATCTCTCTTCAAGCTTGGCCAATAGAATCTATGCTCGACCGACTCTATGGTCTTGTTCCGGCCGAAGTGGCCAGCAAGACCCCCCGCGTGCATCTCCCAAGTAAGAAAGTCACGAACCGAAGTCCGTGGGATGCACAATTTGTCACCCCGGAATAGGTGACCCTCCTGTAGCACAAACTCGCTATAATCCCGCGAGGGACCAGCCTGAAGGGCTACATAGATCGGACCGAAATCTGGACAATCAGTATAGGCATCCTTCAACCTCTCTAAACCTACCACCTCTACACTCATGGTGGTTAACATCATCATCCGCCGACTCAGCGCATCGGCGACCTTGTTCTCTGCCCCTGCCTTGTGCTTGAGCACAAAGGTGTACTCTTGGAGATACTCCACCCAACGACTATGGCGAGCATTCAGCTTCTTTTGGGTATGGAGGAATCGTAAGGCCTCATGATCAGAAAAGAGGACAAACTCCTGGTGCAAAAGATAATGCCTCCAATACCTCAATGCCTGGACGACTGCGTAAAATTCCTTGTCATAAGTGGAATAGCGCAGTTTGGCATCGTTAAGCTTCTCGCTAAAGAATGCAATGGGGTGGGACTCCTGACTCAATACTCCACCAATGCCTAGCCCAGAAGCGTCACATGTGACCTCAAACACCTTAGAAAAATCAGGAAGTGCAAGGACAGGTGCCTGGGTCATACGCTCCTTGATGTCCTGGAATGCTGTGGCTGCGGCTTTGGTCCATACAAATGCCCCCTTCTTTATGCAATCAGTGATTGGGGCAGTGATAGAACTAAAGCCACGAATGAAGCGGCGGTAGAACGTCGCTAGGCCATGGAAACTCCGAACATCGTGGAGTGTGCGGGGCTCGGGCCACTCCTGGATGGCCCTAATCTTCTCCGGATCAGCGGAGACTCCATCTCTCGACACAATAAACCCAAGGAAAGTGATATGATCAGACATGAAAGCACATTTCTTCGGGTTGGCGTATAAAGTCTCACGCCTCAACACAATGCAGACCTGTCTAAGATGGTCTAAGTGATCCTCCCTAGTGCGGCTGTAGATGAGAATGTCGTCAAAGTAGACGACCAAGAAGACCCCTATCATAGGGCGTAAGACCTGGGTCATCAACCGCATGAAGGTGCTAGGGGCATTGGAAAGCCCAAAGGGCATAACCAACCACTCAAAAAGACCATCCTTGGTCTTGAATGCCGTCTTCCATTCATCCCCAGGCCTGATCCGCACCTGGTGATAGCCACTACGAAGGTCTATCTTTGAGAAGATAGTGGCTCCCGACATCATATCAAGCAAGTCATCCAATCGGGGAATGGGAAAACGATACTTCACCGTGATCTTGTTGATCGCACGGCTATCAACGCACATCCTCCATGTGCCATCCTTTTTCGGGGCCAATAATGCGGGAACAGCGCAAGGGCTCTTGCTGTCCCGAAGAGATCCCCGACTCATCAACTCCTCGACCTGCCGCTGTAGCTCGGCATGGTCCGTGGGACTCATCCTATAGTGGGGAAGGTTGGGCAAGGATGAGCCCGGGACGAGGTCGATCTCATGCTGGATATCCCTCATAGGTGGAAGGCCTCCAGGGAGGTCTTCGGGGAAGACATCATAAAATTCCCGCAATATTGCGGCTATCTCTGGGGGATGCTCATCCTCTGACCTAGGGGCGACATCCTCTATGCCCCTGACAACGACAGCTAGAATGGGGTTACCCCCGGTCACCTCCTGTTCCATCTCTCTCGGACTGATCATCATCAACCTCCTGGGTGGAGGGTCCACTCTGCTAGGAGTAGTCGACGAGGTGGATGCCTGTGCCGAGGACAAAGTGGGCGGACCGACCTTCCCCTGACCAGAAGTGGTTGTGGTGCTGGGGCCAGCTGGTCCGCGGATAGATGGGTCCTTCGGCTGGACTGGGTGGAGGGTAATCCTATGGCCATCATGGTCAAAGGTGCAAGTGTTAGACCTACCATGAAGGGTGGCATCTCGGTCAAAGAGCCAAGGCCTACCAAGGATGATACTACCCACCTCCATAGGTAGTACATCACACCAGATCGCATCATGGTACGCCTGGAACTGCAACGGCACCAGACACCGCAGTCTGACCGGGATGGAAGTGGAATCCACCCAAGAAACTCTGTAAGGTGCAGGGTGATCCACGGGCGTCAAACCAAGGCGCTTGATGGTGCCTGTGGAGATAGCGTTGATGCAACTCCCGCTATCTATAATCACCTTGCAAGCTTTCCCTTCCAGCCTACAAAATGTGTGGAATATGGTGGTGCGACGCCAGTCGTCGCTCACCTGAGGCTGGGTAAGGATGCACCTGACTACACCCAAATGTACGTCATCCTGATACGAGGTACCAGGGACGTCAACCTGCTCGCCCTCCAATAACTCGTCAAAGAATTCCTCGGCCAATTCTTGGTCCGGCTCGTAGCTGACTGGCACCAACTCAGGCGTGGGGTCACGGGCCGGCGTGTTGGCAATAACAAGTGCTCCCCGGGTGGGACACTTGCTGGCAAAGTGACCAACTCCACCACAAGTGTAGCAACGGTCTCGTGGCCCATTGCCCTGAGATGTTCCACTAATCATTGGCCCCTTACCCTTGTCCTCTCGATGGACTGGGGGTGTAGGAAGAAGAGGCCGAGCTGGTACGGCGGGCTGATAAGGCCGAGTGGCAGGGATGGGTGCCTGCGGGCGAGGGGGAGGGTCCCTCGGAGGGAAAGTGCGGAGCCTAGGAGCAGTGGGGTCCTGCAGAGGGGGTTCAGAGGGACGGGCCACCGGAAATCGGCTATAGGAGGTAGGCGTGGTACGAGGGTCGGTCCCACGCTGATAAGTGAACCCCGGGCGCTGGACGGGAGCAAACTCCACCTCGAACTGCTCCAACTCTAGAGCAACCTGGTATGCGTCTTCCAAGGTGGTAACATTGCGGCGAAATAATTCATATTGGTAGTGGGGCCGCAAACCACGACGGAAGCGCGATACAGGCATGGTGCTCTCCTCCGTAACTCCACAGCGTAAAAAGTACTCGTCAAACTCCGCGATGTAGTCTGACACGGATCGGTCCCCTTGGGAGAGACTCTGCCACCTATCAATAAGTCGCTGACGGTATGTGGCAGGAAGGTACTTACGCCTAAGCTTGTCCTTCATCTCATCCCAAGAACCTATCTGAGGCTCGTGACGCTGAAAGAGCAAGCTCTCTACATTGCTCCAGTAAGTTTGTGCTTGCCCCAACAACTTCATCTTGGCATATCTGACCCTCCGATGGTCCGTCATCTCGAACCACTCAAAGTACCGGTCCATGCTGGCCTCCCAATCAAGATAGATCTTGGGTTCCAAAGGCTTGGACCCATCAAACGTGGGAGGGTCCACACGGACGGTCTTGAGGATCCGTTCGTCCTCATCATCCCTATGTGGTCGGTGACCATGTCGGCGTCGGCCATTTCCCCCGTAATCGTTGTCGGACTCGTAGTCCTCAAAATGGGGGGCACGTTGCCGTTGCTCCTCAGCCCTAGGTTGTGCGAGCTGGGCAGCAGGCGCGGGCTGGGCAGCAGCCACGGGCTGGGCAACATGTGCCTGAGGGGCCGGGAGAATGCCGGGTAGGTCTCGGCGAGGGGTTCTCTCCACACTCTCTAACCTTCCAACCAGTCCTTGGACAGATCGGTCAGAAGCCTCAGCGCGGTCCTCCATGGCTTTGAATCGGCTCTCCATACGCTCGGTATGCTCCCTAAGAGTTTGCTCGGACCTATCCATGCGCTCCATGAGTAGAGCTATCATGTCCTCCAGGGAACGGCCTCCCGGGTTGGCGCCTCGGTGTTCACCCATAGTGTCAGGGCGATGGTACTGGGCACCTCCACGGGTGGGCATGCAGTGAGGCCTAAAGAGAACTAAGGGTGACTCACTAGACCGATATGGATGGACCGATGCAAGTTGAGGACCTTTGACTTAAATGACTCTTTTTTGTGTTTTTAAACAAGACTACCCTAGACTCAACCTTGCTCTGATACCAATTTGACGCGGGACGACTACGAGACTCGGCTAGACAGACGACGCGACCAGCAACACACTAAGACGCGGCACCGAACGAGCTTCAGAAGAGGCGAACTAGCCCCAAACAAGAAGCACTACTCACAGTCGGCCCCATCGAGGGAAACGTGACGATCGTGCACGGTTGAGAAACCGGCTTTGAGACTGGGGTAGTCAACTCACTCTCGTGCTCGGAATGAGTCACGGGACGGGTTCTCGTTCTCACACTCACAGCGGTGATGAAAATATAACTAGCTAGGAAAGCAAATACACACATGCAGCGGCAGTAGATTGCATACTAAATAAGCAAACTAAACTACTGGGCGGCGGGTGTACCTCCACGCTCACGGCGTGGCGAAGATGTCCCGGCCGTGAACCGTCACTCCCGGTACAAACTAACTTAATTACAGCAGTAAAATGACTAAGGCCCACTCCACGCAGGGAGGTAAAAGGCCACAACAGCGATCCGGGAGCGCCGTTTCAGGGGTTGGCGGGCTGCAATTTGGGGTTTCCGGACAGCGCGGCGGTGGCGCTCAACGTGGGGCCCACAAGGCTCCAAGTGGGCCCGGCTATTGGGCAGTGGCTTCCTGGCGTCTTCTGGCGGTGGCGACCGGAGGGGTCACTGCTGGGGTGCCCCGGGTCGGTCCCCGGGAGCGGTGGTCGCCGACGGTGGCCCGGGGGATTTATTGGGAATTAGTCCCCCAAGGCTATCTCGCAGCCCCTTTCTGGCCAGACCGGCGCGCCTCCACGAAAACGGTCACCACGATCAGATCCGAAGTCGGATCGAAGTGAGATTAGCGCCGTTGGATAGAGGACTCAGAGCTCTTCGACATACTGGAAACTCAGCTTCATCCAACGGTCAGATCTGAAATTAAAACTTCTGCAACATGACCCCTTTTCTGGTTCGGACAGACAGATCTCGGGGACAGAAGTGGAACTCTCTGTTCTTCAGTCTTGAACGGGATTCAAATGAAATATCTAGGACCTAGGATTTTTATGATGGGTAGATGGGAGGGATAGGAAAACGCACATAGGTCTTTTGCTGGATTTGGACTTCGTTTGATGGGTGGGGAAAATCCTCTCCCAAGATCTATCCCGCAGGCTGCAATCAGGGCAGACTGAGAGGGGGGCGAACAAGTGGCGGGGAAGGGGGGCAAACGGACTCAGATCGGCACGAAAATTTAACTGAACTAGGGGAGACGAGGGGAAGCAAACCATCAAAAGTTCAGCTCGATCCAACGGTTGGATCAAAAGTTACGGCTTCTTTTTTGAGCTTCAGATCTGCAGGTCGTCGGTCGGGACAGCAGCTCGGTGGCGGGGCTGTGGCGGCTGGCTGGCGGCTCCGGCGGCGGCGGTGGCAGCGATGGACGATCCCAGCAGGTAGTAGAAGAGATGAGGAAGAGATTTAGGGGGAGATAGAAGATCTATACTCAGATCTAGAAGAGATTGAGGAAGAAAGGGGGAAGAACACTCAAGAACAAGAGAGAGAGAGAGAGGGGGATGCACACCAAGCATAATTCTCTTGAATTCTTCATTTCTTCATTAGTTTTTCCACAAATGATACAAGAGACTATAAATAGACACACCCTAGATCTAGACCAAAGGACATCCACTAACATCAAAGGACATCCACTAATATTGGTCAAGGGTAGGTGGGGGACAAGCATGGGGGGACAAGGAGCACCAAAGGACATCCACTAACCTTGGTCCAAGTGTAGGTGGGGGACAAGCATGGGGGACAAGGAGCACCAAAGGACACCCACTAACCTTGGTCCAAGTCTTCTTGAAGGTCCAATTGGGCTCCTAATGGTCTTGAGGCCCAATTTAGAAGTTGGACCCCTTACATGAAGAGTAGCCCATATTACAATCTTGACCCGACTAGAAGTTAAAATAAAAATACACACTAATACACTCAAAGTAAATACATAAAATGTCAAAGCTCCGACGAAAGCTCCGTGCTGTCACCCAACCACAAGGAAGTCGGCATGCTACGCTTCTGGTACCGGCGACTAGCTCTGGTGTCCGCACCATGAAGTGCACCTGCGGACCCCGTGCCGCTTGTTCTGTGCTTACGCCGTCCACAGGTGGGGGGCATTTGTTGACACCTGAAATGTAACTGAGAACAAGATGAGACCAAAAAAGAAGATTGAACCAGACATGAAGCTCTCAGGAATTCCTGCAAAGTCAGAATGGCAGAAGAGTCGTCACTAAAGTTATCACCCAGCTGAAACCCTTCTCGGTCAAGCTGATGTCCGGTATTGTCGTCGCTCAGACGACAGTTCTGATGAAGAATTGCAGTCTACTGACTGATGAAAATCCCCAGAGATATTCTGATAAGACTGTGTCAACCCATCAACTAAGGGACCTCCACCTGTTCTGACAGATTCGAGGGACTGACAAATGAAAGGGCAGGTTAGGCAGCTTTGACAGCTCAAACCTACTGATGAGGAAGGGTAAAATAATAAAAAAAAACCTAAATGGGCTCACTAGTGTGACGCCGGGAGTTCCTCACCAGGGCCCAAAGCCCATGTGGGGCGGCGCCGGGAAGCCCCATCCTTTGACGCCGAGAGGCCTCCCGCTTTCGATTAAGGCGCGTCGAGAGCTCGTGGTCTGCGCGCCGAGGTGAGCATGCCGAGAGGGGAAGGGTTTGTGCTATAAAAACCCCCTTTTCTCTCGAGAAAAAAGGGGGAGGGACGACAAAAAAAGAGGGGAACAGAAGAGAAGATAGCCACAAAGAGAAGCCAGAGAAAGGAAGAGAGAAGTCCATACCCAGCTCCAGGAAACTGGCGGCTGCTGAGAGATCGTGGGAAGAAGAAGAAGGTCTGCTGAAGGGGGAGGGAGAGGAGTCAATGCTCCGCCCTCCCCTGTCTCTCTTGTATTTCTTCCCCCGATGCATACTGTTTTCGTCTGTGTTCTCTTTGAACATGCTATCTCCCATCTTTCTGCTGTTTCGAATGGGCTTCATTTCGCTATGTCATGTGTGCTCCTTCTACCACGTTTATGTGGGATCTGTATTGATGCTAAAGGTTCCTTATTCGTTGTCATTCGAGGTGTACCTCTATAGCCGATGATGTATAAGCAGTAGAACCGATTGAATGGATGGAAGTTTGGGTTTCCCTCTTCTCACCCCTCTCTGATGACAATGGTGGTCACCTTTTCGATTGCGAGTTTCGATCGATGAATGTGTGGTTCTGGGTGTTTGTCGTTAGCCCAGGTTCCTGTGGGTTTTAGGAAGCTGGTACATAACTCCAATCCTTGCCTCCATGGATTCTTGGGTTCTGTCCCTTCTCTCTTCCGCGACAACATCGATGATTTAAACGTTGCTAAGTCCATAGTCCTCTCGAGTTTCCCAAGCCATTGGGGCCATTACAGGGATCAAAGACAGTCATCTCTTGATCTCCTGGATGGCTGGCAATATAGACGGCATAAAGCCTGTTCCAGAGGGTTCTAACGCTTGTGACTTTAATCCCTCGAAATCTCTTCTATTCATGTGACTCCTTGATGTTAATCTGGCAGCTTGACAGGGCCCTCAGTCCCTTCCTCGTTTGCATCCTAAAACCCCCCAGCCGTTATCTGAATCCCAGGAAAAATCCCCAAAACAGAGCATCGTAGAACCCCCACGAGCCTCCACGAGCCTTCCCGGCGCCAGAAGAGCTCTCGGCGGGGCCCGCGCCGGGAACCCCACGCCGAGAGCTGCCTCTTCCTTCTAAAGCCATGCCGAGAACCCATTCCCCCGCGCCGGGAACCCCACGCCGAGAGCTGCCTCTTCCTTCTAAAGCCATGCCGAGAACCCATTCCCACGCCGAGAGCTGCCTCTTCCTTCTAAAGCCATGCCGAGAACCCATTCCCCCGCGCCGGGAACCCCACGCCGAGAGCTGCCTATTCCTTCTAAGGCCATGCCGAGAACCCATTCCCCCGCGCCGGGAAGCCTGCCTATGCTCGTTATTGCTGCGCCGAGAGCCTCTCCTCCTCTGCCCCATCTTTGAGCACTCTGCCATACTAACTCGAGGGATATCTACAAGTCACAGGGTACACCCCATGGAATAAATAAACGGGGAACCATCCCCAACATCACACCGTGCCAGGGCCCGGTGCCTTTCTCTTTCGATTTTCATCCCGGCACTCCGTGGATGATCACCTATTTCCCCTTGGGTATGTTCCGAGTCGAGGGGAGATGCTGCCGAAATCTAGTCCAATGTCATCAACCCCGATGAGTCGAGGGAGTGTCTCCGATACACTTCCCACCCGACTCCATCTTCGGGGGAAACGAACCCATTTGGAGCGACCGGTCAAGTGAAAGTGTCAAAAGGGGAATACCCCAATGATTAACCGAATTCCGTCCCGCCACTACGTGGATGGTCTTCTATCCTTACCCGATACGGCTCAAAGTTAAAGGTTGTGCCGCCCGATTCAGTCCGCTGAACTAAATAAATCCGCCCTCCATTCATAAGCATGAAGCCTTTATTTCGCACATCAGTATTTTGACTGCCTTCTGAGGCCTCCTATTTCGGCGTTTAATCAAGGGTTGTCCTTCTTAGGAAGGGCGTAATTAACGTCATAGCCTTTATGGTATGGCGGACTTTTGGTCCCGACTCGGACTTCACAATCGACTGACTAAGTCAAGTCGAGCGCACGATGAAATCGTCACACATGTGACTGGCACGCCTAACAAACCAAATAAAAAATATATATAATAATGAAAATAAATAAATAAATAAATAACAATAAGATAGAAAGATGATTAATAAGAAGAAAAATCCCCGCGTCCACACCTGGCGACACGTTACGACGTGTCGACCCACCCAGGAGTGGTGGCGTGGCAGTTCCCGATATACGATTTTTAAGCTAGTTTCCGTGGGCCCTCACTGTACAGCAGCATCCTGCTGGGTGGGAAAAACTAGCTAGAGGCCTGGCTCTCCAGCAAGAGTCGGTGTGTGCACACGTGGTCAGGGGCTTGAACTGACGCCGACGGGTGTTACCCTATCTAGTCACTCGTTACTGTCGTTCATGTTCTAGTTCAGCAGTGTCTCAGTCTCTGTCATCTTGTAGGCAGCGTAGACTGACACTTGTAGATGCAGCATAAGACGTCAGTGGACGCAGCTGGCTGTTCTTCTAGTGAGGAGGTGCTTCCGTCACGTGACACGTGACCCTCGCGTTTCTCGTGCGTCGTGACCTTTCCGGGTTAGCCCTCTCGTGATCTTGCCCGAGGTCAGTGTTATGTCGTGTGCACGACGTTCTAGTCGTGTGTGTGTGTGATCGTGTCTAGAAGAGCGTGCATGGCAATCGAGTCGTGTATGCTTTAGGGCGTCTGTGTCTGTCTAAATCTTTTCTAGGCTTTTTGCCTGTCTTTGTGGGTCTGACAGATCGGCAACTCCTGACTTTGTCAGATCAGGGTTCGCCTTCCTGTTGCTGCCCGGAGTAGTTCAGGGAGCCGAGACTAGTTCGGCAGCCGTGCTTGTTTGGTACGGCTTTTCCCTTTTCTTTTAGTTGTTCCTACTCCTTCCGTTCCAGTTTTCTTTTACAACTTTGTAGTTTAGTTTTCCTGCTTTACTACTCCTGCTGTTTACCTGCTGTTTTAGCGTGTTACTGCGTTATTTTTCAGTGGGGATCCGCGTGACCCCTACTGAGTCAGTGACACGAGGCTCACCCCTACTTTTCAGGTGGGTGGCGTCGTTCTGCTTCCTTTGCGGTTCCTGGTGTGGCGAGTTCGTAGTTTCCAGCGGTACCTGCGTCGGGCTTCCCCCGACCTCAGTGTACGTCCTTCTTTTCTGTTGACTGTACTGCTTCTCTTTCCTTTGGACTGGACTCTGGTATAATTATTAAACTTAAACTGTTAATAAAAAAGGTAATTTTATTTCTACTACTTTAGCAAACCGATCTAATGAAATTTAATTACTTACTGTTATATCTCTATGGCTTCACTACACGACAATCCTTTTATCCCTTCGGAGATTTATAGCTCTTGGATAGTTTCACGGGTTCCAAGCGGTATCGGGTTTACTCGGTAGTCCTATCGGGTATATATGGTGTAAGACCCCGAATTATTTAATTGAGACCAATATATTTATTAATTTTTTATTAATTAAGAATTACATTTTTATTGAATTAATAATTGAATTTCAGATTTATTAATATTTAATTCGTTAGAAATAGAATAAGTGAAAATCCGACTACCTAATAAAAATCCATAAAAATAGTAAACAGCTTAAGGTCGATGTAGACAACAACTTTGTCTTCTGGCATTAAGCCATTTAAAAATCCGTGGTTAAATCTAATTGGAGATTAAGCCCAAAACTGCACACTTTTTAACCCTTACCTAACCTAAGTTTAAAACGCGAAATTCGAGCTTAATACTCGACCAAATTAGCTCAAATCAGTGGCAAATGAACGGCCATGAGCTAAGGATTAATAGCCCTCAATCAATCCGACACAAACCTAACCCTAGGAGGCGCAGCCGGCCGAGTTTGGTTGAGTCAACCATTTCGGCGCCGCTTTTAACACGTCTCTTGTTCCGTCGATTTCTCACAGCTCAGAACTCTCCAGAAGCTGTGTGAGCTATAGATAGAAAGCTCTTCGAGTCTAGTTTCTTTTGGTGGCTGTGGGGTTCGTTGAAGTTTCAGATCTAGGAAGATCTTGCTCGATTTGTGGAGGTGTGTCGGCAGGTCGTCGGCTTCCTTCTTCCTTCTTTGTTTCTTCAATTGAGGTAGGAATTCTCAACCAAAATTCGATCATGAATATATGATTTTGTTCCTATCGACGAGATCTATCCAGTGGGACTGAAAGCCCCAATTTTTATCAGGTATCTAGATAGCTATCGTGGGTTTTGTGAAGGGTGATCCAGTTCATTCTTCATTCTAGGGTTTTAAGTTCTCTCTTCGATTGAGGTAGGATTTAACAAGCCAAACTCTAATTAACTTATATGATGTAATCAGCATGTTGTTAGCTTTGATTTAACGTAGAAAGCCCCAATTTTCATTGAGCATGCTTGGAGAAATTTCGATTTTTAGTGAGAGCATGTCTAGAACCTGATTTATATTGTGACCCTTTGAGTTAGAGCTTGATTGCGGGCTGATTTTGAGTTATAAAACTTGATCCACATATAGCTTATCATATATGGTTGGATTCAGCATCAAGTTAGCTTTCTTTTGACATAAGAAGCCCCAAATTTCGTTATGTATATTGAGAGAATTTCACGATTTAGTAGAAGCATGTCAATATCTAGGTTTTCATTTGTTCATCCTAGAATAGGTTAAGATTTAATTGATTTCTGTTAAAATTAGTGTTTCAAATCGCTTGTTTTATGACCCTAGTATGTATTTTAATAACCCTATATCATGTGGTTAAGATCCCAACTCAATTGGATCTCAATTGGGTGAGTTTTTACATTTTCCGGAGGTTAAAACCGTTTTTGTTCTTGCAGGAGTCGACCCCTGGGGTCGACCCGTTTTCTGGGAGCCCTGGCAGGCCCGAGGGTCGACCCCAGGGGTCGACCCATCCAGCACCCAGCAAGGGTCGACCCCTGGGGTCGACCCATACAACCAGAGTGTGGGGGTCGACCCCAGGGGTCGACCCATTCTGCAGGATTTGTGGGGGTCGACCCCAGGGGTCGACCCATCTCACTGGCAGACCCCATTTTTACAGGGGTCGACCCCAGGGGTCGACCCGTATATCAGAAACCCAATTTTTTTATCTTTCTTCGACCCGAGGATCGATCCGGATCATTAGGGGATCGACCCATTTAACTTAGACCAATTGAAAAGTATATTCTTGAAGAACCAGTAACCTATTCATGTACCCATTTGATTTCAATTAACATTGGTCCCTACATGCAAACGTAGTGTAAAAACATACCATTTATCATCTTCATACAATGGTTAAATAGAAACCCACATAATTAGTGGTTAATGGTGAAACTAAATCTCTATTAATGCATGCTATTTCATTCCTGTACGAGTTTGTTCCTTTACCTTATCATCTTGAATCATCCTTTGGTAAATTGGTTTAATGCAAATGATAATGGATAATCCTTGATATATTAACTTGGTAATTAGGATTAAATTGATTGTTAAGTTGCTGTTTTAGTCATTATTACTAGTAAAAAAATGGATGTCTTACACACCTGAACGGTACACTGTCAGCCGTTCTTTCTTGACCTCACGGACCAAACTTTGGTCCAGTTCTTGTAATGCGGCACCGAAGTGACCGTATAAACCGAGTTTTTGTTTTGAATCCAAGGACATGTTAGTCCTTAATTCTCATACTTATGACAGTAATTCCTCTGATTAATTTGCCATTAAAAATTGACTGAATGTCTGGACGGGTGGGACTTTGGATCCATTAAAATCAATGCCATCGCGTCATAGGGGCCCGGTCTGGTCCTGGGGAGAGCGTCCGAAAAATTACTGAGCCCATGGGATGCTAATGACATGGTGGGGCATTACACCGAAATACTTGCTTGCTTGTTGCATCTATGACAAACATCTCTTGTTACTTGTTACTTGTTACTTGATCGTGAATGAATTGATATTACTTACTTGTGGCCAATTCTTTACTACTGTCTCTTGTTATATCTCTTGTTGTAAATTCTTGTACTTGTTATCTTGTTAATTCTTGACATCACATATTTCTTGACCTTGCAAGATCTTGTTATTACGTTGTTTCATTATATCGTTATCGTCATTTATTTCTTTCTTAGTATTGCACATGAAAATGTAATTAACTTGTTAATCACGTAAATTACCTGTTATTTCCTACTGAGCGTCAGCTCATAGTTGTGTTTCCCCCCCTTTCCAGGCTTTTCAGGTGACGCGCTTACCAATGGGGAAGGGCATGAGTGATGTCATGAGTGTGTCAGTTCTAGTGTGTTAGCAGTGTGTTATCTTACTTCTAGTTGTGTTTTGGAGAGCATTTAGTTTCAGTTATATTATTGAGTTTTAGTGGTTGTAATTTCAGTTGTATTAAGTTGAATTTGAGGTTATTGTATCGGTTGTGGTTGGTTAATGATCATTGAGTATTTCCATCTTGTAGCATCGTATATTATTTTAGATAGATCTCTCTCTTGCCAGCTCGTTCCCGACTGTACGTCCCGATATTCCGCGTCGGGACGTGACATATGGTATCCGAGTCGTCACACTACTAGTGCTTCCTGATGGCGAACCTGGACATGTTCGCCTGGGTCAAGGATGAGCTCCTTGATATCCCTCCTGAGGTGATTACTCACCAACTCAAATTTGATCTCAAATGCCCCTCGGTTCAACAGCGCAAGCGACACTGTAATCCCAAGCAACAAGCGATCATCCGGAAGCAAGTGAGTGAAAAGCTACGCTCGGGACTACTCAGACCAATCCAGTACCCAGACTGGATCTCCAATGTTGTCTTGGTCCCCAAAAGTAACGGGAAGTGGCATATGTGCGTCGATTATACTGACTTCAATAAAGCCACTCCCAAGGATAGTTTCCCAATGCCGTAGATTGACCAACTTGTTGACGTGATGGCCGGGCAAGGGATGTTGAGTTTCCTGGACGCCTATTCAGGATACCACCAGATTAGTATATAAGGGCTCGACCAGGATAAGACCGCTTTCATCACCGACATTGGCTTATATTGCTACATCAGGGTGCCCTTCGATCTGAAGAACGCAGGAGCCATGTACTATCGTCTTGTCAACCACATGTTCAACTCCCAGATCGGCCACAACATAGAGTTATACATCGACGACATACTTGTCAAAATCCTGCGTATGTCCAACCATCTGGAAGACTTGGTGGAGACGTTCATCACCTTGTGCCGATATAACATGAAACTTAATCCAAACAAATGTGCATTCGGTGTGAGGTCGCGCAAGTTCCTCGAGTTCCTGGTCACTTACCAAGGCATTGAAGCCAATCCGAAGTAAATCAAAGCCGTGCTGGAGATGGACCGACCTGAGCAGGTAAGGGACGTGCAGAGTCTCAATGGTCGTGTCGCTACACTCAGTATGTTCCTATCCAGAGCAGCTAAAAGGTGCCTCCCATTCTTTCGGCTGATCAAGCAAGCTAATAAGCTACCGAATAAGAGAGGGCACGTCAATTGGGATCAAGAGTGCAAGTAGGTCTTCAAGGAGCTCAAAAGGTAGCTCGCGTCACCACCGATCCTGTCTAAACTCCTTCTCGACAAGCATCTGTTCCTCTACGTGTCCGTGATATTGAGCATGCTTAGTGTTGTGCTCACTTGAGAAGACAAGAAGGGGATGAAGTCGATGTATTATGTAATTAAAGCTCCCCAAGGGATAAAGTTTCGGTATTCACAGACTGAGAAGTTCACATTAACTCTAGTTACGGTCGCACATAAGTTGTGGTTGTATCTCCTTTCTCACGTCATCGTGGTCCCAACTGATCAGCCCTTGCGTCAGGTCCTTCAAAATCCTGACGCCTCAAGGAGACTGGTGAAATGGGCTATAGAATTGGGAGAGTTCGACATCAACTTCTGCCCGAGGACTGCCATCAAGGCTTAGGCCATGGTCGACTTCTTCGCCGAATGTACGCTCCCCGACAAGGAAGGAGTTGCACCCTCGTCGGCTCCCGCCTGGGAGTTATATGTAGATGGGTCTTCATGTGCAGGTGGAAGCGGAGCGAGCTTGATGTAACGACCCAAGATCTGAGTACCGAAAAGGAACTGACCCGACCCGAATCTTGACTTGCCACCCATGAGCTACAATACTAGGAAAGGTTAATTATCGGTGAGGGAGTGTACAAAAATCTAAAACAATTACATGAATTAAAATACATAAATTTAAATATTACACAATTTATACCATCTACACTCCAAAGTTTAAGCCCATAACCCGTATAGTCAACTAAAAAGGAAAAGTACATAATCAAGGGGCATACCCCCACTCTAGTAAGTTGGCAATAAAAAGTACCACTAGTACCTAGCTGGGCCTCAAAAGAATCACGCGGAATAGGCGCCTCACCTAAAAGAAATTAAAAAAAAAGTGGTGGACCTCATCTCATTGGCTCGGTAGGGGGTCTCTTGTGCCCCTACCTTGCTAAATAATAATGACAACAACAATCATATAATATAATTGTAGAGGTAAAAAACCGGTCTCTAGCTCTCGTACACTTTTCTATTTATTTACTGGGGAGGACCGCTTGGCACTCGTGGAAGTCTGCACACACCAGAAACAAAGGGCGTCAGAAGGAGTCCCGGGTGTAACCCCAGGGGACAACCCTCCGATGCTTAAGTCAGCGTTCGGGAGACGGAGGAGCAGGAGGAAGAGAGAGAGAGAGAGAGAGAGAGAGAGAGAGAGAGAGTTGTGAGATAGTGTAGCAAGTTTGGAGGGGCGGACTGTCTTCGAGGAGGGTCCTCGCCGTGGCCAACGGCCGCTCAGAGAGTGCTCACTGGGTGGTAAGGGTGCTCGGAGGGCAGCTGGAGCTTAGCACATGCCTTCTCTCTAGATAGCAAGTTGTCTCTCTTTTCCGTCGACTGGAGTTCTGTGTGCGTTTCTTAGTGAGGTTTCACCCGTGTCCGTGTCTGTCCGTCGGAGTCCCTTTTATAGGGGATTGTCCTGGAGGGAGGAGCACATCCCTTAGTAGGGAAGGACGCCAGTCGTGGAGTAACGTTCTCCACGATCGTGAGGGGAGTTTCCCATTGAGGGGCTGGTATCTCAGAAGCGGCCAATTCCCCGGCTAGTCTTACGGCACCCGTAAGGTGTGCTCGCCCTCAATGAGATCGAGGCCAGGGTCGTGAGGAGTAACGGTCGGTTGTCGAAGTGTCCTCCGGCAGTCATTGCGCATGGGTCAAGGCCTTTCTCGTTGGCGAATCCAAGGACCATTCGCCCTACGCTGTCCGCCGTGAGTAGCGGCTGTCGAAGCCCGTTAGGCACGTCGTGGACCGTGAGTCGGTTTGGGCTCGGCATAAATGGGCCTTATATGGGCCGAGCCGATTTTACCTTCCTCAATAATAATAAATAACTAGCAAGACATAAATACGCAAGCTACCAGTAACATTGCCAATCAAATCACAAGTCGGTAGGACAATGCCGCAGTTATGCATGGTAGGAAAACCACAGTCTCAATCGGTAGGAAAACCACAACACAAGTAGCCTAACCGAATGCGTTGATTGACGCCTTACACTGCACCTCCCATCTCATGCACGGTCCACCTCCACTCCAGGAGTGTGGCAATGACACACACACACGTCCCACCAGGATAAGCGGGGTGGGTGGGACCTCTTCTATCGTCAACACGGTGATCGTGCCCCTGCTACCGTCAACACGGTGATTACGCCCTCCTGTCGTATGCGCACGCACTAGGCGGACTCCTTAATGCCTAGGCCCTGCGACCGATTTTCCATCAAATAAATTATAAAAGTGTGATACGTGATTCGAGATACCAAATTTCTGCATCTACGAGAGGCATCCGTTGACGGTGACTGCGCCCTCTTGTCTGTCTGCACACACACTTGGCGGAGTCCTTAACGTCTAGGCCCTGCCACCGGTTTTTTATCAAACAAATTATAAAAGTGTGATATAAGATTTAAGACACCAAATTTCTGCATCCACGGGAGTCATCCCCACGACCAGGCAAAATCGTATAAAGCCGCCGCAGCAACTTCCGTGGCAGTAGTCCGCCGAGCGACGTTTTCCTTACCCATCGCATTGTCGAAAGAAGCAACAGTGAAGTGAGATCGAGCAAGATATTTTAGCCTAAAAAAACTCTGACCTGAGAGAATCGATAGTCAATGCAGCCCATAACATCTTCATACGAAGCACCCTCTGCATATGATGTAGAGGGATGATGCCCAAACCTCCAACAAGAGTCTTTGGTTGGCAGATCGAACTCCCAAGAAACCCAATGTTTTTTTTTTGTTTGCTTTCCCCTGATTCATGCCCTATAAAATATCAAAGAGCATCCTGTTAATGTCAACCAGCGTTGCAGCGGGGACTGTCAATGCGAACATAGTGTATAGAAGGATAGAGCAAAGGAGATGATGCTTTAACAAAATAAGTCGGACGCCCATAGATAAGAGGGCTTGCCTTCCAATTCTCTGAATCTTCCCATGAATTCTTGCTACAACGTGTGAGAAGAAAGCCTTCTCGGTGTGACCAGCGAAAAGCGGGATCCCCGACTAATTGTGTGGTAATTTTTTCTGCGTAAATCCCGTGGCAGAAGAAATAGCCAGTTGCATCGGAAAAGGCGATTTATCGTGAGAAATAAAACCACTTTTAGTGGTATTGGCTAGTTGCCCAGATGAATTTTCATACGTTCGAATAAAAAGCCATCAAACGTCGAACCGATTGGACTTCCACCATTTGTGAAAATGAGGGGTATTATCAGCGTACAAAAGGTGGGTGATGGCAAGACATCCACGAAGGGTTGTATACATGGTTTGTAGACTCGGTGTGAGTCGTCCTGACTCGTACGACCTGATCTGATTAAGGTCAAGATCGAGACGCTCGAGTCATAGGTCGTCACCGAGTCACTTCATTATTTTAATATTATATTATATTATATATATAATATATCTTTTTTTATTTTATTCTATTATTTTATATGTATTATATATATATATATATATATATATATAAAATCTTTTTTTAGAACTACACAGACCGAGTCGGATCGAGACGGGACCGACCTGACTCGACTCAGGCCGAGACCACGTCGGCCAAGTCGCCCGAGTCAATAAACCTTAGCTGTATAAGATTTGACCTGTTCGGACTCGTGCAGAGCCCACAGTCCTCTGCTTAAAGTTTACTCAGCTATGATAAAGAGCGACGGTGCAATAGGATCCCATTGTCTTAAATCACGAGTAGATTTAAAGTAATCAGAAATAGCACCATTCACGAGCACCGAGAACCATCAAACGAACGGACGAGAGTTACGACAAGATTATAATCTTAACAATTTAAGATATATTAGGTGTATTTTTTATAATAAATTTAAATGAGAAATTTATTTAACGAAACCACTATTTATGGGTATATATGCAAAAATCTCTTCCTTGCTCCATTGCATATGAACCTTTTCTGTAGTTTCATGATAAAAATTAAACAGATACTTTCATGAATTTTTGATATTACGAAACATTCAGTTATCGTGTTTGTAGAAAATGTGATGATTTTTTAAAATCACGATGACATGTTTGGTTGAATCGTGATTTTTAACATGCATGTCTTTGAATTAGGGCGCGTTTGACGTATGCGGTGAGATCATGTGAAAAATCCATATACTATATAATTATTGAGTTGTTCAGATTTTTTGAGAGAAAAAAATCTCTCTCTCTCTCCCTCTCGTTATCACATTAGGAATGATAAATTGTAATAAATGTTAGAGTGATTAACAATATTGGTAGAGTTGAAATATGCTAAATGATGGATGGGGATTTAAATGGATTGATCTTAGTGATTGATAGGTTTAATTAGATGTTTAATTGTTAAATATCTTCGAAATATACTCAGAAACTCTTTTTAGATATTTTGAGATATCATATTTTATGTGTTTATATCTCCCTAACTTCAAAATCTGTGAAACCCGAAAATCAGAATGTCCTTATTATATTTAATTGGGATGATGATAATGTCAAAATTTTCAATAATTGTAATCTCAAAGTCTCTCCCCGGCCACTCAACCAAATGCTTCCTTACTTTGGGATGTCCAAGGCGCAGCTATTTTTGTTATGTATTAACTGATTGCTATGCCAGAAAAAGTGTCGGACATTTCGTTCCACAGACGCACTCTGCTTTCAAATTTCACGGTCATCATGCGTCCCTTGTCAAATTGGCTGCTGCTTCTGGTTAACGAGCGGGGGTGCAGAAGGTTTCCGTAGAAGAGCACAGGAGGGTGGACAAGGGTGCAGATCGAAGGAACTAGGGTTTGCAGTGGAAGGAGGAAGCAGCCGAAGAGGTCCCGAGAGTCCAAACTGACGTCACAGAGTGGAAAAGCTGGGGGTGAAGAAGGGCCGCTGCTTCTGTCTTGATTACTAACGGGGGACCATCAAAATATAGATCGGTGACTCTCACCAGACACTTCCTTCCAAGTGTTTGCTCCCTGCAAGAAAGGTTTTTTTTCTACAAGGATTCTCACCGCAACACAACCGATGCTGATGCAGCAGACGTTGACATCTATGAGTGAGAAGAAAACAAAATAAACTAATGTTTATGTCTACACAAGTCTTATTAGTTTGACAACAACCACAATATTTATATGTAAACAAGGCACGTATGTACTTGATTGATTCATTGGGCACTGCGGAGGGTAAAATCAATGCGGTCCATATACGGTCTGTTAATATCACGTGTCGTTCCAAGATCTGCACGGTACATAACGGATCTCTGACAGTTCACACCAGGTGGCCCAATAAAGATAGGCATAAGATTCGTCAGCCCACGAAGGGCATCGGCCCAGGCATATCGGACGTCGGATGACCCTATGACGACCGAACGTTACTTCTGCCATCGTCAGATTGAACGTTACTTCTGCCATCGTTGGTCTCTCCTCCAATAAAAACGAACACATCCCAAAAGTGCCGTAAGACTTGCACGAAGGTCGCACTGTCCGGATAAACTGACACATAACGGGAAACTCCCCACTATCGCGGAGAGACGTTACCCCACTACTCACGCCCTTCTTTATTAAGGGATGAGTCTCTACCGACAGGACAACCGCTATAAATAAACCTCCGATCAGAAAGGACAAAGGACACACAGATGCATACACACTCACAGACAGAGAGAGCTATCTACAGAGAAGAGCCCCGATCTACTTCCGAGCACGTCTCAAGGCCTGTGAACACTCCTCGAGCACTCGCTAGATACAACGAGCACCCTTAGAAGTCTCATCCTAACTCCAAGTTTGATCACTCTACTCTCATCCTCCTCTCTCTTCTTCATCTTTTAGCCTCACTTTGATATATGGTTAGTCCTGGGTTAGTCATAGTTTAGCCTCGGTTTAACTATTTTTGAAGTCCAAATTGCTTTGATACTTAAACCTGGATTAAACCGGGAGGATGAGTATTAAACCCGGAGTAATCCTAGACTTCGAAATCCACCTCCAGATGTGGATTTAGAAAGGTTAACCCAACGATAAATGCGCAATAAATGCACCTTCTCTCTCTCTCTCTCTCTCAATATTTTACTTATAATTATTATTAGGTTAACCTACTGACTACCAAATCACAATAGATTTAAACTAGGTTAGCCCACCTACTTATTTTTTGAGTTAATACTCTTGCTATCAAATCAAAAATAGACTAACTATGGATTAATCTAAGTAGTTTAATTTAACTCAAATCCCCTACAAAAGTGAGGCTTATTGATTTTCACGTAACACGGTTTATATTTAAGTATCAGAAAATTATCCCTTGATGTCTCTTAAGATAACGTCCGAGACTCTTTATGACATCGTTTTCTCGATGTTTATAAACTTTTACCGGACACTGAATGTTATTTTTTAATAAATAAATATTAAAAATATGAAACGAGACCCGAGAGTTTATTTCTATGCCTCTACTGGCATCATTCATTCGGTGAAGGATAAACGTTTTAGCATATGTCATTTTCTTTATTTTACGTATTCTAGAACATGAGGATATATGCACAACATGATTTAAGACTCCATATATAAGAATACGTACTATGTCTCGTGACTCTCATCGTCTCGTTAACAAGCCTCATCCTGTCGTCGGTCCGCACCTCGCGCGCACGCGGGAACCCTCACTCCCCTGACAAGTGCAAATCTCGGCTTCAGATCTCACGCACCTGCGAGGGAGGCTACGGCACACGCCGCCACACCGCCCTTAAAGTTGTATGTACCCTGGCCGATAAGATCATGTCATTTCATTGCAGTGCAGACAAAAAAAAAAAAAACAAAAGAGAGGGCAGGCAGAGAGAGAGAGAGAGAGAGAGAGAGAGATGAGCTCCCCGCCACCATCCTCCACTGGCTGCTACTTGTCGCTTCTGTTGCTCTTCTTGTCCTTCCTCGTCAGTAGCAGTAGCAGTTCTTCTGCGGCAACAGCCGATGATGCAGAAGCCATGCCCCACGACGCTGCTGCTGGTGGTGTCGCCAAAGGAGGAAAGGCCAGCATAATCTTCGCCACCGTCGGGCGAAGTCGCTACGCCTTCGACATCTTCACCGTCCCGGTGCCGTCTCCTCGTCCTCCCTCCTCTGCGTCCTCACCCCTCCACAATCACACGCACGACCGCGCCGAGCTCTTGCTCACCGACGGCCGATCCGTCAACTACAACGGCTTCTTCCCCCTCGACGTCTCCTCCCTCCTCTCCTTCGTCTCCGCCTCCTCCTCCTACCGCAATCACTCCCTACTCGATCCCCAGAGGCCCCCGGAAGCCCTTGTCTATGTCAGCGAGAGGGGCGGCTCCCCCGGTATCTACCTCGACGTCTATCCCTCCCCCACGGCCGACAACGGTGGGGCGCGCGGCAGGAGGGCAGTTCTCCAGGTTCCGGCAAGGCTGCACCTCCCTCTGCTGCGCGCCGAGGGCGATGGTGGGGTTTCGCTCAAAGACAAGCCCTCCGTCTCCGGGGAGCACCTCATCTATGTCTCTACCCATGAAGCGTCCTCGGTCCCGAGGAAGAGCTGGGCGGCTGTCTACTCCACCCACATCCCCACGGGCGAGACGCGGCGTCTGACGCCGCCCGGCGTCGCGGATTTCAGCCCCGCCGTGTCGCCGTCCGGCGAGTGGACGGCGGTGGCGTCGTCGGGGGACAGGGGGTACACCGGAGAGACCCGCGACCTCCGGACGCACATCGCCGTTTTCAGGACTCGGGATGGGTCGGAGCGGCTCGTGGTGGTCGACCACGGGGGATGGCCTTCTTGGGCGGACGACTCCACTCTCTACTTCCACCGGGAGTGTGAGGATGGATGGTGGAGCATCCTTAAGGCCACCATCGGAGAAGGTTCGGCGGTCACTGTCGAAAGGGTTACTCCTCCTGGCTTCCATGCCTTCACTCCCGCTGTGGGGATCGGCTTCGTTGCCATGGCAACAAGGAGGCCTTCTTCGTCCAAATTCCGGCACATCGAGCTGCTCGACCTCAACAGCGGCGCGTTTGTGGAGGTGACGAGGCAACTTTCCCCCAACTTCCACCACTTCAATCCCTTCGTCTCCCCCGATTCCACTCGAATCGGGTATCATCGTTGCAGGGGCAGTCGCAACTCCGGAAGCGGCGGCGGCGGCGGCGGCCCTTTCCTGTTGGAGAACATCAAGAGCCCCGATGCAGACATCTCTCTCTTCAGGATTGATGGGTCCTTCCCTTCCTTCTCTCCCGATGGCCGTCGAATCGCCTACACGGGCCTCCCCGGTCTTCACGTCATGAAGTCCGACGGCTCCGGCAACCGGGAAGTGTTCTCCGGGAACGCCTTCGCGACTGCCTGGGATTGGAAGAGGAATGGGGTCATCTACACGAGCCACGGCCCCCACTTCGCCGAAGAAAGCACCGAAGTGGATGTGATCTCCATCACCCTGCAGGAAGATGCAAACGGCTCCGTGTCACCATCGATCAAGAAGCTCACAGTGGGAGCAAAGAACAACGCTTTCCCGTCCCCATCGCCAGATGGGAAATGGGTAGTGTTCCGGTCTGGCCGCTCGGGACATAAGAACCTCTACATAATGGATGCTGTTGAAGGGGAAAAAGCGGACCTCCGCCGGCTGACCGATGGGCCATGGACGGACACAATGTGCAGCTGGTCTCCGGACGGGGAATGGGTCGCCTTCGCTTCCGATAGGGACGATCCCGGCAGCGGGAGCTTCTCCATCTACTTCATACACCCCAATGGGACGGGCCTGAGGAAGGTGGTGCAGAGCGGGCATGGCGGAAGAGCAAACCACCCCTACTTCAGCCCGGATTCGAAGAGGATCGTGTTCACATCGGACTATGCAGGGGTCTCTGCAGAGATCATCTCCACTCCGCACCAGTTCCAGCCGTACGGTGAAATCTTCACGGCCAAGATCGATGGTTCTGACATCCGGAGGCTCACGCATAACGCGTATGAGGACGGAACCCCCACCTGGGCGCCCGCCGCCATGAAGCCTGCCGATGTTTTGGAACCCCACCCTGCCAGCGTACACTGCAAGTTCGACGATTGCCACTGGCTCGGTGGGCAGGTACGCAGTGAGCACAACGCACCTGGAGAGGAATGTGCATAATTAAGGAAATTATGTCTCTAGTGCGCATGGAAGGTACCGAATCTACTGATAACCCGATATCCTAAGTTGACGCCCTTCTTCTATATATCAGCATCCCTTTGTGTCTCTGTTAACCATACATCATAGTTTATTGTAGTGTTTACTGTATCTCATGTAGATCTACTGTGTTTTTCTTATCACTAGGATGTGATTATGAGGATATTATGCACTGTATATATCTGAATAACAGTTTTTGTCATCTTTCTTTTGCCTTGTCGTCACTTACCAATATAATGCGTGATAGGATATCTATATACCTCTCCACATGTATTCTATGTATTTTCTCTAGTTACATGGTTGAGGAGATTCCACAACTGTACGAAGAGGAGAAGATTCGTGGCCCAATATTTTATAGTCTAAAGACCGATGAAGGTCTATGCGGTCCATCAAGTGACAGTCCATCTCCGTATTGAGGGCCCACTTATTATAAAATTAAAGCTTAAGGGCTCAAACGAGACCCATCAAGTCTTGGCATGGTTGTCCATGTAAAAGTCTCCCTAATGCTCGGGTGGAACCCAGGCGCGTCGTTGACCGAGGTAGTAATAGGCGAATAAGACGCTATCTCAGGGATGCCTGAGGTCGGAACGTTATGCTCGGAGCTCGGACTTAGAAGGGGAATATCCCTTATCCCCATGGATCAACCCTTCACTGGGACTCTCCGACGAGCCATAGCATATTTCTCGTGGTCGGACATTTACCCCAAATAACTGTAAGCAAACTCTATTTTGTAGGAGTGAGAAGATTATGAGGTTAAGGGGAGAGCAAGAGTTCTCAAATGGTAAGAATTCATATCGTAGACGTAACACCCCGCACTCTCAAGATTCCCTCTTCTCTAAGGAGTCTATAGCTATTTAATTTCAAGCATCCCCTCCGAAAAGATAAGTCAATCCGAACCTCCTCAACTGGCGAAGAACAATTTCGTGCTATGCACCTCCTTTGCCTCCATTCGCACCTTGCTCCTGCCCTTGATGACTTAAGTGTCAGAAGGTTTTTCCTGAAACTACAATCTTAAATCCCATGATCGTTTCTTTCCTTTTTGTAATATATCGTCTTGAGGTGACTTCGTACTATAATTTTGAGATTCGTTTCGTCCTAGATTTGATGGCCTACGATGTAACACGAGATCTCGTCTCTTCACTGAGCATATTTTAATTACAATTTTTGAAATATCTTGTGACCTGAGATTGTTATAGCTCTGCAACCCATTATAGTCTCATGGTATCCGATATGTATGTTCTTTACTTCCATTGGATTTTTTTCCTTCAACGTTGGTGTAAGCTAAATAAAGGAAAAACTGCCTTCTAAACCCACCCTTCAATGGAGAAAGCGAGTGCTGATGCTTTCACGTCACCCAGAGGTGGTCAGAAGAAAGCTTTAAGGCCTCTTTGTTAATCGAGCACGGTTAGCGTGCTCGACCCTGGAGGGTTGAGCACGCTAACCGTCTCCGGTTAGCGGTCTTGTGTGCGAGGGGGAGGCTGACGCGGCGACGATGTGGAAATGGATCGACGGCAACTCCTGACGGCACGGACAGGAACGAATAACTTGCTACCTCGCGCAGTTCGGCCTCACGCCGGACGGTCTCACACCGGGCGACACTCAAACTCACAAAATGAGAAAGAGGGAAGGGATGGAAACACAAAGGGGATGGCCCTTACGTGATTACAATTCTTAAGCTTTCATTCATATCAAAACATACACCCTTAGCCCCCTTTATATAAGAGGAGGCTATAACACTTACACCTTTAAACTTTCCTAATTGCACATATGTCCTAGCCTAATAAAACAAAGCCCACCAACCCAATATTGACTTTATGGGATTAAAATACACACATGTCTAGAAGACGAATACATACACACAAATACGTATACGCAATACACACAAATGAAATACATACGCAATATACTATCGTAGCCACAAGCCGAGTCTTCAGGAAGTCGGATCTCCGAGTCATAAGCTCGGTGCAGTCGGGGCGGTGCGGCGTCGGCTCGGAGCAGTGGGCCCGGTAGTGGACCCGGTGTCCCCACCAACCCTCCCGGGGCGGCTGGAACTCGACTCCGAGGAGTAAGGGGGGACACTGCTCTGGTAGTGCTCCAGCAGATCTGGATCGAGGCGCTGGAGATCTTCCCGGCTGATCCAGGAATCATCAGTGGACGGTCCCACCAGCGGACAAGGTAGCGCTGGTACACCCTGCTCCGTGTAGTGGTCACCTGCTCATCCAGTATCTTCTCAATGTGCTCGTGCGGTGCTCTCGAGACTGTGGGACGCACATGGGTGGGCTCACTCGCAATGGGAGGAGAAGGCTCGAAAGGGTCACTAGGAATCGCTGTGGGTTCCTTGTAGGCTACTAGGTCTGCCACATTAAAGGTCGAGCTAATCCTATATCCGGGAGGTAAGTCCACAACATAAGCATTAGAGCCAATCTTCCGTAGGATAGGGAAGGGACCATCACTATGGGTTTGCAACTTTTTAACGGCTCCCGAGGGGAGTCGTTCGGGTCGGACCCGTACCATAACCAAGTCACCTTCTTGAAATTCATGGTGACGTCTATGCGAATCAGCCAATTTTTTATAAGTCTCATTACTGAGGTTGATTTGCTTGCTAATCGACTCATGCAGACTCTTGACATGCTGTGCAAACTCCTCAGCTGACTTGGACATTCTAGACTCGAGGGGAAGGGGAATGAGATATACAGGTTTCCTAGGTTTGTATCCATGCACGACCTCAAATGGACTCATACCTATGGACCGATTGACCGAACTGTTGTATGCAAATTCGGCTCTAGGCAAGATAAGATCCCAAGTGCCAGAATGTTTTCTACAAGACACCTCAAAAGGTTTCCTAAACTTCTATTGACGACCTCTATTTGCCCATCGGTTTGTGGGTGATAGGCAGTGGAGAATTTGAGTTTGGTGCCAACTAGGTGCCAAAGTGTCTTCCAGAAGTAACTAGTGAACCGGACATCTCGGTCAGACACGATGGTTTGGGGGAGACCATGCAGACGCACGACTTCATCAAAGAATAAGTGGGCTACTCTAGATGCATCAGATGTTTTGGAACATGCAATGAAGTGGGCCATCTTAGAGAACTTATCAACGACAACAAAGATGGAATCATGCTTGTGATTAGTGCGAGGTAAACTAAGGATAAAATCCATGCTCACATCAACCCATGGTCGATCAGGAACGGGGAGAGGAGTGTAGAGACCAATGTTATGTTTGACCTGTTTGGCCATTGTGCATGTCCTACACTGGGCTACAATCTTGGCCACATTTTTCTTCAGGCCAGGCCAATAGAAATGCTCCTCCACAGAATGGATGGTCTTGTTGCGGCCAAAGTGACCAGCAAGACCTCCAGCATGCATTTCCTAAATCAGGAAGTCCCGAACAGAAGTCCTCGGGACATAGAGTTGCTGCCTTCGAAATAGAAAACCATCCTGGAGTAGATAGTCCGAAAAGGCTATCGAGGGTCCAGTAGACAGAGCAGAGTAGGCAGGGCCAAAATCAGGACACTCTCCATAGAGTTCCTTCATGCGGTTAAAGTCGGCGACCTCTACCCAAACATTAGAAAGAAGGGAGACCCGTCGACTCAAGGCGTCAGCCACCTTATTTTCCTTTCCAGCCTTATGTTTTAGTACAAATGTGAAAGACTGGAGGAATTCTACCCACCGACCATGCCTCGGGTTCAAGCCCTTCTGTGAGCTAAGGAATTTCAAAGCCTCATGGTCCGAGTATAAGACAAACTTTTGTGGTAAGAGATAGTGTCTTCAGTGTTTGAGGGCTTGGACCACAGCGTAGAATTCCTTATCGTAGGTGGAATAGCGAAGCTTTGCATCAGAAAGCTTCTCACTGAAGTAAGTCACATGGTGGCTTTCCTGGCTGAGCACTCCTCCTATTCCTACGTCAGATGCATCACAGGATATCTCGAAGACTTTGGAAAAGTCTGGCAGGCGGAGGACAGGGGCTTTGGTCATGAGCTCCTTTATGGCATGAAAAGCCTGGGAGGCGGCTTTAGTCCACTCAAAATTTCCCTTACAGATACAATCCGTAATGGGTGCCATAATGGTGCTAAAACCCTGAATGAAGCGTCTGTAAAAGGTGGCTAGCCCATGGAAACTACGAACGTCGTGGACGTTCTGGGGCTCAGGCTAGTCTACTAAGACTTGGACTTTGGATTGGTCCACAGACACTCCTTGGCTAGAAACCACAAACCCGAGGAAAGCGACCTGGTCTGTCATAAATTCACATTTCTTGAGATTGACAAACATGGTCTCTCTCCTCAAAGTCTCACAGACTTTCCTCAGATGTTGGATGTGGTCCTGAGGGTTGTGGCTATAGATGAGAATGTCGTCAAAGTAGACGACAACAAAGCGATCAATGAGAGGACGAAGGGCTTCTGTCATAAGCCTTATGAAAGTGCTGGGGGCGTTGGATAGTCCAAACGGCATGACAAGCCACTCATACAGATTTTCTTTTATTTTTGAAGGCTGTCTTCCACTCATCTCTCGGTCGAATCCGGACCTGGTGGTAGCCACTTTTCAAGTCAATCTTGGAAAAGATGGTGGCTCCACTCATCATGTCAAACATGTCATCAAGACGGGGAATGGGAAACATATACTTGACAGTGATCTTATTGATGGCGCGGCTGTCAACACACATCCGCCAGGTGCCATCTTTCTTGGGTGTGAGTAAGGCAGGGACAACACATGGACTCTTGCTCACCCTGAGGAAACCTTTTTGGATAAGGTCATCGACAATCCTTTGGAACTCAGCATGCTCCTTTGGGTTCAATCGGTAATGGGGAAGGTTGGGTAGGGTGGACCTAGGGACAAGATCAATGGCGTGTTGTACATCACGCATGGGAGGGAATTGTGAGGGTAAGTCCTCAGGGAAGATGTCATGGAAGTCCTGCAGGATTGCCTGAACTTCAGGAGGGACAGAGACTCGGGACTCCTCGGGGGTCATGGTGACAACAACAGCCCATACCGGGGCACCTTCGGCAACCTCCTTATTCAGCTCACGGATACCTATGAAGTTAAGGCGCCTAACCGGGTCATAACCAACCTTAGGGGCCTTAGGAACGGGTGTGATAGGTGCAGGAGGAGAGGGAATGAGAAGTCTCCCTTCGGTGGGAGTTCGAGGACTCTCTTAAATCTTGGGAGTTCCAGTGGAGGTGGAGGTGAGACTCTTTCCCGGGGTCACCTTTAGGGGTGCCGGGTACAGCTGTATCTTCTTCCCATTGTGTGAGAAGGAACACTGATTGGACCGATCGAATGTAGTAAGGTCCACGTCATAGATCCACGGTCGTCCTAGGATGATGCTACCGACCTTCATTGGCACTACATCGCATAAGATTTGTCCTTGGTCGGACTGAAATTGGATGGGAATGACACATGTAGTGGTGACTAGGATAAACGTGTCGTCAACCCAAGCCACGTTATATGGCCTCGGATGAGGATGAGTAGGTAGACCTAGACGGGAGACAAAGTCTGACGAGATTGCATTGATACAGCTCTCGTTGTCAAAAATCACCTTGCAGGGTTGGGATTTCATCATAATGTATGTTTGGAAGATGGAGGTTCGACGCCAGTCGTCCTCCTGTGGGTGTGTTAGGATGCAGCGAACTACACCTAGTCTTCCCTGATTTGAACTCTCGGTAATATCTCCCACTTGCATGTACTCGACATGCGTTCCATCATACCCTACATCCATTTCCTCAAACTGGGCGATGAGGTCAGGATCGGCCTCATACCTCTCAATGGCTTCTCCTTCCTGAGGTGAAAACTCCACAGGCTGGAGGTCGGTGATGACTAAGGATCGGGTGGGACAGTTGGAGGCAATATGCCCTAGGTTATGGCACCTAAAGCAACGAACTCCCGAGACAGGGACTGGTTGGGAGGTGCTAGGGATGACTCCCTTTCCCTTGTCATCTCTCCTATCAGTTGGTGGAGTGTACTCCAGTCTGGGCACAGCAGCGGGTGCAGGTAAGGGGTTCCGTGGGAAAGGAGCCGTAGGGGCAACGGCCCGGAGTGGGGTAGCAGTAGGGACATAGGAAGTGGAGGGGCCAGGCCTCTCAGAGTAGCGGACCATGGGGTTTCGGGACTCGGGTTGGCGGTAGGTGGGGACCCGAGGTGGGACCACCTTTTGAAACCGCTCGACGTCCCGAGCAACCTGATAGGCATGCTCGAGAGTGTTAACTTCCCGTAGGAACAGCTCCCGCTGTATGCTCTCGTGTAAGTCAGCCCTAAACCGTGAGAGGGTGACGGAGGCGTCCTCCATGACCCGACTCTGAAGGAAGAAGTCATCAAATTTGACGATGTACTCGTCCACAGACTTTCCATCTTGGGTGAGTTTCTGCCATTGGTCTAAAAGACGCTGATGGTAGGAGGGTGGTAGATACTTCTCCCTTAATTTCTCCTTCATTTCTTCCCACGTGCTTATAGGCTCCTCTCGTCTCATTGCTAGGAGATTCTCAACGTTACACCAGTAGGTTTTGGCTTGACCTAGGAGTTTCATTTTGGCAAACCTCACCCTTGTAGCTGGGGTCATGCGGCGATGCCAATCAAAATATTGGTTCATCTCGGTCTCCCAATCAAGGTATGTAGCGGGGTTGAGGGACCCATCAAAACTCGGAGCGTCAATCTTGACGTTCCGTAGGATGATATCCTCATCGTCGTGGTCTCTCTCTCGAGACGCACGGACCTCTTGCTCTCTACCTTGGGGAGCCTGATTTTGGCGGGCTTGCTCTCTCTCCTCCCTATGATTGGCTACGGGATAGTCGTGGCCATTCACTCGTCCTTCCTCTCCCTTCAGTCGTTCCTCTAAGGCTCGGATCCTCTCATCTAGCTCGGCTCCTAGTTGGCCTATGGATTCTTCAAAATGGGTCAGAAGATTATGCTCGAGCTGGGCCAACATAGCATTCACGCTCTTCTAATCCATGTGGGATTGTAGAGTTGAAGGGCGCTCTAGACGGCCGGATGAATTCTTAGACCAACGTGGCATGCACGACCTCGGACCTAAATGATGTAATCCTTGGACCAAAAATTAGCAAGCTATAGACCCAAATTTTATTGGCTAATAGGCAAATGGTCAACTTGAAGGGACCGGTCAGGGGGAGTCACTCGCCCGTAGGCGAAGTATTTGTGGAACTACCTCCTGACAATTAGGGTGCCCTAATGCGACAGTCTAGGTGTGACGACCCGGATCTCGGATACCGGATATACCCGATAGAACTACCGAGTAGACTCGATACCACTTGGAACCCGTGAGGCCTCCCAAGAGCGGTAAAGCTCCGAAGGGATAAAAGGCATGTGTAGAGTATATTGAAGCCACATAGATATAACAGTAAGCAATTAAATTTCATTAGATAGGTTTGCTAAAGTAGCAGAAATAAAATTACTTTTTAATTAACAATTTCAATTTAACAATTATACCAGAGTCTAGTACAAAGGAAAGACAAGCAGTACAGTCAACAGAAAGGAAGGACGTACACTGAGGTCGGGGGAAGTCCGACGCAGGTACCGCTGGCAGCTACAGACACGCCACACCAGGCATCGCGGAAGCAGAACGACGTCACCCACCTGAAAAGCAAGGGTGAGCCTCGTGTCACTGGCCCAGTAGGGGTCTGGGGACGCACTTTTCGGTTAGAAAATCTTTTGTTGGTTTATTGAGTGCGTGGGCGTGCCAGTTACAAAGTGACGATTTATTGTGCGCTCGATCTAACTAATCAGACGATTGTGTAGTTCATGTCGGGACCAGATCCCGTCGTGCCGTAAAGGCCACGACGTCATTTACATCCCCCGTACGAGGGAACACCCTTGATTAATTACCGAAATTAGGGGCCCTGCGTCCAAAAGAATTAATACTAGCTGCGCAGCGGTAAGGAGGAATAAAGCACACTCGGGGTCCGCATCGGGATACAAGCCATCGGCCATGTCGGCCACTCATGGACCTTTTCGTGTTCGGGCACGGGTCCGTGATAGAAACGTGACGAAAATCGAGGTGGACCCGTTCGAATGTCCGCCAAATGCACGACAATTTTTAATAATGGCTCGGAAGGGATCCGGGGCGGGAAAGGAGTCCGGCTTGTTTGGAATGTCGGCCCAAAGCAAAGTCGGGGCCTGGCCATGTCGGGACAATTCCCCAGACTCAGGCCCGACCTGCGAGGGCAGCATTATTGTTCCTTCAGCGCCGAGTCACAGGGAGAGACGGGACTACAATATGGATTATTATTATTATTATTATTATTATTTTTATCTAGATCTCCAAATATATATATGTTTATATATTTTGTTGCTTATTTCCTCTTTATACATTTTTTGGGTAATGTCACTATTATATATATATTATATATATTTTTTATCTATTACACGCATTTTTATGTATTTATTTATTACACGTTCAAAGATATATATATATATATATACATATTCATTTATCTGTTTATTTATTTATTTTGTTAGAATTTTTATATGTTTTATTTATTTGTATTTTTTTTGGTTTATTTTGATTATTCTTGCCGTTATATTTCTTTTATTTGCATTTGTGCGTATGGAGGAGTGGGCCGGGCTAAAGGGGTGTACTGGGCGGACTGGGGCCAGCGTGCCGGCGAAGGCACCAAAAGGGCGTACCGGGGGAGACCAGACGGGTGTGCCGGTGAAGGCCCGAGAGCAGGGGTGTACCAGGCTAAGGGGATGTGTGTGTGCCGGCGAAGGCCCGAGAAAGGAGGGCGTACCGGTGGAGGCCACAGCTGGGCGTACCGGGTAGGGAGTGGGGAGTGTACCAGGCAGGTGGGTAAGTGTGCCGGATGAGAGCTTGGACAGGCGTGCCCGACGAGGCAGCGTGTAGTGTGTCGGGGAAGGTCTGGGGTCAGGTGTGCCGGAGGGGGCTAGAAGGAGGCGTGCCGGGTAGAGAGTGGTCTGAGGTGTGTCGGTGGAGGCACGAGCAGGCTGCACCGGTGAAGGCCCAGGGGCAGGTGTGCCGGGCCAGAGCTACGAGGGGCTCAGTCCTCTTCACATTCTCATGCCCTTTTCTCTTCTTCTCTTCCTTGATTTTATACAGTTTGTGTGGGTCCTCTCTTCCCTTT
The DNA here is from genome assembly GCA_022559845.1 of Amorphophallus konjac. Classification (NCBI taxonomy): domain Eukaryota; kingdom Viridiplantae; phylum Streptophyta; class Magnoliopsida; order Alismatales; family Araceae; genus Amorphophallus; species Amorphophallus konjac. The sequence goes on along the minus strand of JAHNEJ010003516.1, from coordinate 254,890 downwards.
CTCATAATCGTTTTCCTTTCTTTCTTCCTTGCGGGACGAGTGTTCAAGTTGCTTAGTTGTCGTTCGGTCCGGTTCTCTTTGTGTTGATTGCAGTTCCCTTACCTTGGTTGAAGCGCTTTACCGTTGTTCATTTCATTGGTTTGTTGCTCCCTTTAGTCTTTTAACGTGTTATTGTTCCATTCGTTTGTTGCTTCTTTTTATCTTTTAACATGTTGTTATTTCCAACGAAAATTCGGCAGCATCTCCCCTTGACCCGGGTGGTAAGGGAGATATAGGGAACGCGCCCACATGGAGTGGCGGAACCCGACAGCTGAGGTGCGTGCCAAGGGCGACAACACTTTTAAAGAAACTTCGGAAAAACCCGGGGGAAACGACGAGGGGAAGACGATTCTAGGACTGGCTAGGGGTGCACCGGGCAAAAGGAGAGGACTGGTGTGCCGGCTAGGGAGCTCGAAGATGTGTGCCGGGCAAGAGAGGCAGGAAGTGCACCGGCCAGGGAATTGGGTGGTGTCCCAGGCTGGAGGTGGCCAGGCTGTGCCGGTGAGCGGACGAGTCAAGGGTGTGTCGATGCGGGCATATGGAGGTGTGTACCGGGCAAAAGGCCAAAGGGCTGTGTGCCGGCCAAGGGGAGGGGTTATGTGTATGCCGGCTAGGAGGGCCAAAGTGTGTGCTAGTCAGGCAGCCAAGGGTGCACCGGACTGGGGTATTGGGTTTGGCAGGCTTCAAAGGAAACTTGGCAGGACGGGGAAGGCTCAAAAAGGGGGGCTTCAAGGCAGAGGCATGGGTACACAGAGGAGAAAAGAAGGGCATCTCCCTTTGAGCATGTGAGCAGATGTGAGGGCTAGAGGCCCTATGGGGAACCACGACAGGGGGAGAAGATCGGTGCAAGAGACTCAAGCCGCCGGAGGGGAAGAAGGAGACGACCAAATGCATATAGTGATTCAAACCAACGGAGACAAAAAGAAACCTAAAGAGGGGGAGTTTTCATTCATGAAGAGAAAAGGGCCATAACCGGCCGTATACATTGTAACACACGGGAGCTAAAGCTACAAGCGATGGGGGAAAAAGAAGAGGAACTTGAGGGAGAGGAAAGGACGAGGGGGAGAAAGTGTTGGGGTTGAGCAGGGGCGACGGCTCCCTGCTCCCCCAACACCTCCAACTACATGATCTCTCTCTCTCTCCGGCCCTTCCTTACTCTCTCTTCTTCGGTGGCCGGCGGGGAATCTTCCTTTTTCCTCTCTTCTTCTTCTTTTCTTCTGCTGGGTGGGCTCTGTTCTTCTCTCTGTGGCTGTATTCCGTGTGTGTGCTGCTCTCTGTGTGTTCTCCGTCTCCCTGTGTGTCTTTTTTCGTCGGAGCGAGGGGTTCTTATACCCCTGGTCAGGCCGACGACTGTCGAAGACGGGAGTAGGTGGGGCGAGGACAGCCCAGCAAGGTGCAGGTATGGGCCTGCCATGCCTTCGCTGCACGCCGAGGGCTACGAGCGTTGACCAGCGTGGATGGGCCGAACGCTGTGCCGCTGGGGACTGAGGAAGGCGTGCCGCTGGAGAGCCTCGCAGGTGTGCCGCTGAAGGCCTTCGCAAGTGTGCCGCCGGAGGCTTGAAACAGTGTGCCGTTGAAGGCTTGAAATAGTGTGCCGGTGAAGCTCTTGCAGGGGTGCCGGCCATGGTGAGCATCAAGTGTGTCGGGTGGAGGCTCTTGCAGGTGTGCCGGCTTAACAGCTTGGCAGTGTCACCGGATCACCGTGGTGAGAACGTCAACGGACCAAAGAAGTGCATCATCGGGTGCATCATACATCATTCTGGTTGGCGCGGTGTTCCCAGTGTTTTTCACCATACGGAGCTGTACCGCCAGAAGGCGGGGCACGTCCCTGGGGAGCATTGTAACCATCCTCATAGGTGTTTTGGCCTACAGGATGTTGTGCAGGAGCATTTTGCGTAAATGCATCATTCTCCTGGTATGCTTCATTAGAGCCATATTACCCATCTCCCCTTTTATCAGGATTAGTGGAATTTGCCAATTCATTTCGCAGCTTTTATACCCCCCCTTGGCATGGAAACATAATCCCTTTCCATCACCTGAAGTGATTCGAGGTGGTCACAGTAAAGCTTCTTCTCGTACTCGTATGTAACTCTACAATCATGATATTCTCTTCTAAGGGCATTTAGCTCAGACATCATTGGTGGGACTTGCTGGACATCCACATGGCTTCGCCGTAAATCCTGAGTCAAATTCTGGACTTTGAATATCAGTTCCTCTCTGACAGCAGCCAAGTTTTGAGCTTCAGCACGAGCCTGCTGCAATTTGGCTTTAATGGCCTCGGATGCCTGTACACCAGTTTCCATCTTTGCAATCTTATCGTGCAGGCCCTTCATTTGTTGATCTTTCTCAACCTTCATGACACCCATTTGTGTCTGCAGCCTCTGAAGCTTCACTTGGGCTGCAGCAAGCTCTTAAGGCCACGTCAGTAGCTGCGAGCTTTTGATTCTCGCTTGCAACTTTCCGCATTTCATCGTGCTGTGCAGCCAATTTCTGCTTCCGTGATTTCAGGAGGTGGAAACACATCAAAAAAAAAGGTCCGCCGATAGAGGTGGGAACGGCACGGGAGTGTGCCGTGGAACGCTTAACCGGTGAGATTTTGAGGGGAGTGATCCGGTGGGGTGGTTATCCGGTGCGGGCGGAGGTGTGCCATCCGGCACAGTGAAGGTGTGCCGTGGCAGTTGGCGCGGGAGTGCACCGGGTGTGCCGGTGAAGGTGCTCGCGGGAGCGTGCCGGGGCGGAGCTGGTCGCGGGTGCGCCGCTCACAGGGCAGCGGGGGTGCACCGGGCTGCGGCTGCTGGAGGTGGAGTGGTCCGGTGCGGTGCCTGGCTATCCGGCACAGGGGTGCACCGGGTGATGTGGGGTAGGGTGCACCGGGTAAGATAGTGGAGGGGTGCACCGGCTCACGGTGCAGCAGACCTCACCGACTCGACAGGCCAACGAGGCCACCGGATAATGGAGCTTGTCACCATTTAATATTCTTCCCATCGGATAAAATATTTGCCACCGTTTAATAAAACTGCCCACTGTTTTGTTGGGTTGCCACCGATTAAGAGAATTCTCACCTGTTAATCTACAGGGAGGGTCCACGGCATCACAGTCAACATGAGAGGCTCCCATATGAAAACCCGTGGCACCATCAACAATGGTGTTAACCAACCCACCCGTCCTGGCACACATAGATGGCGCCCCATACTGCATCACCTGCAACTGAATACGGCCGCCGGCTTAAATCTGTTGGTAATTATCATAAATAGTAAAGCTTCTAATTCCCTCCCATGATCCTACGATAAAGCGTCTAATTCTTTCCCTTCTTTGCTCCTTTAAGTAAGCTTTAAGCAGTGGAACGGGGGCCAATTGCTCTGTCAGCTCAAATGCATAAGCTAGATTTATGGCTTCAACTTGCCTTCCACTGTTTGAGGCACTTCAATCACATCTGTCATTCGATGTGAGAGACCAAGTGACCTGCATAAATCAGCTGTCTGACGACGATGAGAAACAGATGGGATGAGATTGCATATCTCATCTTGATTAAATTCAGAAGCAATACCAAAAGTGGCCAGAAGTTATAGGAATGCATGTACTTCCAGGGAATTTCCACCACTGGCATCAATATCAAGGTCATTCAGTCTGGACTTCCACTCATCAGCAATAGCTTTCGCCTCTTGTTTAATATAAAGAGGAAATCATCAGGTTTTTTTTTTGGAACATGATCCAGTTCTGCCAACAACTGGCCAAGAGTCTCCAGTAGCATGAGACAAGTTCTTCTGTCTGCATCTTCTTTCCATATGTTTCTGGCACTTCCAGCCTGTAAAAGTTTCTTTTTCAATGAGTCTAAAACCAAGTTAAGGGGGCTGGAAGAGCTTCTCAGTACTGTAGGAATTTCTCCACGAATTGATGCAAGATTTTTACGGTTTTCTGAAACGTTTCATTGAGCCTTTTTGCATCCATTTCTTGACAAAGTTTCATCAGTGGAGAGCATGGTTGATTACTCACATTCACAATCTGAGTCAGATTTGCATACTCTGAATCAAGTTTTGTACCTTCCTCATTTGGTCTTTCAACACATAAAACATTATGTTCACTGTTACTTGCAATCGGCATTATTGAGGGCTTCTGACGCTTCCCAAGTGCACTCCCTATGTCAGAAAGTGCAGCATCTCTTTTCTCCTGTAGCCACTCCAGTGATGACTGCTCCTTTGCTGCAACCATGGCTTCTCTTTTCTCCAACATTTCCCGAGCCTCTGATGCCTTGCTAACATATGTTTTCTCCTGATCTGCCAATTCAACAAATCTTTTCTTTAGTGACCTCTCAGGCCCATGAAAATGTTCTTCAAGTTCCTTCCATTTTAAATTGAGAGTTATTGCTCTGACTCTCAAGCTCAGCAAATGCATGCTGGACTTGTTGGATCTTAGAACTTGTGGATTCAATAAGTGAAGCAACAGATTGTGTATCGTCCATGGATGAGAAGCCAGGGTTTCGAACAGAAATAGCAATCCGCCTGGAGCTCAGGGGAGAAGCGGGGAGAGCGAGGGGAAGCAGCCCGACAACACCATCGAGAAGAAGATGGGGGGAGAAAAAGGTGGACTGGTGGTATGTGTGTGGGTGTGGGCCGGCGAGGGTGGCGGAGTGGGCATCCGGTACAGTGGTCGTACCGGGTAAGGGCACTTAAGGCGTGCCGGGAGAGCGTCAAGGGAGTGAGTGGGCCATCTTTTTATTTATTTATTTAAAATTATATATATTATTTATATATATATATTATTATTTCTTTTATTCTCTTTTTCTCTTTCCTTCTTTTTTTACCATTATTTATTTTTTCATTTCTAACCTTCTTATTTTCTCTGCCCGCTTCAAAATGAGTTAGAGTGCGCTCGCTATCCGCAAGAAATATTGAGTGTCCACAGGGCCACGCGGATCCCCACTGAAAAATAACGCAGTAACACGGAACAACAGGTAAAACAGCAGTAGCAGTAAAGCAGGAAAATTACAACTAGAAAGCTGTAAAAGAAAACGGGAACGGAAGGAGTAGAAACAGCTCAAAGAAAAGGGAAAAGTCGTACCGAACAAGCGCGGCTGTCGGACTAACCTCGGCTCCCTATACTACTCCAGGCAGCAACAGGAAGGCGAACTCTGATCTGACAAGGTCAGGAGTTATCGATCTGTCGGGCCTACAAAGATGGGCAAAAATCCTAGGAAGAACCTAGACAGACACCGACGCTCAAAAGCATACATGACTCGATTGTCATGCACGCTCTTCTAGACACGACCACACACACACGATTAGAACGTCGTGCACACGACACAACACTGACCTCGGGCAAGACCACGAGAGGGTTAACCCGGAAAGGTCACGACGTGCGAGAAACACGAGAGTCACGTGACGGAAGCACCTCCTCACTAGAAGAACAGCCAACTGTGTTCACTGACGTCTTATACTGCGCCTACAAGTGTCTCGTCTGCGCTGTCGTCTGAAACACGACAGAGACTGAGACACGCTCAGAACCAGAACATGAACTACAATAGCGAGTGACTAGACAGGGTAACGCCTGTCGGCGTCAGTCCAACGCCCCTGACCACGTGTGCACACACCGACTCTTGCTGGAGAGTGTTGGCACTCAAAATATGATCCTTTGGCAGCCAAGCCGCAAGGATGAATGATACGGCCCACTGAAGCACAGAAGCCGATAAAGATCAACTTATCAAGAGGACCCCTCAAGCTGACGAAGCCCTGAGCCACCTTGAAGGGAACGTCGGGGACTTTACCTCAGGAGAGTCGAAGTGAACCCGCAACCAACCGGCAGCGCGATCAAGCCTGCCCAATGATCCGGCATCGATCTCGTCGTGCCGCTACCCCACATCCGTCGCCCGACCAAGGACGACGGTCTACCCAATGACTCTCCTAAGGAGGAAGAATGTCCTCGGCCATCCGTAACAAGGGGCCGAAGGTTCTGTCAGCAGAAGACCCCGATTATCCGGCACGGATTCGGCTTCTTGTCATAGTGGGCCCATTAGTGGCCGATTGATCACCAATTCAAGGTGAAATTGTCCGGGATGTAACATCATCCTGCAAGGAAGCTTCGAGCACGAGTCCGTCTCAGCCAGAAGCACAAATCACAGTGCCGAAGACTGTGTCAGTAGGACACCCGTGTGCTCGGACCGGACACACACGAAGTCTTGTTTAAGGCCATTCGTCCTATCAAGAGCTTCGTGAACACCCCATCAAGGCCCTCCAATGGCCAGGGTGAGAGGAACAGTCGACGGGAGCTTCCGGAATCATCTCCGGGCCGACCGGACTACACGCCAAGTGAACAGGTTAAAACGGCGCCGTCAAACCGGCGCGCCAAGAAGAATGGGGGGGTGTTCCCCGGCGCCGTTGAACCGGCGCGCAATAGCCCAATGGGGGGGGGGGTGTTCCCCGGCGCCGTCAATCCGGCGCGCAGAAGCCCAATGGGGGGTGTTCCCCGGCGCCGTTGAACCGGCGCGCAATAGCCCAATGGGGGTGTTCCCCGGCGCCGTCGAACCGGCGCGCAAAAGCCCAATGGGGCCTTCTCCGGCGCCGTCAACCCGGCGCGCCTCTTCCTGGGGCGCCGAATTAACCCCAAGGCTATATATAGCCTGCCTTCGATAAAAAGAAGAAGAGGAAGAAAAGAAAAAAAAGAAGAACAGAATAGAAAGAGAGAGGGGGGGACCCGATCAAAAGAGGAAGCGGAATCAAAAAGAAAAAAAAAGGGAATTAGAAAGAAAGGGGGGAGGTCCAGGAGTGCTTCGACCTGAAGAGTTCTCTGCCCGAGCTCTCGGCGGCCCTCACCCTGCTCCACCGGAGTCTCCCGGAATCGGAGAAGAAGAGCGCCCGTTTCTTATCTATCGAGGTGGGTTTTTCCGTGTTTCATCGGGCGAATCCCTCTGCTCCGCTCTGAGCCTTTGTCTCCTGGCATAATGTAAGTGAAGGAGGGGAGGGGCGATGATATGAGCCTCACCTCCCCTCCCTCACGATGATTTTCTTTCCCTCTTCTCGTTGTAATAGGTTTCTTCTGTTAATGGAAACGGCGGCCGAGCGACAACGTCGGCGCCGGAATGTATATTCCCTACCTATCTACTTGTGTCTTTCATATGAATGAATGGAATGTGAGTCTCGGGTCGATGCCACGTCTCTCTTTCTTCCCTGTTGCCTCCTCTTATTCCTTACAGCCGGTGAAACGGTGCCGTGCGATGATGCCGGCGCCGTGGAGGATGAATGCAGAGCATCATGGGTTTTCTGTCTGAATAACTTTCTTCCCGTCCCGTTTCCCTCGGCGCTTTATGCCCTGCTATGGCCAGGGCTACATTGATTCCCCTCCCCGGGGGTTTTCTCTTCCGATCGAATGCTAGGAATCTTCACCGTGTAAGGTGGGTCAATATATAGGTTCCTCCAACCTGTCTGGGCCGCCCCCCCCCCCCCCCCCCCCCGCAATACCCTTTCTGTTCTTGACCATGAATAGAGGGAAATATGGGCGCCCCTACATTCCAGTTATTGTTTTCTGAACATTTCTTGACGAATATTCCGTTGCTTTATGAACATGCATATGCATGAACGTACGTATATTTACAGGCATCAGTTCTGGCCTGCTGGTTATGCGAACGATCTCACAGCCCCGTTTTACTGTTTCACTAGTGCGGATCGGTAACCCGGGGAGGGGGAACATCCCCCCACTGTTCCGTTTTTGACAGCACTCTGTCCGCCGGGGACCGTCCAGCAGTGATGAATCTCCCATGGACTAATGAGTGAATAATAAACGGGTTAGTCCCGACATCTCAAATCCACGGTCCCTAAGGGACTTTGTGGTGGCCGTGAGACGCGTGTGCCCCTCGTAGGCTAGCCCTCGGGGTTTTCGCTCCCACATCGAGTCACCTCACTCACTCACCGTTACCCACGGACTCAGTGCCCCTCGTAGGCTAGCCCTCGGGGTTTCCTATCCGTTTGGGTCTGCCGCCGCCGTTGCGCCACCCGGCTTTTAGGGGTTTACTCCGCCACGTGAGTACTCCCTGCGTCTCCCCGACGATCCTTTGGGATGGGGAGATGCTGCCGAAATTTCGGCTCGAACGAGTTAAACTCGGAACAATCGCCTCACGCGAGCCCGTGACTCGGCCTTTGAATGACTCGGCACCGATTCTATGAATAATCAACTTAATAAATTCTCAAAACCATCCAAAACCTTTTAATAAATCCATGAATAAACCGACGAGGCTCCTGTTGCCATGAAGTCGGGTCAATTCGGCGCGTTCATACGCGATCACGCCTTAAAACGGCGCGCCCTTCCCGGCGCGCCTCCGGCGCCCCGGCTTCCCGCACCGTTTTAACGGAACTACCCCTTTGCCTACGGTTCTGGCGCCGTTTTAAACCTTCTACCTACGTTTCAGGGCGCCGTTTCAAGCGTTTTAGTCTCTGTCTTCGCACGCACTGCATCGGTTTCGTTCCGAATCGTGTCATTACATCGTTCCAACCCCTTTCCCACTTATGGGACGATTTCTTATGCTAATCACAGAAGGGTGCAAGTTCCTCAACCAATAAACTGAATAAAATTAGCATGTTCAAGCTTGAATCGAGGCGCCTCGAATCCTTCCGTTACGCCTCGGTCTACGCACTCATATCGCATTAGCGCATGCCCGAATGTGTGCATCCTTGGTATATCAAATAACATTGCCAGAAGGTCAGGTTACGCCTGATTGGAGGCTTCGTTACGCGTGAAGGTGGCCTTCGAGCCTAAGTCCTCCGCCGTGTACCAGGGTCCACCCTAATAAATCGTGTGTAGTCAGTCGTATCATCCTGCATGATCGCTTGCCTGCTCTGTACCCTTTATCCCGGCTTCGACAGCCCGATATCTCGGCAATTAATCAAAGGTGTTCCCTCCTCGTGGGGGATGTAATTAACGCCATAACCTTTATGGTATGGCGGACTGCTGGTCCCGACCGAACCTCACATTCGCCCGACACGGGTCAGAATGAGCGCACAATAAAATCGTCACTCATGTGACTGGCACGCCCGCGTCGTTAATTGATCATTTGACTACCAGTTAGTCAGTTGGTCGATCGACCCGCGAAAGAAAGAAAAAGGTCGCAAACAAGTCTGGCACGCCCGGTGGGACCAGTGTCACCTTTCATCTCTTTGCCGAGATATCCGGGTTTCGAAGCCCTTTCAAAGACTACTGATTGTTTCCCTGTTTGTCTTTGCAGGCAGACAATGGCGACTCACGGGATAACCGACGTCGGCTTCAGTCCTGCGATCGTCGCCAGACACGCGCAAGGGTACCTGGCGGTGCCCATGGAATTTGGTAGTTTTCCTCCTGCTGTGGGCTTCCCCAACTTCTTGGGGTTGGCCTTTGTCGACATGCTGGAAGTCGAAGCCACGGAATCTGTCGAGGAAACCGTGAAGGAAGTGGAGCCTCTGAAGGCTCCCTGCTGCGATGGTTCGCTCAAGAATTCGGCCCCGGCCGCTAGCTACCTGGTGCACCACATTGTACGTGGGACACACCCCACTGTCATCAACAAACTCCCTGGAGGACGTCAGCGTCGCCAGGCGCGCAAGAACACTGCTGTGATCACCGGAACTGTCTCTCAGTCTGGAAAATCAATGCTGGTGGGAGGCATGCGTGTCTTCCTCAACGGGCGAACGGCACGGGTGACCCCAGACCGCGTCATCCCAAACGTTCCTGTCTACAACAACTATCAAGCTCTCGCTGGAAGGAGGGCAGAAAGAGAAGAAGCCAGCCACCATGGCCAAGGAAACCCGGCGCTCAGGCCGAGGAAATTCAAACAGGTGTGGGTTCCCAAGCGGACCCAACCTGCCTACCATCTAACACCCGTCCGCCGCCGTCCTATGAACGACGAGGCGGGAGCGAGAAGAGAAAGGGGCTTGTCCCCGACGAAGGAAGAAGAGGTGGTTGCGGATCCTCCGCGCCACAGAAGTTTCCGGGCTGCGGCCCGTCAAGCCAACGTCCCTGTCACGGGCGAAGGTTCCAACAGCCATCCGACAGAGCTCGACTGGCCTGCATTCCTCCCGCTAGAGGTCGACCACTCTCCCCCGTGCTACATCAAGAACGGGGTCGAGAAGAAATGGCCTGCCTGGTCAGAAGCTACTTCCGAGGATTGGGCAACACCTCGCTCGGACAGCAGCGGCTGATGCAGACGGTCGCCACTGAAAAAGATTACTGCCCATCAACGGCAGATGAAGAAGAGATAAGAGACAGAATGAGGGTGTCGTCGGTCGACGACAATGGATATAATGACGGCTTTGAGATCGAAGCCGATAAAGCCTTCCCCGAGCGGGAAGAAAGAAGAAGAATTTCTGTGTTCGAGAGGCTGACCTTTCCGCAACAAGCAAGGCGGAGGGTCCATCGACAAAGAAGAAGGATGCAGGTTTTCACTTGCAACATGGCTGGCGTGTCCAGCCGATATGGGGAGCTCCCTGAAGACCCCCAAGAACTGGCTCAGTTGGCCGTACGGCCGGGACCAGCTACCCGCAGGACAGAAGCAGCAAGAGGGCTTCTGACAATGATGAAAGAGAAACAGCCCCAGGTCTACCTCCACTGGGATGACAAAGCCCCCGTCTTGACCGCTAATGTGGTGACGACGGAAGAAGAAGACGACGTACTCCTCGACATCCTGCCTGAGGGTACGTCCGGGGAGACAACAGAAGGTGTCCCCACCACTATAGATCCATCAGTCTTGATGCTGTTGCAAAGATATCAACGGGAAATAGATTCCCTGAAGAAACAGCTGATGGAGAAAACTGAACACTCATCGGCCTCCAAACCACCCGAAGTCCAGGGTGAATCATCCCGGGGAGCGGCTCGTCGAGACGACCCTCCACCACTTTATACACTACCACAGCCGTCAGAGCCAACTGTGACGACAGCACAACAGCGGCCGCCACAGCCTCAGCCGCTGCTACCTCCGGTGCTTCCTCAGGTGCACCCAACACCCCCGCTGCTGCATCCTCCACAGGCGACCACCTTGGTCACCCCATACCTGCAGCCAGCACACTTCTATCCGGAGCCAGTCGACCCCACGGTCGTGAACCGGATGATGGTGGAAAGGATGATCGAGCTGAAGCTCGCAGAGAAGAGCGAAGGCGACTACGTCGCATTCGATGCCTATCGGGTGCCCTACCCGCAACACCATGCGGCTAAGCGACTTCCCCCGGGAGTCAACAAGCCGCCCAAATTTGATAAATTCAACGGGAAAGGTTCCCCAAAAGAGCATATTGCATATTATATGACCGTTATGGGTGATCTGTCCACCGACGAGTCATATTTGCTGAAATTCTTCGGGTCCTCGCTGACGGGGCTCGCATTTGAATGGTACTCCAGCCTCTCGGCCGGGTCAATCAGTGACTGGTCAGATATGCAGAGGAAGTTCAGGGAAAGATTCCATGTCACAGAGAGGGAGGTCACCGTGGCCGAACTCTATTCAACAAAACAAAGGGCAGATGAGACAGCCCTTGACTACATCAAGAGGTGGAGGAACCTCGGAATGAGATGCAAGCGGCCCCCGCATCAGGAGGACGCTGTGCAAATATGTAAGCAAAATCTCAGGAGGGAGGTCCTGGAAAAGATGATTGGTATGGAAATACGGTCGTTCGACCGGCTGAATAATGTGGTAGCTGAGGTGGAAGCTTTTCTAGCCAAGCCTGTCCCGCCGTCAACTGCCAGCATAGCCCAGAAAGGCAAGGCGGCGGAACGGCGCCCCACACCTAAAGAAGCGAATGCGCTTGACATCAAGGCGTTCGAGCAACAGAAGGAGAAAGGCAAGAAAGCGGCTCCCCCGCAACCTGCGAAAGCTCCAGATGACAAAGAAGGTCCTTCGTTGAGGGACAAAATGAAGAAGGCTTATTCCTTTCCTAAGGATAAGACCCGGATCCTATTTGACTGGGTAACAGAATACAGTATGGTCACTCTGCCTGAGCCGAGAAGACCAGAAGATCTCAAAAGAAGAGACAGTCCAAGATTCTGCCCCTACCACCAGATGTTGGGACATTCAATCGAAGACTGTTATGTTTTCAAAGACATCATTGAAGGAATGGTGAAGAAGAACGAGATAGAGCTGGGAGAGTACAAAGTAGACCCTCCTCAGCCACATGAAGCTCCTCCCAGAAGAGCAGCAGTCAACATGGTCTCCCTCTACCAGGCATTACCTGAGGAGATCTCTGAAGCAAGCACACGGAGCACCTACGAAATCCATTTCCTGGAGCCCGTGAAGGAGCAGCAGGGGTGGCAGCAAATCCCTGTGAAGCACAAGAAGAAGAGGGCACCCCGCCCAAAAGAGGGGGCACATATCCGTGGCATTACACCCCGGCTTGCTCCGCCAGTGGTAGCACCCGTATGGGTCACTCCACCTACAGCTGTCAGAATATACACACCCAACAGGAGGAGACAAACTCCGCTGCCAGTAATCAAGGAAACCAATCCTGGAGTCCTTCGACTGCAACACCTAATTGAAGGGCTAGATGAATATGTACAGCCCGAACTGAAACCTCTGCTGGTACGGGACCACGTCCCATGGCAAGAGCTGGAGCAACTCTCACTCAAGCAAGGGGAGGAAGCTGAAGCAGCACCACCTCAAGAGAGCAACCTGTTCTGGGGGCAAGCACCTGCAGAAATCAAAAAGAAGAAAAGCAAAAGAAAAAGAAAAGAAAGGCCGCTGGGGCCCATAAAACACAGGTCGTCTCCTGCAATACCCTGTCAGCACTCTTCAACCTGCCCGGAGAAGAGGAAGAAGAAGAAATTTGCTTCACACCCCATGCTAGGGGAGGCAAGGCCGAGGCCGCAACTGCTGCACATGCCACTCGGTCAGGCCGGAAATGGGGGCGCCAGCCACCACCCAATCACAACATTATGTTCAGAGGGGAGCAACCCTACAAGACACCTCCGCCGGAAGTTAAAGGAGTACAAATCCCTCCTCCGTCAGGTCTATACAGCAAGACTGGGGGCAAGACAGCCCCTTCATTCCTTGAATTCATGAAGATGTCAAAGGGGAAACAGCCTTGTCAGGAGGCTAACCCTACACCCGGGGTCATTCACCCGCAGTCAGCGCAACCCCCTGAGGATGCAAATGCAGATGGGGCTTGCCCTACAGCAGCTAATAAAGAAGACCCGACAGCCGGTGCCAGTCAAGAGGGTGCCGAGTCCGAGGAAGATGAAGCAGGTCCGTCTGGACCCACAAATCAAAACCTTCCTAAGCCCAGATGGGTTGAAGAGATGAAGCTCTCCAATGTCCGGGCTGGAAGCCGAATAATGAAATTGCTCAAGAAGCTCCCTGCTCGATTTACGATCTGGGAAATTCTCTCTTTGAGTGAAGAGACTCGACAGGCGATCATCACTGCTCTGCAGACGCCTGCTCATTTTGAAACCTGCATAGCTGAGGCTATACCAGAAGCCAGCATGACCTTCTCTCCAGAAGACATGTTACTGCCTACTGCCAGCCACAACAGGCCATTGTACATGAAAGGGCACCTGAATGGCAGGGAATTGAATAGAATACTGGTTGATCCCGGTGCAGCGGTCAACATTCTGCCCTACAGAATATACGAGAGGCACCACTTCAACGTGCATCTCGAAAAAGTCAGGGATATGCGTATCGCTGGCTTCAACCAAAAATGTGAAGTATCTATGGGGGTGGCAGAGTTCACACTGACCCTGGCAGATTTCACTACAACGGTGCAGTTTCACGTCATTGACTCTCGCACCTCCTATAAAGCACTGCTCGGCCGCCCATGGCTGCATGAAAATATGGTGGTGCCCTCCACGCTCCACCAATGTATCAAATACAGCCTCCAGGGAAAGGAGGAGAGGATATTTGCTGATATCCACCCGTTCGAGGTGTTTGAATGTCACTTGGCGGACGCCAACCTATATACGGGATCGCCCCGGAAGGTTTCTGAAGCTCAAGCCCCCGTAGGGGCGTCGAAGAATAGATCGGGTGACGGTTGGTATCCACCACCGCCGCGCGGATATGTCAAGCCGAAGGCGGTTTCCCACATCACGGCTTCTGGAAATGTCGGTAGGGTGACACCCCCAGCATTATACCCCAAAGCTAAGGAAGTGCATGTTGATCGACAGCACGACCGCATCGGAGTCCCGGCCGGCCTTACCAAGCCAATCTCCGGCCTCAATGATCCCACTGTCGAACCTTTCAAAGCCTGGGAGGTGACACAGGAAGATGGGCCCAGCAGTTTTTTCTATACAGCTGAGGAGCATCCCACTCAGGAGGACACAGACTGCAGCCTCCCTGAGGATCTAGCCGACCCGCGGGTTCCTGTTCAGGGCCTGGCATTTACCACTGATCGGACGGCCAGGATGTTTCAAAAGCAACACATCCCTCCCGATCAACCTCAAAAACGCAAGGAAGCTTTCCAGAAGATGTGGTATCCTGCAAATCTGGATAAAGAAATGAGACGTGTCTCTCAACATCCGGGTCTGGGCTTCACCCTGGAAGACTACTATTACAGTGGGCGGTACGAGGTGGATACCATCTCCACCTTCTATCCAACTGAAGATAGCCCTCTGGGGGCAACCTTTGATGAATATCCGGCGGAAGCAGAACATGCTGAATTGGCTCTATCCGGGAATCAACAAATGGAGACCTTGATCTCCTGCCGATGCTGGGAGCAGGTCCGTCCTGAAGAAGCGGCCCTTCAAGCCGAATTTGATACGGCTAGCAGCAGCGAAGCCGAAGATATTCAAGAAGTAGGAGTCTCTCCCCCTACAGGGGTCATACTAATGACGACTTCAACATCCTTTCTGTCGGTCAACGAAGCCTCGGTTTACTCCAATCAAGGGGAGCCGGCTACCAGAAAAGAAAAAGCCACTTCTGCGGAAGATACAACTGTCCCAGAAGGCGAGACTCCCTTAACTTCTGCTACGAATCCAATATGCTACTGGCCTGTCATGGCTGCAACCTCATCTACAAGCACTGAAGCTGTTCTCTCACCCTCGGGAGCTGCGACGGCGACGGATGTGTCCATAGATCTGTCCACACAGCCGCTAGCACAAGAGAGCAAGAGACCCCATGAAGCTCTGGCAGTGTCTGACGAGGAAGTCGAAGTACTCGGCCCTCAAGATGGTATTCCAGACTTCGTCGACCTCCAGCCGGCACCCCCGGAGATAGAAGACGGAGGCCAAGCCACAGTCGATGAACTGATAGAAGTCAACCTGGGAAATGAGAAGGACCCTAGGCCTACCTTCCTCAGTGCCCAACTGTCCCCAGAAGAACGGGAGCTGTACATCCAGCTGCTGCTAGAATACCGGGATTGCTTCGCCTGGACCTACAAAGAGATGCCAGGTCTAAGCCCTGCTGTCTCACAACACGAGCTAACAATCAGCCCCGAAGCCGAGCCGGTGAAGCAACCACCGCGGCGTATGAGGCCGGAGCTCATCACCCGAATCTGTGCTGAAGTCGACAAGCTCATTGATGTGGGATTTGTTGAAGAAAATCAGTACACCACATGGCTGGCGAATATCGTCCCCGTGAAAAAGAAGAATGGACAGATCCGGATTTGTGTTGACTTCCGAGATCTAAATAAAGCCTGCCCTAAAGATGACTTTCCGGTGCCAATAACCGAGGTCATGATCGATGCTACAACCGGCCATGAAGCCCTGTCATTCATGGATGGGTCTTCCGGCTACAATCAGATTTGGATTGCGGAGCATGACCGGGTCCATACTGCTTTCCGAACTCCTAAAGGCATTTATCATTACAAGAGAATGCCATTCGGACTGAAGAATGCTGGCGCAACCTATCAGCGCGCAATGACCAAAATTTTTGATGAATTGCTCTACCACAAGGTCGAGTGCTACATAGATGACCTGGTGGTCAAAACCAGAAGAAAAGAAGATCACCTGCAAGACCTCCGGATTGTTTTTCAGAGGCTGAGGCAGCATGAGCTAAAAATGAATCCTATGAAATGTGCGTTCGGAGTGTCGAGCGGAAAATTCTTGGGCTTCATCGTCCGATATCGGGGAATCGAGATAGACCCCGTAAAGATCAAGGCGATACAGGAGTTACCTCACCAAGGAACATCTCCGAGCTGAGGTCACTACAGGGCCGCCTGGCTTATATCCGGCGGTTCATTTCCAATTTGTCAGGGCGATGCCAGCCTTTTCACAAGTTGATGATGAAAGATGTTCCCTTTTATTGGGATGAAGATTGTCAGACAGCCTTCGACAAGCTAAAAGACTATCTGAAGACTCCTCCAGTATTGGGCGCACCAGTGAAAGGACGGCCGTTGATACTGTATATAGCAGCTACACATAATTCTCTAGGGGCAATGCTGGCCCAGAATAACGAAGAAGGGAAAGAACAAGCCCTCTATTACCTCAGTCGGAGACTGGTCAGAACTGAAGAAAAATATACTTATATTGAGAAGATCTGCCTGGCACTAGTCTTCGCAGTCAAAAAGCTCCGGCATTATATGTTGTCGCATGAAATCAGCTTGGTGTCCAAGGAGGATCCCCTGAAATATATTATGTCCCAGCCGGCACTCAAAGGCCGCCTAGGCAAATGGGCGGTAATCCTTATGGAATTTGATGTCTCCTACGTACCGCGCAAAGCCATCAAAGGTCAAGCTATTGCGGACTTCTTTGCTGAACATCCGATACCCGGGGAAAGCCCGTGGGAACCGGAACTTCCCGAGGATGAAACCCTAGAAGCCGCCCAAGTGCAGCCTTCCTTATGGCAGCTATACTTTGATGGTGCTTCCAGAATTGACACTTCTGCTACCGGGTCATCCAGGGTCAGAGCGGGGGCAGGCATAGTCTTGAAGTCCCCAGAAGGAGAAGTGGTGCATACATCCTGCTCCATAAACAAACAATGCACAAACAATGAAGCAGAGTATGAAGCCCTGATAATCGGGTTGCGGATTGCTCTGTCCATGGGAATTCAGATGCTGGAAGCATTCGGAGACTCCATGCTAGTTATAAAACAGCTGGAGGGAGAGTTCGAGGTGCGAAAGCCAGAGCTCCTCCCCTATCACCAGTTGGCAACTCGCCTGATGTCAAGATTTTACTTCATCAGCATCAAGCATATCAATCGAGGCCGGAATGCTCAGGCAGACGCCCTCGCTAAGCTGGCCAGTTCATTGGCGGTCCCGCCAGACACAAGCCTGAATATAACAGTGATCAACCGCCGACAGGTCCCTAGCGTAACAGAGGTTCTGGCCGACGAAGAAGAGGTGAAAGTAGCAGTCGTCGAAGGGGTTCAGCAGCCCGACTGGCGAGAGCATCTCCTACGCTGGTTTCAACACCAGCAACTTCCAAAAGAAAAGGAACAAAGAATGAAGCTCCTGAGGATCAAGGATTCCTATGAGATGAGAAGCGGGACCTTGTTCCGAATTATGGCAGATGCCCGAAGGAAAGTCCTACTCCGTTGCTTGTCTTCAGCAGAAGCGGGACAGGTGATGCAAGAAGTTCATGCAGGATCAGCCGGGGCACACCAGGCCGGTCCGAAAATGAAGATAGAGATAAAGAAATTGGGTTACTATTGGCCCGCTATATTTAATGATTGTTGCAAATTTGCCAAGGCTTGTCAGAAATGTCAAGAACACGCTAATGTGGCGAGGAGACCTCCAGTGCCACTGCATCCCACTCTACCAAGTTGGCCGTTTGCTCAGTGGGGCACGGACGTGGTAGGGCCACTACCAGCATCTTCATCAGGATGCAGATACATCTTAGCAGCTACAGACTACTTCTCCAGGTGGGCGGAGGCAGTAGCACTAAGAGATGTGACCGGAGAACTAGTTGCAAGATTCTTCCGGCAGAATGTAATATTCCGGTTCGGGATCCCCAGTCGAATCATCTCTGATAACGGCAGCCATTTCAGAAACCAGAAGGTTTATCGGCTAGCTGACAAATACAAAATTGACTGGAGGACATCGTCCCCCTACAACCCTCAAGCCAATGGACTAGCAGAGGCCTTTAACAAGACCTTATGCACACTACTGGCGAAGACTGTCAAGTCTAACAAAAAGGATTGGGAAGAAAGGATGTACGAAGCGCTTTGGGCTTATCGTACTGTCTGCAAGACCCCAACCGGCTGTTCACCCTTCTCCCTTGTCTATGGGTCGGAAGCTGTAGTGCCGATTGAACTCGAAGTTCCTTCATTGCGAGTTGCCATCCAGCACGGATTAGTCAGTGGTGAGCAGACCAATGCAGAAAGAAGATTGGAAGAGCTCGCTGAGCTCGAAGGAAAACGCCTCCAGGCGCAACAAAACATCCAACTCTACCAAGCTCGCATGGCCCGTGCTTTTGACAAGTTAGTCAAGGGTCGAGAGTTCAAGAAAGGAGACCTGGTGATGGTCAAAAGAAGAGAAGTGATGGCCTCTAACCCCAAAGGGAAGCTGGTCAAAAACTGGGTCGGACCGTATATCGTCCGCCGAGTATATGAAGGGGGTGCCTACGTCCTCGTAGACCACAAAGGAGTCATCCAGTTCTCTCCCCTCAACGGAAAACACATTAAGTTGTATCATGCGGCGCAGCCGACACACCCCGAGTGATCGGTCGGAACACACTTCCTCTTGGTTAGTGGCACTCCGCCCTAACCGAGCTACTTTTCCTTGGTTAGTGACATTCCGTCCTGATCAAGCTACCCTTTCCTTGGTTCAGTGACATTCCGTCCTGATCAAGCTGCCCTTTCCTTGGTTAGCGGCGTTCTGTCCTAATCAGGCTGCCCTTTCCTTGGTTCAGTGGCACTCCGCCCTAACCGAGCTACCCTTTCCCTTGGTTAGTGACATTCCGTCCTGATCAAGCTGCCCTTTCCTTGGTTAGCGGCGTTCCGTCCTAATCGAGCTACCCTTCCCCTTGGTTAGTGGCACTCCGCCTTAACCGAGCTACTTTTCCTTGGTTCAGTGGCACTCCGCCCTAACCGAGCTACCCTCTCCTTGGTCAGTGGCATTCCGCCCTAATCAAGCTACTTTTCCTTGGTTAGCGGCATTCCGCCCTAATCGAGCTATTTCTCCTTGATCAGGTGGCTTTCCGCCCTAATCAAGCTACCTCTCCTTGGTTAGCGGCATCTCGCCCTGATCAAGCTACCCTCTCTCGGATCGCATTCCAAATAAAAAAAGAAAAAAGAAAAAAAGAGGGGTTAAAAATAGAGATACCCCGCCAGACTTGCTCCCACATCGGGACAAGTGCAAAAATGGCTATAACCCGGCTGTGGCGAAAACCCGAAAGGGCGTCGCAGGCAAAATCGGGTACCCCGCCGCGTGAAAACCCGAAAGGGCGCGCGGGCAAAAGCAAGAGGGGGCTGGCTTCGGCGAAAACCCGAAAGGGCGCCTGAGTCGGTAAAGTGGTAATTTCCAAATGCCTCTCCTATTCTCCACCCTGTAAACTCCGAAAGGGACAATCATCAAAGTCCCACCGGGAATACTTTAACAAACCCTCTTCGACCCTCGTCATCATTGGGGAGATCGGTTGATCTCTACCCATAACTTGGACCTTACGTCCTTGTTAATAACCTCATCCTTGTCTCGGCAGTAACATATGCCGGCGAACAAACCCTCTTCGACCCTCGTCATCATTGGCGAGATCGGTTGATCTCTACCCATAACTTGGACCTTACGTCCTTGTTAATAACCTCATCCTTGTCTCGGCAGTAACATATGCCGGCGCACAAACCCTCTTCGACCCTCGTCATCCTCGACGAGATCGGTCGATTTCTACCCTCAATTTGGACCTTACGTCCCTGTTGACAACCCCATCCTTGTTTCGACAGTAACATATGCCGACAAATAAACCCCTTTCGACTCTCGCCACCATCGGCGAGATCGGTCAACCTCTACTCTTAAACTTGAATCCTACATCCTTGTGGATAAACCACTTCCTTGCTTCGACATTTAACCACTGTCGACGAAATAAACCTGAGACCAACCCTTGTCCTCATCGACAAGGACGGTCAGCGTTCCCGCGATCCAGTTCTTCTGAATCTCAAATTCAAAAACAAAAAAAAAGAGAAGAAGAAAAGAAAATGGGGTTAAAAATAGAGATACCCCGCCAGACTTGCTCCCACATCGGGACAAGTGCAAAAATGGCTATAACCCGGCTGTGGCGAAAACCCGAAAGGGCGTCGCAGGCAAAATCGGGTACCCCGCCGCGTGAAAACCCGAAAGGGCGCGTAGGCAAAAGTAAGAGGGGGCTGGCTTCGGCGAAAACCCGAAAGGGCGCTTAGGTCAGTAATGTGAATAAAAAAATAATAAAATTAAAAAAAGAATGATGAATAGTGATGAACCATCCGTCGTCCAAAGGCCATTTCCGAGGTCGAGGCGGAGTCTTCGTCCGATATCCAACTTATACGCGTCCAGTGTCTATACCCCTTTCGACCCTTGTCACCATCGACAAGATCGGTCGCTACCTATCCGGTTCTTGTCACCATCGGCAAGACCGTCTACCCCTTTCGACCCTTGTCACCATCGGCAAGATCGGTCGCTACCTATCCGGTTTTTGTCACCATCGGCAATACCGTCTACCCCTTTCGACCCTTGTCACCATCGGCAAGATCGGTCACTATCCTATCTGGTTTTTGTCACCATCGGCAAGACCGTCTACCCTTTCGACCCTTGTCACCATCGGCAAGATCGGTCGCTACCTACCCGGTTTTTGTCACCATCGGCAATACCGTCTACCCTTTTGACCCTTGTCACCATCGGCAAGATCGGTCGCTACCTACCCGGTTTTTGTCACCATCGGCAATACCGTCTACCCTTTTGACCCTTGTCACCATCGGCAAGATCGGTCGCTACCTACCCGGTTTTTGTCACCATCGGCAATACCGTCTACCCTTTCGACCCTTGTCACCATCGGCAAGATCGGTCGCTACCTACCTGGTTTTTGTCACCATCGGCAATACCGTCTACCCTTTCGACCCTTGTCACCATCGGCAAGATCGGTCGCTACCTACCCGGTTTTTGTCACCATCGGCAATACCGTCTACCCTTTCGACCCTTGTCACCATCGGCAAGATCGGTCGTTACCTATCCGGTTTTGTCATCATCGGCAATACCGTCTACCTTTCGACCCTTGTCACCATCGGCAAGATCGGTCGCTACCTATCCGATTTTTGTCACCATCGGCAAGACCATCTACCCTTTTCGACCCTTGTCACCATCGGCAAGATCGGTCGCTACCTATCCGGTGCTTGTCATCATCGGCAAGACCGTCTATCCCCTTTCGACCCTTGTCACCATCGGCAAGATCGGTCGCTACCTATCCAGTTTTTGTCATCATCGGCAAGACCGTCTACCCCTTTTCGATCCTTGTCACCATCGACAAGATCGGTCGACTACTCTCTAACCTGGGCCCTCCGCCCTCGCTGACCAACAAAACATCGTGGCATAGATATTTGACCCGTGTCAGGGGTCATAACACACCTCTCATCATCATCGGCAAGGTTCGCTAGGGGCATCTGCCTACGCTGCCTAGGTCCCACATTAGCAAAGACCCCGTTCCGGGAACGGCTACATCGCGGTGGAGCGAACACCTCACCCCTTCCTTGAAGGCGTGAGCGCTCTCCTGCGCCATCAGCAAGTATCCTTAGGTTCGGGTGACCATCCAGAATAAAGAAAAGAAAAGAAGTCGCGATTGACGACAACAAAAAGAAATATTTCCATTTAATGAGAATGGGTGGAACACATTTTTTTTACTCGGGGCATCCCCCGGGGGTACATGAGCCCCGAAGACAAAAGGAGCGTTACAAGAAAAAAGGCAAGGTCACGGCAAAGGGCGCCGGAAGATATCTGCCAAGTCTAAAAGGCCCAGCGAAGGATATCGTGTCAACTCTTGCAAACGGGTCTCGGTGGCTGTCAGCTGGGATAACCTCTCGTCTAGTGAGGCAAGTTGTCCTTCAGCCAGGTCAGCCTCTTCCGTTGTCTGGACCTCTAGGCGCTCGCCTTCCTGCAGCTCGGCTTCGACCTTAGCAAGTTCCGAGCGCAACTCGTCCATCCGTGCCGTGAGGAGCATCCGACGTTCCGAGATATTGCTGGCAACATTTCTCAGCTGTCCCACGGCCATCCTCAATGAACTGACGGCGGTGCGGCAATCTGCTTTCTCCAGCTTCGCGGCAGTCAGCTGATCAGAAACCTCTCGACTGAGGAACTCCCGCCTGTTGGCATGTTTTAACAACATCACGACCCGCGGGGTCCAATCATCCATTGGACAGCCGAATGCTAAAAGCGATCGGGAGAGATGATCTATCAAGCTTCTCAGCTGCAGATAAGTCAGGTCCGGAGAAGCTAACATGGCCCGCTGGAGGTTATCCAGAGACTGCCACACCATGTCTCCAGAAAATTGTAGACCCAGTGGCGAAGTCTCGGGGAGCTGAAAGTCTACCCTGCTATCTACCTCGGCCCAGATATCGTCGGCTACCCCGAGGGACGTCGACGGCATAGTCTGTACGACGCCCACATCCGGCCCGACTATTGCGGCTACATCAACTGAAGGAACCTCCACGATGGCAACTTCCTTGCCCGCCCGTTGCGGTGAGGCTACAACAACCGTGTCGGCGACGGAAGGCGCTGGCTCTTCCTGAGCAGTCTCACCGGTCGCTGAGGCAGGAGAGCCCTCTATGATCGACAGAGCTTTAATGATATCGGCCTCGCCCGCAATAATTTCCCCTGCCTCTATTTCCGGGGGATCACTCGGCTTCAGCAATGACTCGTCACCAGCAACCAGGGCCTGAGTCCCTGCAACCTCGGGCGGGCCGCTGACCTCGGCAGTCGCACCTGGTTCCTCCGAGGCCGCTGCAGCAGCATAGGTCCGTGGAAGCCGCAGGGCAATAGGCCTCACAACTGGTGGGAAGGCCGACTGACCCATATCCACATCTGGAAGGGGTATGCGGATCATTATAGCCGGCGGTACCACCTCAGCCTGCATTCCATATACATACATCAGCCAGCTGGCTTGAAAATTAAAAGAAGTGCTGCAAGTGGGAATCAGAATACTTCCTACCTCAACCGGCACTATATTTAGGCCTCCCAAAGTGGCCTCTGAAGATTCAGGCCCCTCTCCTGTAGCCGGGTATGATGGCCCGTGCTCGGCTCCCAATAACCTCGGAGGGCTAAACGTCGGCAGGTCGCTCTCATAAGTTGATGAAGCCCCGGCGTCCTCAGCCTCGGTGTCGACCATGGGGAACCCCTCATCATCGCCAGAGCCGCCGCCATAATCAACCTGTTCAGAAGAGGATGACTCTTTTGCTTGTTCTCTGATCTCCAGGACCTGAGCATGAACCGTGCCGCTGAGAGGAGGCCCTCTAGCCAGAACCTCCTCGGCGATCGCCATCTCGGGAACATCTATCGGCGAAGTATCCAGGGGATGGTCCCTTGGAAGCCCTTGCTCTCCGATGACAACCCCTACCGAGGCACCAACCTCAGGGAGCAGTATGGGCCGAATGTCGACTGGAGTCAAAGGATAATAAACAATCAGGACTTGACTGAAATTACAACATGCCACTCAGCTCTACGGGCGAGCTGCAAATTACCTTATGTTTCTCGATGGGGTGTCGGTGAAGGCAAGTCGCCCTCAACAGAGGTCAAGGGGACTTCCCCCTCTCTCTCTCCAGCAGCAGCTCCGGTTGCCGCCTCCAACCCAACAACGGCAGGGATAGTGCCGGCAGCTACTGAAAAGAAAGATGGTCAGCCCAGGCGGCCGAAACAAGCAAATAAGCCATGCAAGAATAAGAAGTCACCTTCGCCTTCAGGCCCTTGCGCCCGGGAGGCCTCAAATTCAGAAAATGACGGAACCCGAGGAAGGGGAACCGTAGACTCCTCTTCAGCGGCCTTCCTCCGACGTGCCCGAGTAGCACGGATTCTGCCCTCTTGGCTTTCTTAGCCCTGCTGATGGCCTCCCTGACCTGAGACCTGGTCCGCTTTCGCGAGTCCCCAGGGGGTAATGGCGTCGTGGTGGGAGCCGGCTCTGGAATGTTAAAATATGAAGGCTTCTGCGCCTTAGATATCAACTCCCTACAGTGTCGGGTCGCTTCCACAGAAAGGCGAGCTGCAAAAACACATGAGTAAGAAGATGCACACTAAATATAGGGGAAGCAGCTCCAGGGCTGAAGAAGAAAACAAGCATTACCTGGCATCCCCGAATATCGAGGACTGAGTGGCCAGTAAAGCAATACTGGCGCCTTGTCCCGGGAAGCCGCCTCACGGATCAGCCAGCATACATCACCAATTGTTTCACTTTTCTCCGTCAGTTGGGCCAAATCTTCATGGCCGCAGGAGGACAAGTGATGATATAAGCTCAAGTGGTCGAACCCCCAACCGTCGACATACTTGAAGGATATTAGAAGCTGATGGCTCCAAACGGCTTCTAACGGACTGGCAACTGAAAGCCCATGAGAATGAAGCAGGGCGAATATCTAGGGGGTGTTGGTGTACAAGTCAGCCCGCCTGTTTTCCCTCCCGATGAAGGTCCGATAAGGATGAAAATGGTCGACTTCCGGGCGCCAGCTCGCCATACTAGGAAGAGGTTCTTCCACCGGAAGGGGGACCGTCTGGAGAGCAACCCTCTCACTACTAACCCGGCACAGCCCCCAGAGAGTCTTAATATAATCATCCCTCTGGATCTCTGGCATCTTCGGGTCGGCTCGGGACGACTTGCCCTTCGCAGCTTTCCTGGCTTCTACATATGCCGCCACCTCAGTATTGGACCAAGATTTCAGCTTCTTCAAGTAGGCTGGATCAACATCCAGAATGGGCTCCCGCTGGGAGTCTAAAAAACGGCGTTCGGCAGCATGCCAGCAATCCTTCCGGAAATTCCGATAAAAGCCCGTTCGTGCATTCCACCACTTGATGAAGTCTGGAGTCACTCGGGGCAGGCGAGCCGGGGTTGGCACCCTGAATGATACATCCTCTCGGCGATGGAAGTAGTCCCACCATCCACGGGCTTCATCAGTAGCCGTCTGACCAGCCCGGTGTCTATTCGGCAGATTGAATCGAGCTGAAGAAGAAGGAATTTGCTGGTCATACCCAAAATTCCGGCTGAAACGGAAAGGATAATACGGCTCCAGCCACAGCAAGCCGCTTTTCCTGAAGATTAGAACACTGGGGCGAATAGACAACGCCCACTCCACCAGTTCCGGCTCCAAGATGGGCCTTGTGCCCTTCGACCCGGTCAGCTGATGAATAAATTCCTCTGTCTCAAATAATCGGCATTGCCGCATCCTGTTGACAAGAGGGCTGGAGCTAGCAGCCAAGCTCCAGAAATGCAGAACGCCAGGGGAATCTATTGGAACTGTCGTCAACTTCCCCCGAATGGCGAAAAGCTGGTCCGCCAGTGAAGACGGTTCAGCACTGGCAAATTCGATCATCCGCGGCAAAGGACGATCTGACTGCATTGACCGGGGAGCTGCTTCCGGAAATAGGGTGCAGACCCAGGCATTAAAAAAGTGGAGGGGACCAACTGTCCGCGAATTCCTGGGGATGCGCGACTTGTGCAAATCCCCCAACATTTTGTATATAAGGCATAAAGCCACAGGGCACAGGGACAGCTTCGTCCCCCAAGCCATCAAACAGGCAGGGTAAATCACCTCCGGCCTGATCACCGTCTCATCTCCTTGGGGAAGGGCGAATGAACAAAGCCAATATGTCAAGTACGCAGCACAGTGTGTAACTGCGTCAACTCCCGTGGGATTCGGGCCGGCCTGCCGCCCTCTCCCTGAGATAGCAGGATATGTTGCTTGGCGCCGAGCCCTCTTCTTCCGCGCCACCGCTGTCGGAACCACTGTGGGGAAGTCCTCGTAATGCTACTCCCCACCAAAGAAATATTGAAGCCACGTGCCCATCCGCACGCGCCTCTTCTCACCGGGCTTTCGCGCTTCCCGCGAGTCAAGTGTCAGGCGCAGCAGGGTGCGATACGCCTTCATCAAATAACGATAGGCGAAGCCCGTGAAATAGTTGCCTTCACCATCTGTCTGGTCCTTCAGCCAGTCTGCGAAGCAAACTTCTTCATACGGCTCTCCATCTATCGGCAGGCCGCTTAGCTGAGAAAGGCTCCATAAATCCAATGAAGTTTCACCTTCTGCAGTGTAGAAAGTGTTGTACTCTGGGCAGAAGACTTCAATCATCCCGCAACATAGGCCTCGGGAGATCGGGTATCTATACCGGGAAGCGTATACGCTCTGATAAATTCCGGCGTGCACCAAGATGGGGGCGTATTGCCGCAACACGAAGTCTGTAAATTCAACCGCTCCCGGTCTGAAGGCGTGAGCATCGGTGGCTTTGAGCTCTCCAAACCACCCCACTGAAATTTGATGTTTGAACCGGACCGCCAAGCAGTCCAAAAGAAAAGGCTCGTCCCGGTATCCCCAATGGAGCGGTGCGAGGAATAGACCATATATGGGCTTCTCCCTGTCAACGCGGCCGGCGGTTTCATTCCAGCGAGCTGGTGTGTATTGCGGCGCTCTCGTCAGCATCCCGGCCTCGGGGGATAATTCCTGCACTCCGAGCACGACCCCCCATTTCCTGGGTTCCCCGGGGATGTACATGGGCATACCATAGGTGACTGACTCAGTCAAGCTGTCCCGCTCCGCCAGTAGCGCTCCTTCAGCTCTGCGGACCAGAATTAAATCACGCTTCCCGCCAAGGTTGAAGCGCTCGAGGAACGCCATCAGGTGCTTATCTTTGGGGTGGTCCCGTCTGATGTCGTCCCCTCGGTCATACCTGAATTGGTTGCCGTCAAGAATCAACAAACGGCCGGTGTCGACGGTGTCGGTTTCTGAGTCCGAAGACTCAGCCACCACGGCTACACGTCGGAGCCCCCGATCAAGGGAATGGACGTTCCCCCATGTCACGGCGACCCGAGAGACGGAGGAAGAAGAGCCGGAAGCCATGTTATCTGCAAAACAGCGCCCGAAAATAACAAACGAGAGTCAGAAATTAGTGGATCAAAACAATATTTCTGACAAAATTTTGGCAGCATCTCCTCAGCTCGAGGGTTTGCCAGAAAGAAAGCGGAAGCCGTCCACAAAGGGAGCGGCCCCTAAAAGCAGCTATAGGCATTAAGCCAGGGCCGAATGGGACACCCGAGGGATCTAGCTCCGAGGACAAATCCTACAAAGAGCCTCCCGGGGCCCGAAGAATGGGTTCAGAACCCGAACAGAATATCACTCGACTCACCCGCTCAAGGCGCGAAATCGCCCAAACCCGGAACTCACTCGGCGCCGCGGTGGAGGGGAATGAGGAGAGAGAAAAAACTATTACAAATGAGGATTTGCGAAGAAAAAACAAAGGAGGGAGGCTTATATAGGGGCCCCCTTCATTTTGTTAAAACGGCGCGCCCCGGAGCGCGCCGTTTTAAACAAATGGCGCGCCGGGGACCCCGGCGCCGTTTTAACCTCTAAAAGGGCCATGGCACGCCGGGAAAGTGGCGCCGTTTTAACCCCAAAAGGCCCAGGGCACGTCGTAAAGGCCGCGCCGTTTTAACCCTCGAAGCAAAGGCCGCGCCATTTTAAGCAACGCCGTCAGGCTTCCTGCCTCGCCGGATCAACATCCGACGCCAGAATTAAGTGCCGGTCGAGTCTTCGTCAGCCAAACGAAGCTCATCCGCAGGCCTTGCCGCATTCCTGCCTCACTTGCATCGCCTACGTCTGGGGGGCATTTGTTGGCACTCAAAATATGATCCTTTGGCAGCCAAGCCGCAATGATGAATGATACGGCCCACTGAAGCACAGAAGCCGATAAAGATCAACTTATCAAGAGGACCCCTCAAGCTGACGAAGCCCTGAGCCACCTTGAAGGGAACGTCGGGGACTTTACCTCAGAGAGTCGAAGTGAACCCGCAACCAACCGGCAGCGCGATCAAGCCTGCCCAATGATCCGGCATCGATCTCGTCGTGCCGCTACCCCACATCCGTTGCCCGACCAAGGACGACGGTCTACCCAATGACTCTCCTAAGGAGGAAGAATGTCCTCGGCCATCCGTAACAAGGGGCCGAAGGTTCTGTCAGCAGAAGACCCAGATTATCTGGCACGGATTCGGCTTCTTGTCATAGTGGGCCCATTAGTGACCGATTGATCACCAATTCAAGGTGAAATTGTCCGGGATGTAACATCATCCTGCAAGGAAGCTTCGAGCACGAGTCCGTCTTAGCCAGAAGCACAAATCACAGTGCCGAAGACTGTGTCAGTAGGACACCCGTGTGCTCGGACCGGACACACACGAAGTCTTGTTTAAGGCCATTCGTCCTATCAAGAGCTTCGTGAACACCCCATCAAGGCCCTCCAATGGCCAGGCTGAGAGGAACAGTCGACGGGAGCTTCCGGAATCATCTCCGGGCCGACCGGACTACACGCCAAGTGAACAGGTTAAAACGGCGCCGTCAAACCGGCGCGCCAAGAACAATGGGGGGGTGTTCCCCGGCGCCGTTGAACCGGCGCGCAATAGCCCAATGGGGGGGGGGGTGTTCCCCGGCGCCGTCAATCCGGCGCGCAGAAGCCCAATGGGGGGTGTTCCCCGGCGCCGTTGAACCGGCGCGCAATAGCCCAATGGGGGTGTTCCCCGGCGCCGTCGAACCGGCGCGCAAAAGCCCAATGGGGCCTTCTCCGGCGCCGTCAACCCGGCGCGCCTCTTCCTGGGGCGCCGAATTAACCCCAAGGCTATATATAGCCTGCCTTCGATAAAAAGAAGAAGAGGAAGAAAAGAAAAAAAAGATGAACAGAATAGAAAGAGAGAGGGGGGGACCCGATCAAAAGAGGAAGCGGAATCAAAAAGAAAAAAAAGGGAATTAGAAAGAAAGGGGGGAGGTCCAGGAGTGCTTCGACCTGAAGAGTTCTCTGCCCGAGCTCTCGGCGGCCCTCACCCTGCTCCACCGGAGTCTCTCGGAATCGGAGAAGAAGAGCGCCCGTTTCTTATCTATCGAGGTGGGTTTTTCCGTGTTTCATCGGGCGAATCCCTCTGCTCCGCTCTGAGCCTTTGTCTCCTGGCATAATGTAAGTGAAGGAGGGGAGGGGCGATGATATGAGCCTCACCTCCCCTCCCTCACGATGATTTTCTTTCCCTCTTCTCGTTGTAATAGGTTTCTTCTGTTAATGGAAACGGCGGCCGAGCGACAACGCCGGCGCCGGAATGTATATTCCCTACCTATCTACTTGTGTCTTTCATATGAATGAATGGAATGTGAGTCTCGGGTCGATGCCACGTCTCTCTTTCTTCCCTGTTGCCTCCTCTTATTCCTTACAGCCGGTGAAACGGTGCCGTGCGATGATGTCGGCGCCGTGGAGGATGAATGCAGAGCATCATGGGTTTTCTGTCTGAATAACTTTCTTCCCGTCCCATTTCCCTCGGCACTTTATGCCCTGCTATGGCCAGGGCTACATTGATTCCCCTCCCCGGGGGTTTTCTCTTCCGATCGAATGCTAGGAATCTTCACCGTGTAAGGTGGGTCAATATATAGGTTCCTCCAACCTGTCTGGGCCGCCCCCCCCCCCGCAATACCCTTTCTGTTCTTGACCATGAATAGAGGGAAATATGGGCGCCCCTACATTCCAGTTATTGTTTTCTGAACATTTCTTGACGAATATTCCGTTGCTTTATGAACATGCATATGCATGAACGTACGTATATTTACAGGCATCAGTTCTGGCCTGCTGGTTATGCGAACGATCTCACAGCCCCGTTTTACTGTTTCACTAGTGCGGATCGGTAACCCGGGGAGGGGGAACATCCCCCCACTGTTCCGTTTTTGACAGCACTCTGTCCACCGGGGACCGTCTAGCAGTGATGAATCTCCCATGGACTAATGAGTGAATAATAAACGGGTTAGTCCCGACATCTCAAATCCACGGTCCCTAAGGGACTTTGTGGTGGCCGTGAGACGCGTGTGCCCCTCGTAGGCTAGCCCTCGGGGTTTTCGCTCCCACATCGAGTCACCTCACTCACTCACCATTACCCACGGACTCAGTGCCCCTCGTAGGCTAGCCCTCGGGGTTTCCTATCCGTTTGGGTCTGCCGGCCGCCGTTGCGCCACCCGGCTTTTAGGGGTTTACTCCGCCACGTGAGTACTCCCTGCGTCGCCCCGACGATCCTTTGGGATGGGGTGATGCTGCCGAAATTTCGGCTCGAACGAGTTAAATTCGGAACAATCGCCTCACGCGAGCCCGTGACTCGGCCTTTGAATGACTCGGCACCGATTCTATGAATAATCAACTTAATAAATTCTCAAAACCATCCAAAACCTTTTAATAAATCCATGAATAAACCGACGAGGCTCCTGTTGCCATGAAGTCGGGTCAATTCGGCGCGTTCATACGCGATCACGCCTTAAAACGGCGCGCCCTTCCCGGCGCACCCTTCCCGGCGCGGCCTTCCCGGCGCGCCCCGGCTTCCCGCGCCGTTTTAACGGAACTACCCCTTTGCCTACGGTTCTGGCGCCGTTTTAAACCTTCTACCTACGTTTCAGGGCACCGTTTCAAGCGTTTTAGTCTCTGTCTTCGCACGCACTGCATCGGTTTCGTTCCGAATCGTGTCATTACATCGTTCCAACCCCTTTCCCACTTATGGGATGATTTCTTATGCTAATCACAGAAGGGTGCAAGTTCCTCAACCAGTAAACTGAATAAAATTAGCATGTTCAAGCTTGAATCGAGGCGCCTCGAATCCTTCCGTTACGCCTCGGTCTACGCACTCATATCGCATTAGCACATGCCCGAATGTGTGCATCCTTGGTATATCAAATAACATTGCCAGAAGGTCAGGTTACGCCTGATTGGAGGCTTCGTTACGCGTGAAGGTGGCCTTCGAGCCTAAGTCCTCCGCCGTGTACCAGGGTCCACCCTAATAAATCGTGTGTAGTCAGTCGTATCATCCTGCATGATCGCTTGCCTGCTCTGTACCCTTTATCCCGGCTTCGACAGCCCGATATCTCGGCAATTAATCAAAGGTGTTCCCTCCTCGTGGGGGATGTAATTAACGCCATAACCTTTATGGTATGGCGGACTGCTGGTCCCGACCGAACCTCACATTCGCCCGACACGGGTCAGAATGAGCGCACAATAAAATCGTCACTCATGTGACTGGCACGCCCGCGTCGTTAATTGATCATTTGACCACCAGTTAGTCAGTTGGTCGATCGACCCGCGAAAGAAAGAAAAAGGTCGCAAACATGCACTCATTCAATTCCCCCTCCAACCCCTAGGTGGAATCCCCTTCTCCTAGGCACCTTTCCACTCTCCCAAGCAACCCTCCCTCTCCCCAAGACTGAAAGAGCCCTTCCCTAGGCCAAATTTTGAATTTCCCTCTCCCTTGGGCTGTGCCCTTTCATCTCCCCACCTCCCTAACCACCCAAGGTCGCACCCCCCCTTCCCCATCCACCAAATAACCCCTTGTTCATGCCCTTCCCCACACCCTCTCCTCCACCTATTCTGTCCCTGTTGCAGGTTTCAGAAAAGCAGTGATTTACAGTAGCAGCCACGACTTCCCCTGAAGGCTCCCGGTGGCATATCTTATATTTATGGAATCTTCTCCAAGTCTTCTTTCCAACGGTGGTACTCCTGCCTGCATCCGAGTTCGGAGCTGTCCGGAGGAACGTCATCTTCAATGACTGCGCAATCTGTCCCAGACTGAAGGCCAGAGCGATCTTGGAAGCCGTTCAGCGGCCAACCTTGGAGGAATTCCATCATGCTTCCTTCTACAAAATTCTTCTTCGTCTAGTCCTCCATCAGTAGCAAAAGGAACGATGCCAATCGCCCGCCCGAGCTATTTGTTCTGAATTTCTTCGCCGGAGTGTGCAGTCTGCCCCTGCAGGTCTAGGTTCGACCTGTCTTCACTTCTCCGGCTACCATTCTCCTCTCCGACCTCGGATTGTGGCCCCGTCAATTTCTGCTCGAAGCTACTCCGACCATGATTGCGTCACCGCCAGTTTCGTTCAATTTGGAGTTCGGGAGCGACCGTAGTGCCTTCTGCAATCCACTATATCAGTTCTGCATCAGTCAGAGGCAGAGTGTTACTGTCCTGCTCCAGTCACCGGTCCGATCAGCCCCGAGTTCCAGAGCTTCCCAAAAAATTCAAGCATCATCCTCGGCCAGCTGGGGAACTTTTAGCACCGGTTTCATCAAATTTGGAGCTCGGTTGAGTCCGTGGCAGCATCTTCATTGACAACCTATTCAGCAAAACTGAAGAGTGGCAGAACCGGTGAAACTTGGAGAGTCGGCGTTCTCTTCATAATTTCCCCACCCCGCTTGGCCGGCTGAAGGCCCCTCCCTGCGTGGAGGTAATCTTGGTTGTAATAAGTCTAACCCCCACCCCAAGAGCCCCCCTCCTGCGAGAGGTGTAGTTCATGTAATAATATTTTCACAGATTTGAAGCGACACCGACGCGGCTTGCGGGCGCAAACCCTTGCCTCCCCGCTCGCCCCCGTCTTCGGCCGGAGTTGGCATCTTCACGCCGGCTAGGTGAGCCTTGGTCCCCCTTTCCTTGCTGGTCAATATCACTTGCTTAGCTTAGTATTCTTGCTTTGCTGCGTCGGACGGAGAGCGAGGGCCCGGCCCAAATTGCCGAACACGTGAGTGTCCATCGCGGGCGAGTTGTGAGCGAGCCATTTCAACCCACACCCATGGTGTGACGGCCGCTCGTGAGTGGGCATCCCTGGCCCAATTGGGGTTCTCCCCAAGCTTGCCAAGCACCGGAGCATCATTGTCCCACCCCGGACCCTCTCCATTATCGTTTAGTTGCCCACGGGCACAAGTGTGCACCAAGCGAGTGAGCCGCTCGAGTGGTATCATCGCCAATTTGCTTGCTTGCAACCTTAGGTCCAAGGGTCATATTGTCTTGTGGTCATCACCCCAAGGTGGTGTCACATCAAGTGGTATCAGAGCAAGTTCATAACTTGTCTCTATCAAGTTGGTCCTAGGACGCTCATATGCATTTAGAGTCTTCGGTTGCATCTCTTTTGTCCACTAGCATGGCTACTTCATGTAAGTCACATCTATCTCACTCGGCCCTCCGCAAAGGTCCGATTGACACCCCTTTGGACAAAGTCCTATTTGAGGACCTTATCTTTAACGGATACCACCCTAGTGCATATTTAGAGTGGGAGGAAAATATGGACAAATACTTTAAAAGGAATCCAATGACTGAACCCATGAAAATCTACCTTGCCAAGAGTCGACTTGTGTACCATGCCGAGGATATGTGGAAGTTCATTGAACAATTTAGGAGGGTTATGAGGCTAGAGCCTATTAACACATGGGAGAACATGAGAGCCGAACTTAGGAAAGTCTACACTCCCCGACCTCCTCCCTCCTACCCGGGTTACCAAAACTCGAGGAGCACTCCCACTCCTCCAACCCCACCCGTCCAAACCCTTACCACTAGAACCCAAGTGTCCAAGGCCTCCACCTCCCCACCTAACCCCATGAGGGCCCCCACACCCCAACCAAACCCCCCTTCCCTAACCTACACTAGTCAAGCCCCTTTAGCCCCCACTTCCACCCCAAACGATCCCAAGGACAAGAGACCCCTAACTGACCCAATTCCCTCCATGGTGACCACCACTTATCCAACCCTCACCATTAAAAACCAAGTGGACACCGCGTCCACCCCTCCACCTAGGCCCATAATGGCCACCACCCCCAAACCCAAAACCCCTCACCAAACCCGTACCCCACAAGCCCCCTTGACCACCACCACAAACCCACCATCGTCCCCAAAAAGGGACACATCACCCAAAAAAAATCAACCCAAAACCCCTCACCCAACCCACCTCCCACTTCCTACACCAATCTTTCCCCAACCCAGGCCTCCTCTACTTCCCCTTCCTATCCCAACCCAAGCCCATGCTTGTTCACCACCCCGGGTGTGTCATACGCTAGCTATCACCAAACCACCCACCATAGATCCCCCTACTCCATTAGCAATAGAAGTTGCTACCCACACACCTACCCAAGTAGAGAAGGATGCCCATCCGAATCCACCTCCCAACATAGAGGAAATCCAAAGGCCAAACAACTCACACACCTCTAGCCTAGCTCCTCTAGAGACACCCAACCTCACCATAGATAAGTCCATACTCCAATGGCTCAAGAAAGGTCTCACCATTCCTAGTTCACAACCATGCCACCTACCCATGGGATATCAATCCCAAATCATTCCCATTCAGTCACATGTCACTTATCAAACTTCCTATTGTGTGGAAGATTTGGGAGACTTAGTGAACTACCTACATTGGCAAATTCACTTGACCAATATGCTAGCCTTGAGGCCGTCCGAAACTAACACCATTAGCCTAGCATATCCCTCCATTGGCTCCATCACTTCCATCTACACTAATGGCCAAGTTACTAGTGAGATCATCCTCCTTCTTCCCATGGAGGAAGAACCTATCCTAGTCCACTCCCCAACCATTAAGATCCCAAGTGCTTTGATCGGTCAACCCATTAGCAACCTTGGCCCAATTATTGAGGAGGATGACTCACCATTCGAGGACCTTGAGAGCATAGAGTACCCCTACCAAGGTGACCCTTACCATGATCCCTTTGACCCTTTTCTATGGGAGCCTAGATCTCAATGTAACCCACTCACCTTATTCACCACCCACCTTACCCTACCCTTACCACCCATGATAACCCAAAACCTTCCCTTCCTAGAATTGGGTTACACCAAAGAAGCCTTAACCATAGGCAACATACACAATGGGATTAATAGATGGCCCCACTCCATGATGTCTCCCTTCTTAGATCCCTTTGACTCATACGAATGGAAGCTCAAGGACCACCCCACACCTATGCACATAGAAGTCATCACTAGGATTGAAATGCATGTGCTTAGGCATACCACCCCACTTGACATGATTAGAAAGTCGGGTCCATTCATTCATATCACCCACATGTCAAGAAGAAAATATGAGTGGTCAATATTTGGTTGTAATGGTCCACCATCATTCATCATAAATCTCAAGCATGTTAGGAGCATTCATGGATGTCCGGGTCCCCCGGCACTCATCACACTCACACATGAAAGGGACACCTATGGATGCCCCGGTCCTCCCAAGACATTCAAAGTCTTCATAACATCAATGCATGATAGGTCTACATGTGGTTGCCCTGGACCACCTTTGCATACCACGCACTACTCACTCACACCGCATCTTAGTACATGGCATATGCATCAAAACATGCATCAAGCAAAAAGCGGTGAGAATTACAAAAGGCGGGCAAAAGCTCGTGAGCGCCACTTGAAGTTCCACGTTGGCGACTTGATGATGATGATGATTTTGGAGTGGCTCTACTCTAGGGTCACCTCCAATTTGAGGGCACGAGGACTTGGACCTTGCCAAGTTCCGAGTGGCCTTGGCACCCGGCTTACGGGTTGAACTTACCAATGGGTTTTGGGATTCATCCCACTTCCCACGTGGCGGATCCGGCACCCTCTAAGGGTACCGCGGTGGATCCTAGTGAGTGTCTTGAGCCTACAACTATCCTTGTGAGAGACACCCTCGGAGTGCCACCACTAGCCCGAGAGCCCGACGTCAGCACATGGCGGCAATACTAAGCAAAGCAAGATCTCTTCGCCAGCCTCAGGGTGTGTCCGAGCCGCTTTGTCGAGTGGAAGCACCGTTCCTCGGCTATGGACATGGGTCGAGTTTGGAGAACAAGGTTCGCCCGGAACTGCGTTTGGGATGCTACTTCCCCGGTGGACCCATACTCGACAGGGTCGAGTTTTCCCCACCCCGGGGGTATGATGGGGACATCCCTTTCCCCTCCACATTTTCTGAAGCTCGGATTGATCGTCGGTGTACGCCATTATATTCCTCATGTGTTTGTGAGTCGAGTCATGTAATTTTATTATTTTTATTTGAGTCTTAAACATGTAATTTTCCCTTTATTGAGTCATGTACCTAGGTTAGAAAGTCATTTTCCTAAGTCTTGAAGTCATTATGTTGGTTTGATAGGTTAATGGGCCCAATTCATTGGACTAGGCCCAGGGTGTTAGTGTTGGTGTGCTACAGGCCAATTTCGGGTCGGGTAGACCCAATAGTTATACGATCTTGTTCATTAATAAAGTGGTGTTTGAGCGTAAATATGTGATTGTGTTACTTTATGTTGTCCCTAGGATATGTGGTTGTAAAGTCAGCTCGAGATTGGATCTCGAACATGAGACTTACTTTACATGAACACATATCTTAAACTGTTCCTGGTTGGAGGGTAATCACTCGGGGACTTTGATTACCTATTAAACCAGTACACATGATGTGTCAGTGACCAGTCTCATGGTCATTGGTGCGGGGCACCAACACATATGTGTAGGTGTATGTCCTTGGAGGATGTGCACTGAACTGATCCGCTATTGGATCTTCATATGGTTGATTATACCTAATGTCAACTGAAGATCCAACGGTCACAGTAGCATCGTTGGTCCTTTGACCTGAGACATTGATCGGATCTTACACGAGGATTGGAATGGTTTAATTATTTAGCTAAGTGACTTTAACCATAAGTCATGAGTTGTCGAGTCATTAACCACTCCAGGATACGTGTGAAGATCATCAATGGTCAAGAAGGGATCGCTCACTGTCGGGTATATATCAGACAGTTAATGGGTCATGACATTGACGCTCCGTTAAATCCCTGGCCAGGGTCGTGTGAGTTCGTTTAGAACGGACGTCATACACTTTAAGGAGGTCATAGTCAAATGGCACGATCATGGGGTTTGACAGATACCGTACCCTCGATCGTACCAGACTCATAGAAGGAGCGAGGGATTATATCGATGTGGTAACTGTGGACTTACAGGTACCAGACAGGCTGGTTTAAATCCGGCGTCCTCTAGGATCACGCGGATTTGCTTGACCCAACGTGATCGAAGGTTCGGAATGAATTAAACTATTATTCGGCTCTTGTAGAAGCGAATAATACGTTTAATTTACTTCTAATTAGGAATTAGAAGTTAATGGGCCTTAAACTAGAGTGACTATGGGCCTAGAGGATCACACACATTGGATTCTTGGGTGACGGTTTATTATTATACAATTGTATGTATTAATTCTATTTAATTCCTTTTAGAAAGGAGTGTAAATGGAGCTTAATACATATGTATAATATGAGATAGGACATATATACAGTTTCGGTCTTTTGGAGCCCTTTTCTAATAAGCATAAACTCTATATATATGGCACCTACGTGAGTTCATTCGAACTCTTAGCTTCTTCTTTTCTTCCCTTAAGCTAACTAAGCATTAAGCTTAAGGGAGAGGATTAGTCTCCCCCTTTCTCCCTCTTGCTCTCTCTCTCTCTAGGAGGTGATAGAGTCGGGGATAGTCGTGCCGGGGAGGTACCGTCGCTGCGTAAGGGTCCGTGTGGATCGTCTCTAGATGCCGTACTGTTGTGCGGCTCAATTTTTCTGCATCGGGCTTAGCGGACAGCGTCGTTCCGCGCAAGGTGAAACACGCAACCCGTAATTAGGGTCTTAGAAACACCGATTAGAGCATAGATTAAGCTTTCCATAACACCGGGATCGGACAAATGAAATTTTTGTTATCCGCTGCGTCGCCCGTAGGTGCTGTGCGAAACCTCACACAGGGGCGCCCCTCCCTTGGACTGTTTGGTCATTAGTTAGTTTGTCAAGGTCAGTTTGGTCTTAGGAAAAGTGTGGGGTCTATAAATAGCCCCACCCCTCTCTCATTTGTAATTATTATGCTTGAATATTGAATCCAAAAAAATTCTACACCTTCTAGTTCCCTCTCAATATCTCCCTCTCTCTCTCTCTCTCTCTTACTATCACTCTCTCTAAGTGGGTTGTGCCCCCTCTCTCTCTCCTCCCCACCCCAATTTTGAAATTCATTCTCTCTCCTCCCCATTCACCCCTCATTAAGGCCCCTTCCCCTTCCCCATGCACTCATTCAATTCCCCCTCCAACCCCTAGGTGGAAACCCCTTCTCCTAGGCACCTTTCCACTCTCCCAAGCAACCCTCCCTCTCCCTAAGACTGAAAGAGCCCTTCCCTAGGCCAAATTTCAAATTTCCCTCTCCCTTGGGCTGTGCCCTTTCATCTCCCCACCTCCCTAACCACCCAAGGTCGCACCCCCCCTTCCCCATCCACCAAATAACCCCTTGTTCATGCCCTTCCCCACACCCTCTCCTCCACCTATTCTGTCCCTGTTGCAGGTTTCAGAAAAGCAGTGATTTGCAGTAGCAGCCACGACTTCCCCTGAAGGCTCCCGGTGGCATATCTTATATTTCTGGAATTGTCTCCAAGTCTTCTTTCCAACGGTGGTACTTCTGCCTGCATCCGAGTTCGGAGCTGTCCGGAGGAACGTCATCTTCAACGACTGCTCAATCTGTCCCAGACTGAAGGCCAGAGCGATCTTGGAAGCCGTTCAGCGGCCAACCTTGGAGGAATTCGATCACGCTTCCTTCTACAAAATTCTTCTTCGTCTAGTCCTCCATCAGTAACAGAAGGAACGACGCAAATCGCCCGCCCGAGCTATTTGTTCTGAATTTCTTCAATGGAGTGTGCAGTCTGCCCCCTGCAGGTCCAGGTTCGACCTGTCTTCACTTCTCCGGCCACCATTTTCCTCTCCGACCTCGTATTGTGGCCCCGTCAATTTCTGCTCGAAGCTACTCCGACCACGATCGTGTCACCGCTAGTTTCGTTCGATTTGGAGTTCAGGAGCGACCGCAGTGCCTTCTACAATCTATTGTATCAGCTCTGCATCAGTCAGAGGCAGAGTGTTGCTGTCCTGCTCCAGTCGCCGGTCCGATCAGCCCCGAGTTCCAGAGCTTCCCAAAAACTTCGAGAATCATCCTCGGCCAGCTGGAGAACTTTTAGCACCGGTTTCATCAAATTTGGAGCTCGGTTGAGTCCGTGGAAGCATCTTCATCGACAACCTGTTCAGTAAAACTGAAGAGTGGCAGAACTGGCGAAGCTAGGAGAGTCGACGTTCTCTTCATAATTTCCCCACCCCGCTTGGCCGGCTGAAGGCCCCTCCCTGCGTGCAGGTAATCTTGGTTGTAATAAGTCAAACCCCCACCCCAAGAGCCCCCCTCCTGCGAGAGGTGTAGTTCATGTAATAATATTTCCGCAGATTTGAAGCGACACCGACGCGGCTTGCGGGCGCAAACCCTTGCCTCCCCGCTCGCCCCCGTCTTCGGCCGGAGTTGGCGTCTTCACGCCGGCTAGGTGAGCCTCGGTCCCCCTTTCCTTGCTGGTCAATATCACTTGCTTAGCTTAGTATTCTTGCTTTGCTGCGTCGGACGGAGAGCGAGGGCCCGGCCCAAATTGCCGAACACATGAGTGTCCATCGCGGGCGAATTGTGAGCGAGCCATTTCAACCCACACCCATGGTGTGACGGCCGCCCGTGAGTGGGCATCCCTGGCCCAATTGGGGTTCTCCCCAAGCTTGCCAAACACCAGAGCATCATTGTCCCACCTCGGACCCTCTCCATTATCGTTTAGTTGCCCACGGGCACAAGTGTGCTCCAAGCGAGTGAGCCGCTCGAGTGATATCATCGCCAATTTGCTTGCTTGCAACCTTAGGTCCAAGGGTCATATTATCTTGTGGTCATCACCCCAAGGTGGTGTCACATCACATTGACTATGATGAGACTTTTTCACCGGTAGCCATGGTTAAGTCAATCAGAATTCTCCTTGCCATTGCTGCATACCTGGATTATGAGATCTGGCAAATGGATGTGTGTGGACACCAAAAATTGCACGCCCATATGTCCTGCCCGGTTTCAGAACAACAACAGCATCAAGTGAAGAAATCCCGGAGAAGATGGGTTACCCAAACGCTCCGAATACACACACATTACCGTGAAGCTGTCTCCAGAGTCACGACAGCAAAGAGAGACTAACCCCCGGAAAGCCCACAACCCGTGGGCCCCAAAGGAAACCAAGTGGATCGCAACTCGTGCTCGCAACGGGCTCAAGTCTGCCTCAGCAGCACGCCCTTGTGCTGCCCCAAACAGCACACCCTCTATGGCCTTCCAGCGGCACACCCTCAGGGTTGCTCAGCGGCACGCCCTGCAGGCCCACTAGCGGCACACCCCCTGCGCGCCCTCAGCGGCACGCCCCTTGAAGCCCCAACGGCACGCCTTCTTGAGCCCCCAGCGGTACACCCACCATGAGGCCCTGGCCGGCACTCCCCGGCGCCCTCCAGCGGCACACTCCAAGTGCCTCTCCAGCGGCACTCTTCCAAATGACCTTTCAATGGCACGCCCCTGCTAGCCCTTAGCGGCACACTCTGCAAGCACCCCAGCGACACACCCTGGATGCCACACCAACGGCACGCCCAGGGGTTGCCTTCCACGGCACGTCGTCAAAGCCCTCCAGCGGCACAGCTTGCCAGCCCTCCAGCGGCACAGCTGCCTGGCCTTCCAGCGGCACGCTATGGCTTGTTCCTCACCCGACGCATCCGACAGAGCGATGTGATGCCCATCCCCTACGACCCTTGGCGCGTAGCAGAGCCAGCTCAGGGCTGGCTGAGGTGTCACCCAGAGAGGAAGGTGTAGACACGTCAAAATTGACGTTACTGTGAGTACATCTCATATTGCCTTGTAATGCCCCAATTTGACCCTCGAATTACCCTTGTTTAAATGATTTTTCTCACTTTTCTTGGATTTCTCCCTTTTTCTCTCTTTTCCTATTTTTCCCTATTTTTCTGGATTTTTCTGGATTTTCTGGGTATTTTTCTCTATTTTTATGTATTTTTCAGAAATAACGACTTGATGTGGGGTGTCTTTTAAATAACGACTTAGGCTTGGGCGTTTCTTAAAAAATGGACGACTATTTATGGAGGCGTCAATTCCACTCATTTTCTATTTTTCTGGATTTTTCTGAGAATTTTTCGAAATTTTTTAAGAATTAACGACTTAACCATGGACGTTATTTCTAATTTGGAAAGAATAAAAAAATCGAAAATTGAATTCACGCCCTATGCACGGTCGTCACTTTTCAAATTGATTATTTTAATATTATTTTCAACCTCATTCCAGAGGTGATTTGGTGGCCTTCCGGGTGTCAGAAAAATTCACAAAAATAGTCGTTGGAATCAGGGCGATGAGATGCACCTTCACCTAAAAAATAGAAAAATAATATTAAGAAATAAAAAATAGCCCTATTTTAAACTTTTGAATTAACGTCATAAGCTAAGTCGTGTTTTAAAAGACGCCTTTGGGTAGGTCGTCAATTCTAGAATTGACGCCCTTACCCAGGTCGTGTTTCACTTTCGTTTCTTGCTCAAACGCAGCCTTTCCCCCAAGAGTCCTACTTTGTTTGGTCATTACCCGTTCTTATCTTTCCCCATTATGGACTCTTGCCATGCTTATCTTGATTTGCCTTATTTATAGAGCTCTCTTGGCTCTGTGGACGGGGGTTCGGTGGGAGAGGTTCTTCTGTTTATTCTTCTATTTTCTCTCTTATTTTCTTCTTCGGTGTCTTCTTCTTCTTCTGTCTTCTACTTCTCTTCTGTTTTCATTTCGTTTTACATTATTCTTCATCTTCTGCTTTTTCTTCTTCTTCCTCTCCTTCTTCTGTCTTCTCTTCTGTGTTTTGTTTCTTTTTCTTTTTTAACAGGAACCGAAGGAAGGTGCATCGGCTTAGGAGGAGCTTCTTCTTCCATATTCACATCTCCATCTCTTTGAAGCTTCTTCCCATTGAGGATTAAATCCAAATCAACCAAACAGATTTTTATCCTTCCTCTCCTCTTATTTTTATTTTTATTTCTATTTCTATTTGGTTCATACATACATGCTTCCTAATTCATGCATCATATTCATCATATTGATTTCTCAATCATATTGAGATTTCCCCTTCGTGCATCTCTTGCACACCTCCTTTGTTTATTATTTTTCATGCATTCACGTCATATCTCCCACACCCTCTTTGCATAGGGGTTTAAGGGTAACCCCCTTAAGGTGTGTTCTTTTACAATTTTCATGCTCACATATTTCTATCATGAATTGATGCTACACACCATGCTCTAATCCATTCTTTTGTGTTGTTGTCTTTTTTGCAAGGGTAATTAATTGAAAAGACTCTCTTCGTCGGCCGGCCGATCTTGAAGAGAAAAGGAGTACTCACATCCCCCGCATCTTTTGAGGTATTTTGCGATCATCTCCCCATATCAATCTCCTCTTTGAGACCCTCGTGTCTCTGGCGATCACACACTCTCCACATTAGCATCTCGTGCTATTTTATTGCTTTCACCATATCTATTACTTTTTATATTAAAGTGGATTTTAATAGGATCTACAAATTGGCGATCACGGTGGGGCACCTTATTATTTTTCTTTGATTACCCTTTCCCCTTTGGCACCCGCGTGTGCCGTCTCCCCTTTCGCACCCTCGGTGCGTCTTCTCTTAGGCCCCTCGGGCATCCTCCATTGTGCTTTGCACTCTTCCCCAAGTGATCCGTCAGTTTGTTGGTTTTTTTTAGAATTTCCACTTATTCAAAATCTTGATGAGCATGCTTCTATCTTATATTTGTTGATTGCCTGTGACTGCGAGTGCCCGTGGAGCTTTTATGGGAATTGACGCCTCACCTAGGGGCGTTTTTAAATTAACGCCCCCGGCCAGGGCGTCTTACTCGTGTTGAACGCCTTCTGACAGGGCGTCTTCTATCTTTCTCCTAGTTTTGTTGCTTGCTTGGTGAATTCACGCCCTTTTCCAGGGCGTCTTTTTATTGCTTAGCGCCTCACATCAAGGCGTTAGTTTGGATTTGACGCCCTCTGGCAAGGGCGTCCTTTTATTGGTAGCGCCTCACACCAAGGCGTGTTTTTCACTGCCCCTGGGCCCCTCGCGTTGTTTCACGACAGTCACACTGTCGTGTCTTTGGTTAGTAGCGCCCCCTACCAGGGCGTCTTTTTACTGTGGGTTTGCAGAACCCCCCGTGGGTGACTCTTTCATCATGATTCATGCTTATATTCATTGATTGATCATATTGTGCTGACTGGCTTGATTTACCTTGCTACATTCATTCATTTGCATTGGTTTGGGAGATCTCCTCTCTCTTCATTAGGATTCCACACACCCTCTTGGAATCGGGACGACCCTCCATTGAGCATTCCGTCTCTTTGGACCAGAACTTCCTAAACCAAGCCTCTGTAAGTCCCCGCACCCGTGGATTCCCTCACGGACGCCGGGCAGGTTGTACCCTTTTGAAGTCCCGAGTTAGTTGGCCTATACGTGGTGAAAGAGTGTTCCTAGTGGGCATTGAAGTAAAATCATATTGAAACTAGGTTCCTCCCTTGTGTGAATCATTCCAAATCTTTGTTAAAAATCATTAATCCACCAAGGTTCAAACATAAGAAATCAAGGTAACCATTCCAACTTGTGTGTTTCTTTGCAAATTGTTTGCACATTAAATTGCTTGCATAATGGCTTACTTTGATAGACAAAACAACATGTTCAATTCAATTAATGTTCATGAGGGTGATCAACCCAGCACATCTTATTCCCCTCAATTCCAACATGTTCATAATTCTCACCATACTTTCAAAGGACCACGTCCTCACTCTTATGGTGTTGCCCGACCCTTGGGCAATGTCCAATCCAATGGTCCTTCAACTCAATTTCGAGCCACTATTCCCATTAAGCCCTCTCGTCCCAATGATGAGAAGGTCTCCCAGATTTTGCATGCATTAGATCATCTTACCCCTCAACAGATCTAAGCCCTTAAGGCCGCCGTTGAGGGTACATCTCATGCATCTCCCTCCAATTCTACACGGGTGGCCCATCACCCACCTCCTCCTTCCAATCCTGATCGGGTAGCCCATTACCCATATCCTCCTGTTCATTCTACTCGGGTGGCCCATCACCCGCCTCCTTCTATTCCCTCTCGATCACGGCCCCAAGGCCCATTTATTCATTACAATCCGGCCCATCCGGGTTTTTCTATGGGTCGGCCCATTGATTCCCCTCCACGGCCTTTTTATACGGCCCTTCCTCCTTCAAGGCCCTGCCAACCTTCTGTTGCTCAAGTCACACCCCTCCAACAATCTCTGCTTGATAAGATTACTTTGATGGAGGAACAAATAAAGAGGGTCACGGCTCCTCCTACTCCAGTCAATCCTCTCCATGCCGCTTTGGACGAGATTACAAAGATGGAGAGAGAATGGAAAGACAGGAGGGATGATTACGGCGT
This sequence comes from Amorphophallus konjac, assembly GCA_022559845.1. Taxonomy (NCBI): domain Eukaryota; kingdom Viridiplantae; phylum Streptophyta; class Magnoliopsida; order Alismatales; family Araceae; genus Amorphophallus; species Amorphophallus konjac. The sequence goes on along the minus strand of JAHNEJ010003516.1, from coordinate 210,758 downwards.
CGGCGGTTCAAGTGAGCAAGAGCCGGCATTTGAAGAGTCCAAGGCAGTGTACGATGATGATGAAGCTCCGCAGGCACCCCTTCCGAGTTTCCTTAATTTCCCGCTCCCTCCACTATCATTTGATAAACCTCCTGCTCAGGATGAAACCATCCCTGATCCAACCCCTATTTATGAGACTAATTGGTGTTACGATGATGGGTCGATACTTCAATCACCTACACCGGCACATTGTAAGTCTCCTCCTATCCTTGACACCGCATACATTACACCTCCTCCAGTTACACCATTAACCTCCGCAACACTGGCATCCCCCAAGCCTTCCACTATTAAACCTCCACCCATTAAGCCATCTACCTCCACACCATTAGCCTCCATCAAACCCACCATTGAACCTTCCCCAATTAACCTCCCATTACCGCCACCTCAGCCTTCCATTATCCCTTTAAAACCCACTTTACCTATTCCACCATTTAACCCTTTACCCTTACCCATGGCTAATCCTGAGCAGGATCCACCCCTTTTTGCACCCGAGCCAATCCCAACTGCTTCCGAGCAAAGGGAGAAACTCGACGTGTTTGAACCCCCGCTTACGCTCACTCATTTGCCAACGCTTTCCATCATGCCTCTACCATTCATGGAGCCTTCCGCCTCTGCTTCACCTCCCCTTACTACTCGGAATGGGAGGCCTTCTACAAGCACAGGTGCCGAGGACGATCAAGAGCCGGGCAGCAAGGATTTGGCCGCGCCATTCAAGATTCAAGAATTCATTTGCCGGATGCCAATCCGGGTTATTATTCCGAGCACGGTCGAAGAGGCCAAGTTACCGCCGCTGCTGTTCGCCAGAGAAGAATGCCAAGCACTGATGCCATCCAAGGGCCGGGCAGGGCACCCCTTGTTCCAATTTCCAAATCCTGAATCCATTCTTCCATGCAAGGGGCGAATGCCCATTTTGTTCAACACTCCATATACGCCACAGTTAATGGGTAGCACAATGCTTCATGTTCCAACTTTCCAATCCCCTCACATTGTTGATCTTTGCCTTCCAAGGGGGTTGTTATTTATTATTGAAGCTTCTTCCATTGGGCCAATTGGCTATACACTTTCGCTGCCGTGGAGGGGCAGTTATTTTGGCACTAGGGGGCCTTCCACTCCTTTATCCACCCCATCCATATTCTTGTCTATCGCGCTTTCTTCATGGGCCACTCCCAGGGGAAAGAGGAAGATCTCGCCCTCTCACCCTTCATGTTCCTCATCTTCTTTGCATTTCATTGCGTTCATGCATTCACTGCATTCATCACGTCCATTCTATTGCATTCATATGCATTTGCACCTCCTGCTTCCCGGGTCTCCAAACCCGTATCTTCCCCGCCTTCCGGCACCATCGGATCCTCCGCATTTCCCATCTTACTCATATTCATCTTCATTACTCGGGCATCGCGCCCCTTTCCAACCTTTTCATCTCCCAGATTTCTCTCCCTTCTTCCCAGGGCATCGCGTCCCTCGGCATTTTATTCCTCCGGAACCTCTGGACTTTCCCCTCGGGCACGACGCCCCTTTCCACCTTTTTCATCTCCTTCCTCCGGAACCTCCGGACTTTTCCCTCGGGCACGACGCCCCTTTCCATCTTCTCCTTCCTGATTTGCTTCCTCCGGAACCTCCGGACTTTCCCCTCGGGCACGACACCCCTTTCCACCTTTTTCATTTTCCTCCTCCGGAACCTCCGGACTTTCCCTTTGGGCACGACGCCCCTCTCCACCTTTTTTATTTGCTTCCTCCGGAACCTCCAGATTTTCCTCCTAATCCTCCTTCATTCCCTTCTCTGTTCCTCGGGCATCGCGCCCCTTTCCATCTTATTCCCCCGGAATCTCCGGATTCCCTATCTGATTGTCTCAGTCTTTTCCTTGGGCATCGCGCCCCTTTCCATCCTCTTCCTCCAGAACCTCCGGATCTTTCACCCCTCTCTTTATCCTTTAGGCATCATGCCCCTCTCCATTTGCTACCTCCGGAACCTCCGGACCTTCCCCTCGGGCATCGCGCCCCTTTCCACCTCATTTCTCCGGAACCTCCGGACCTTCTTGGGCATCGCGTCCCTCCTTCCATCATTCCTCCGGAACCTCCGAATTCTCCATCTGATTCTCTCTATCTTTTCCCCGGGCACGACGCCCCTTTCCATCTTCTCCCTCCTGATTTCATCCCTCTAGAACCTCCAGACTTTCTCCTAGGGCATGGCGCCCCTTTCCGTCTTCTTCCTCCGGAACCTCCGGACTTATCTCTCGGGCATCGCCCCCCTTTCCATTTTCTCCCTACGGAACCTCCGGACCACCATCTTTCTTCCAGTTCATCTTTCTGTTCTTCCAAGACATCACCTCCTTCGTTCTCTTCTTCCTTTTCCATCATCTTTTTCCCTATTTCGTCTCAGGGCATCGCGTCCCTTCTTTTGTCATTCCTCCGGAGCCTCCGGATGATTTCTCCTCTCACGATGCTCCTTCGCCTCCGGAACCTCCGGATCCGCCTCTTTCCATTTACCAATTTCTTCTTCTGATTCCTCCCGATCTCGGGTCTGACCCGACTTCTTCCGCATCCACTGCTTTGAGCATTTGCCCCTTCTCCCATTGTTTCCGAGGCTTTAGTCCTCACTCCCCTCCCTAAGTTCCGCTTCTTCTGTAGACTGTTCCATGTGATCAAGGTTTCCACACCTTAGTGAGGGAGTTCTAGCCCTCGCCTCTTTTCCTTTTTTTCCTTATTCGTCTGAGTCTGGTCTTGGCACCACTCCTTCTTGTTAAGCCACTTTCAATCCTTTGCTTCCAATCCTTTATCTGCCAAAGAGGACTCTCCCACGATGATCAACCCCGCCTCTCGCGGTAATTATTTCAAGAAAGGTTGCAAGGTAACATATTGGCGTAAGTATGCATTTTTATGATATCATTTTCTCATTACTTCACGCATGATTTTCAAAATCAAGTGCTTCTTAACGAGGTTAAGAGTGGTGTTTTAGATCTTTATCTTAAGCTTTTGTTTAATTGAAATCATTCTCAAAAGAGTCCATTAGGCTTGTTTTTTGCAGCACCTCTGGTTAATAAAAACCCGCGCTGGGAATTCAACATTCTCTCCCCGCTTGTTAAGAGCAACCCTTAGTTGGGCACCGCACACACTTCACGGCGTCCTTAGCTGGCTCCTTTGATAAAAACACCATTGCTATCTTGGCCATGCCATGAGAATATCTGAAAGTCTTTTCTCTTCTTTACTCGGCCGAATGCAGGGGCAAGAGGTTGACGGATGAGATGACCAACCTAGGTAATCCCCAATACGAGAGGAGTCTCAAATAGGGGCAGTCTTGACCCAAAATCAACATCAATATGAGTTTTCATATGAATTTCATGATATACAGCTCGCCAAAAGGGCTATTATGAAAATCAAGTCAGAATTTCGATAAAAGTAAAAGTATGAATTATGGCATGACAAGAGTGGCAAAGTCCCCGCAGGGAAAACCCTGGTCGTATGCATGTCATGGGTCTAAAAATTAAAGGCACAAAGTCCCGGCACAACAGACTACCTCTTTGAAGGGAACACCTTGGAAAGAATTCAAGTCTTGATATCTCCCATCCTGCATAAAGCTTATCCACAATTGTTCTTCTCTTCTCCCTCCAAGACCGAATGTTTCTCAGGTATGGCCTTGGCAGGAGCACCGTTAATCAAGGGCAGTCAATTATAGGACGCCACTTTCAATGCACGCCTAGCTTTGGGTAATTTTAGTCAAAAGGGAAGAAACTAGGACCCCTAGCCAGTGGTTCAAAAATAACCCTTTGATGCTGCATTAACAATGTCTAAACCAAAATCCACAAAAAAAATTGAATATTTCCTGAGCAAAATCAAACAAAAAATTGAATACTTTCAAAATTCATAATAAAAATTTAAATATTTTTTAAAATTCATAAAAATTCAAATATTTTCAAAACTCATAAAAATTTGCATATTCCAAAAACAAAAAAAAAATTGCATTGTATTGTCTGATGGTGTTTTGCAGGAACAGCTTTGCAAGGACCAAGAGCACGGGATGAGTCCTATCTTCACTTATTGTTATCAACCTCTTGATTCCTCCCGATATTCTCGTGATATGCCACCCTGGGCATTTTTGGTTAGCATCTCCTCATATCTTTTTGGTTATATCTCCGGATTATCATTTTGATGATTCATCTCCAGATCTTTCAATCAACTCCTGCTGCTTTCAATTCTGCCACTGGGCATTATCATTCTGATCATTCAACTCCAAATCTTGATTAGCCAAGTTGTCATCCTCATGATGAAACAACAACAAACAATGATGATTTGCGATACCATGATTTAATTCGTGCTATTCATGCCATATGATGCTATTGATGCTTTGATACATGTTATTGTTGCTGTGCTTAAATGCCGTATTCATTGCTTGTTATCTTTTATATCTTGGCTGATGAAATTTTGAGCGCAGGATAAGAAGCTCTGGGTCCCACCGACTGGGCATTAACATCCAAGTCCCACGGTGCTTGCAGCTCATTTCTCAGTTCCCATGCTTATTGTTTCACCATCTCTCCCTGTATGCATTTTTACTATATGTTACATATGTTACTAGATTATATCAAGGACCTTGTGGCTTTGGTAAATCTGGGATTTGAGTTCCCCTTCATCAAAAATAATGATGATTCCAGAGGAGTCTTAGTCACATGGATAGGCCGTTGAGCCATCCAAGACTGGGGACGATGGTTCCCTTTTGCGAATTGGTACGTGGATAAACGGGCTTCGGCTTAGTATCAGCTCACGAAATTGATTTCTTGACCCAGTCTTGGCAGTTTAACAATATTATCCTTGATTATATTATATCTTTATTTGTTATTTTCCCTTTAAACCCAGCATGCATTCGCGTAGGACTTTGAATCAACTGTTGAAAAATCATTCTGATGAGCTGTTTGGAAGTCGAATTGATCACTAATTTCCAAGATATGAGATTTTCATTGCCGAATTGAATCCTCAGTTTGTTTTGTCGCTGTTTTGGGTTATTTTCCGGAAGCTCCTTGTTTGGATTTCTATCATCTTATTTTAATCCTTTTCCCTTTGATCCACCTTGGCTGCAGCACATCCACATTAGCTGGTAACCGCTCCCCAATGGTGAAACCTACAGGTTTGTGACCTGAGGTACTTCCACCGCACTGGAAGTTGATCATTCTCCTTCGTGCCCTCGTGCACATCTCCCCATTTTATCCAAACATTGTTGATTTCGTTGGATTTCCCGAGATTTGCTTCATCTCGAGCTTTTGATTTCATTTCTCATCAAGTGATGTTGATTGCGTGTCTCATCACACCTTGGCATCTACTTTTCAGTTTGCTACGCTCCCTTGCAAAGCAGACGCCAAGGCGGGACAGCTGTAGACACGCCAAAATTGACGTTACTGTGAGTACATCTCATATTACCTTGTAATGCCCCAATTTGACCCTCGAATTACCTCTGTTTAAATGATTTTTCTCACTTTTCTTGGATTTCTCCATTTTTCCTCTATTTTTCTATTTTTCCCTATTTTTTTGGATTTTTTTGGATTTTCTGGGTATTTTTCTCTATTTTTATGTATTTTTCAGAAATAACGACTTGATGTGGGGCGTCTTTTAAATAACGACTTAGGCTTGGGCGTTTCTTAAAAAATGGACGACTATTTATGGAGGCATCAATTCCACTCATTTTCTATTTTTCTGGATTTTTCTAAGAATTTTTCAGAATTTTTTAAGAATTAACGACTTAACCATGGACGTTATTTCTAATTTGAAAAGAATAAAAAAATCGAAAATTGAATTCACGCCGTCGTCACTTTTCAAATTGATTATTTTAATATTATTTTCAACCTCATTCCAGAGGTGATTTGGTGGCCTTCCGGGTGTCAGAAAAATTCGCAAAAATAGTCGTTGGAATCAGGGCGATGAGATGCACCTTCACCTAAAAAATAGAAAAAAAATATTAAGAAATAAAAAATAGCCCTATTTTAAACTTTTGATTTAACGTCATAAGCTAAGTCGTGTTTTAAAAGACGCCTTTGGGTAGGTCGTCAATTCTAGAATTGACGCCCTTACCCAGGTCGTGTTTCACTTTCGTTTCTTGCTCAAACGCAGCCTTTCCCCCAAGAGCCCTACTTTATTTGGTCATTACCCGTTCTTATCTTTCCCCATTATGGACTCTTGCCATGCTTATCTTGATTTGCCTTATTTATAGAGCTCTCTTGGCTCTGTGGATGGGGGTTCGGTGGGAGAGGTTCTTCTGTTTATTCTTCTATTTTCTCTCTTATTTTCTTCTTCGATGTCTTCTTCTTCTTCTTCTTCTGTCTTCTACTTCTCTTCTGTTTTCATTTCGTTTTACATTATTCTTCATCTTCTGCTTTTTCTTCTTCTTCCTCTCCTTCTTCTGTCTTCTCTTCTGTGTTTTGTTTCTTTTTCTTTTTTAACAGGAACCGAAGGAAGGTGCATCGGCTTAGGAGGAGCTTCTTCTTCCATGTTCACATCTCCATCTCTTTGAAGCTTCTTCCCATTGAGGATTAAATCCAAATCAACCAAACAGATTTTTATCCTTCCTCTCCTCTTATTTTTATTTTTATTTCTATTTCTATTTGGTTCATACATACATGCTTCCTAATTCATGCATCATATTCATCATATTGATTTCTCAATCATATTGAGATTTCCCCTTCGTGCATCTCTTGCACACCTCCTTTGTTTATTTTTTTTCATGCATTCACGTCATATCTGCCACACCCTCTTTGCATAGGGGTTTAAGGGCAACCCCCTTAAGGTGTGTTCTTTTACAATTCTCATGCTCACATATTTCTATCATGAATTGATGCTACACACCATGCTCTAATCCATTCTTTTGTGTTGTTGTCTTTTTTGCAAGGGTAATTAATTGAAAAGACTCTCTTCGTCGGCCGGCCGATCTTGAAGAGAAAAGGAGTACTCACATCCCCCGCATCTTTTGAGGTATTTTGCGATCATCTCCCCATATCAATCTCCTCTTTGAGACCCTCGTGTCTCTGGCGATCACACACTCTCCACATTAGCACCTCGTGCTATTTTATTGCTTTCACCATATCTATTGCTTTTTATATTAAAGTGGATTTTAATAGGATCTACAGAAGGCACGCAAGCTACCCCCTGCAACCAAGGACGGGAGAGTCAACTCCCATTTAATGCGCATCGTCATCGGACGTTCCCGCCATCGACGGCTCGGCCCGAACGCTCCCGCTGCTGGGGTATAAAAGGCCCCTTCTCCACGGTGAAAAGGGGGGGGCAAGCAGACACAACAGAGAGACCAGAAGAGAAGAAGAGGCTGGGGCTCTCCCTGGTGCACCACTCACCGTCGCTGGAGTGAAGAGAAGAAAAGGAGAAGAGAAGAAGAGAGAAAGAGAGGGCGCTACCCCGTTTGCCACCGCCTGTGCGAAGGAGTGAAGAGTGAAGAGAGTGAGCTATGGGAGGGGAGGAGCTGGTACTCCGTTCCCCTCCCCACTGTGTTTATTTTGGCTTTTCCGCCCTGTCTGTTCTTTCCCTCTCAATGTATTAGCCTCTGTGATCCCCCTCTAACAAAAGAATGGAAGAAATGTTTTTTCCTTTGCATGTTGTTTTATGTGTATGGCATATGCGCGTCCTCGGGTGTTTGCATTCGTCGCCGTCCTATGCTTTCCTCGTGTCCCCCTACTGCTGGTCGGCTTAGCAGTTTTTCTTCCCTTGCTCATCCTATCGTGGGAAGCATCCCTCTCGTTATCTATCTCGCCCAACCCCTCCTCCAGGCAGAGAGCAAGCTCCTCTCGGACAGTGGCCTTAGGGTTCACTCAATACGATGAGCAAAACTCAAGGTTAACTCCTTGCAAAATGCCCCATACCTCTGGGTTCCTTGGCCTCTTGGCTCATGCCCCACCTTTCACACCCTTACCTCCATGCGAAGAACCTCCCTTGGTTTGAACCAAGCACCCTTGGACTTCACCCCCCCCTGACCGGTGCATTCCTTCTGCCCTTTTTGCCCGGCACAGCCCCAGCCCATGGGAGCCCGGTGCGCCCTTCGCGTCTTCGTCCGGTACACTCCAGCCAGCTAGCCCGGCACACCTCCCAGCCTTTCTTGGCCAGCACACCCTTGGCTCATTCTTGCCGCCACACTTAGCCCATTCTAGCCCAGTGTCTCCCGTTCGCTGATTTCTCCGAGGTTTTTTATAGTTTCATCAAAGGTGCTGCCGCCTTCGGGCGCCCACCTCCAGTTGTCGGATTCCACCACTCCATGTGGACGCGTTCCCTTTATCTCCCTTACGCTCGAGTCAAGGGGAGAAACTACCGAATTTTCGTCAGAATTAACACAATAGCAATAATAATAAAAGAAAAGTAACACTGCAAAGTGAAATAACAAATGAACAGAATGAACACCAATGCAACGGCTCCACCGAAGTGATGAAAGAACCACGGAGATTCCGAACAAACTGATCACCTGCATCTTCATAACGAAATACCGAGCATGACCGCAAACTTGATCTGCATGAATAAAAGAGAACCAAATAAAGTTCCTTCCATGCATTTCATGAATAAAAGAAAACCTCCCGCGTGCATCTCATGAATAAGAGAGCCTCCCTCACGAGCATAAGCATCACAGTGCGTCTCAACATCCACCTTGCATGCATAAACCCCCGTCCCATATGCACAAGCCTCGGACCATCATGGGCATAGACTTCACTATACCTACATTGGCTTCGCCAACACATGAGCTCCATTCTATCCCGGCACAGCCCCTGCCCAGCACCCTCATCCGGTACACCTCCCCAGCCTCTACCCGGTGCACCCTTAAGCCACCTAGTCCGGGACAGTCTACCTTGCTTCAAACCTGCCCCTTTGCAGCCCCAGATCCTACTCAATCTTGCACAGACCTTGTCTGAACCATGCACTGACCGTGTCCCTTGCATGCATACAACCTGCATAAAGCTCACTCCCCCAACTGCACAAACTATGAACCTCCCCACGCACGGACCTTTGCCCGCATGCGCCTTCCCCTGATCCTTCACCGGCACACCCAAACCCCAGGCTCTACTCGGTACACACCCTCATCTCCTCTAACCCGGCACACCCTTGCCCAGCGTCTCACCCCCTCTCCCTCCCACCGTCTCTCTCTCAATTTCCCTCACCGACTCTCTTTTTCTCCCTCTCTCTCTCCCTCGCCGTCTCTCTTTCTCCCTCACCGTCTCTCTCTCACCATCTCTCCCTCTCTCGGCCCCTCACCGTCTCTCTCTCTCTCTCTCTCTCTCTCTCTCTCTCTCTCTCTCTCTCTCTCTCACCGTCTCTCTCTCTCTCCCTCACCGTCTCTTTCTCTCTCGCATTCCCAGCGTCTCACCCCCTCTCCCTCACCGTCTCTTTCTCTCTCGCGCTCCCACTGTCTCCCTCTCTCTCTCACCGTCTCTCAGCCTCTCCCTCACCGTCTCTCTCTCTCCCTCACCGTCTCTTTCTCTCTCCCGTTCCTCACCGTCTCTCTCTCTCCCTCACCGTCGCTTTCTCTCTCGCGCTCCCACTGTCTCCCTCTCACCGTCTCTCAACCTCTCCCTCATTGTCTCTCTCTCTCTCTCTCCCTCGCTGTCTCTCTCTCTCCCTCACCGTCTCTCCTTCTCTCTCTCAGTCGCTCACCCTCTCTTTCTCTCTCGCGCTCCCACTGTCTCCCTCTCTCTCTTCACCCTCGGTGTCCTTGTGCACCGACCTCTATCGACCCAGCCCCAGTTGCACCGACCTCAGCTGCAGCTGCACCGACTCCCAGTCCCAACGGCACACTACCCAGACAGACCCCGGCTCAACCTTGCACCGGCCTACCTTTAGCCCCAGCCAGAAGCTGCACTGATACAGCCTAACCTTGCACGGACTTTCCCCTTTGCCCAACACGCATTGCACCGAGGCAAACCGACACTGCACTGACTTCAGCCCAAACATTGCACTGACCTTACCCAGCCTTTGTTCTGAACCTGCACCAACCTCATCGGAGCATTGCACTGACCTTGCCCAGCTTTTGTTCTGAACATGCACCGACCTTAAGCCCAGGTCCTACTCGTACCCCCCTTCCAGCAGTACATTGTCCTGCTTACACCCCCCACCCGGTACACTCTCCAGCCCTTCTGCCCGGTGCATTCCTACCTTCCCCTAGCGGTACACTATCAACTCTCCTATCTGATGCACTCCTGCTCTCCTCCAGCGGCACACCAACTAACCCAGCGGTACGCTCTCTAGCCTTCAGCCCCTTTTGGCCCATCCTCCCACGCGTGCCCTAAATGCAACAAAAATAATAATAATAATAATAACAAACTCACAAAATAAGGATAAACAATAAAAAGGGGATAAATAATAAAAAGGGCATAATAATAATAATAATAATAATACTAATAATAAATTCAAAAAATTAAAATAAATAAATAATGATAACAAAGAAATAAGTAGTGATAATAATGAACTCAAAAAAAGGTAAATAAATAAACAAATAATAATAAAATAAATAAATGATGATAATAACAAACTCACCAAAAATATATGAAAATAACAAAAAAATAATTAAAACTCAAATAATAATAAAATAATGAGATCCGCTTCGCAGCCTCGTTCTCCTCAAGACCCGGTATGAAGGGAACATTAACGCTGCCCCTCCAAGTCGGGTTCGGATCTTGGGAGCCATCCCAATATGGCCGTAATCCGACATGGTTCTGGGCCGATAGTTCGTCAAACCAGACTCGCTCCCATTGGGATTTGTTTCTGCTCTTTCATTGAAATTGCCGTAAACTCAGCATATATTTGTACGGATTTATTTTCATTTACGTCGTACTTTCAATACGGACCTTTGTCCGAACATAATGTGGTCCACGAATGACCGACAAATCTGAATAGAACGAGGTGGCCCTCATCATCCCTGGACCCTTTGCATGGGAATATTAACAAGGCCTCCGTGGGCCACGCTTAGACCTCGGGTCCGTCCCGATTATGATCATCGTCTGATTCATATCCTCGGCCTGCAACCCGCTCCTTTTGAACACGTTTTCAATTTTGGAGTCTAGTCCCGGGACTCTTCCCCGTTGCCATCCGACACCGGAAATATTAATGATGCCCGCGCAGGCCTCGTTCGGACCACGGGAGGCGCCCCTGGTATGGTCCTGACTCGATCTCGCACCGGGCCAATAAATCCACTAGCTTCCTGCTACACTAGCCGAGATTTAACCGAATGTTTCCAGTGTCTCGGAATAATATATATATTTTCCATATCACGGCATACATATGTTCAAGGTCCTCCTGCGACAATTATGATGTTCTCAAGTCGGACACCCGTCCGAATATTAAACGGTCTCCCGAATAACCGACACGTTTCGAACGTCCGCTTCCCTAGACACAGGACTTTTCAGCCGATTCAAGGGATATTCCCTCGTTGTCCCTTGGCACCGGAAATATTAATGACGCTCATGCAAGTCTTGTTTCGACCGCGGGGGGCCCACCGCAGTATGGTCACAGCTTGCTCTTGCACCGGGCCAACAGATTTATTGGTTCTTGACCGCTTCAACCGAGGCTTATTCTTCCGTTCTTCTGAACAATAAGTTTACCATATCCTGGCATACATATGCTCCGGTTTTCCCACGACGATCGCGCTTTTCTCGAGCCGGACATTCGTCCGAACATTAAATGGTCAGTACACGACCGACATGACCGCGAATGGTTTTCTTCTCGCCCTCACGCGAGGATTTCAATACCTCGTAATAGACCTTCCATGCAATTGATTTCTTGGCCATGAGGCCCTGATTCTCGGTGATTAATCAAGGATGTTCCCTCGTATGGGGGATGTAAATGACGTCGTGACCTTTATGGCGCGACGAGTTTTGGTCCCGACACGAACCACACAATCGTCTGATCGAGTCAGATCGAGCGCACCATGGGCTCTTCGAAGCCCGAATAAATCATCACTTTGTGACTGGCACGCCCACGCACTTAATAGACGAATCAACCATTTCCAAATAGATGAACCACATAAATAAGCAAATTTTAGTGCGTCCACAATGTGAAGATAGCTTTTCTTAATGCAAATCTGTCAGAAGAGGTGTACATGGTACAGCCTGAAGGATTCACCTTCAAGCTACATCCTAATAAGGTATGCAAGCTTCAAAGGTCCATTTATGGATTAAAACAGGCATCTAGAAGCTGGAACTTATGATTTGACGAGGCTGTCAAATCTTTCAACTTCATTCGGAATGAAGATGAACCCTGTATTTACAAGAAGGTCAGTGGGAGCTCTGTGACCTTCTTGGTCCTTTATGTTGATGACATCTTACTCATTGGGAATGATGTAGGGATGTTGACATCAACTAAGTCTTGGTTATACAAGACCTTCTCCATGAAGGATTTGGGAGAAGCATCCTATGTGCTGGGCATAAGGATCTATAGAGATAGATCTAAAAGGATGCTAGGATTATCCCAATCCATGTACATAGACACTATCCTTAAAAGGTTTAGGATAGAAAATTCCAAGAGAGGTCTTATTCCCATGAGACATGAAGTTTACCTATCCAAGGGGATGAATCCTAAAACTTTGAGGAAGTGGCACACATGAATAAGGTACCCTATGCTTCGGCAATAGGGTCAATCATGTATGCAATGCTATGTACACGGCCTGATGTTGCCAATGCTTTAAGCATTGTCAGTAGATATCAGGCAAATCCAGGCGAAGAGCACAAGAAGGCAGTAAAGGGCATCCTTAAGTACTTGCGAAGGGCTAAGGATTTTTTTCTACTTTATGGAGGAGAGCACCTACAGCTTAGAGCTTACACAGACTCTAGTTTCCAGTCAGATCCAGATGACTGTAAATCCATGTCTGGGTTTGTATTCATGTTGAATGGAGGGGTAGTAAGTTGAAGAATCTCCAAACAAGATACGACTGCAGACTCGACGACTGAGGCAGAATATATTACTACAGCTGAAGCTGCTAAGGAAGCCGTCTGGATGAAGAAATTCATCTTGGAACTTGGCGTAGTTCCTGAGATATCAGCTCCCATCCTATTATTTTGTGATAATAATGGGGCCATTGCTCAGGCAAAGGAACCGAGATCTCTCCAAAGGTCGAATCATATTCTCAGGCGCTTCCACCTTATTCGGGAGATTGTTGATCGTGGAGATGTGACGGTAGAGCGTGTACCGTCAGAAGATAGCATAGCAGATCCACTGACTAAGCCTTTGACACAGACTGTATTTGAGCGTCATCGAGATAAGATGGGCCTCAAAATTATGGGCAATTGGCTGTAGTTCAAATGGGAGATTGTTAGTGTTGGTGTGCTACATGCCAATTTAGGGTCGGGTAGACCCGATATATGTACGATCTTGTTCATTATTAATAAAGTGATATTTGAGCGTAAATATGCGATTGCGTGTCACTTTACGTTGTCCCTAGGATATGTGGTTGTAAAGTCAGCTCGAGATGGGATCTCGAACATGAGACTGACTTTACATGGACGCATACCTTAAATTGTTCCTGGTTGGAGGGTAATCACTCGGGGACTTTAATTACCTATTAAACCAGTACACATGATGTGTGACTGACCAGTCTCATGGTCATTGGTGCGGGGCACCAACACATATGTGTAGGTGTATGTGCTTGGAGGATGTATACTGAACTGATCCGCTATTAGATCTTCAGATGGTTGATTATACCTAATGTCAACTGAAGATTCAACTGTCTCAGTAGCATCGTTGGTCCTTTGACCTGAGACATTGCTTGGATCTTACACGAGGACTGGAATAGTTTAATTACTTGGCTAAGTGACTTTAACCATAAGTCATGAGTTGCCGAGTCATTAACCACTCCAGGATTTGTGTGAAGATCATCAATGGTCAAGAGGGGATCGCTCACTGTCGGGTATATATCAGACAGTTAATGTGTCATGACATTGACGCTCTGTTAAATCCCTGGCCAGGGTCGTGTGAGTTCGTTTAGAACAGACGTTATACACTTTAAGGAGGTCATAGTCAAATGGCACAATCATGGGGTTTGACAGGAACCATACCCTCGATCGTACCAGACTCATAGAAGGAGCGAGGGATTATATCGATGCGGTAACTGTGGACTTACAGGTACCAGACAGGCTGGTTTAAATCCGGCGTCATCTAGGATCACATGGATTTGCTTGACCCAACGTGATCGAAGGTTCGGAATAAATTAAACTATTATTCGGCTCTAGTAGAAGCGAAGAATACGTTTAATTTACTTCTAATTGGGAATTAGAAGTTAATGAGCCTTAAACTAGAGTGACTATGGGCCTAGAGGATCACACACTATGGATTCTTGGGTGACGGATTATTATTATACAAATGTATGTATTATTTCCTTTTAATTCCTTTTGGAAAGGAGTGTAAATGGAGCTTAATACATATGTATAATAGTAGAAAGGATATATATACAGTTTCGATATTTTGGAGCCCTTTTAGAAATGGCCAAAACTCTCTATATATATGGCATCCTACGTGAGCTCATTCGATCTCTTCCCTTTGGCTAATCAAGCACTTAGGCTTAAGGAAGAGGATTAGCTCCCCCCCTCCTCCCTCTTGCTCTCTCTCTCCAGAAGGTGAAAGGGTCGGGGAAGGTCCGTGCCGGGGGGTACCGTCGCTGCGCAGGGGTCCGTGTGGATCAACTCTAGAGGCCGGGCATCTGTGCGACTCGGTATTATGCATCGGGCATAGCGGACAGTATCGTTCCGCGCAAGGTATAAATACGCAACCCCTAATTAGGGGGTTGGGGCGATTAAAACGTCGATCAGAGCATGGATCTGGGATTCCATGCAGTCGGGTTCGGGCAAATGAAATTTTTGTTATCCGCTGCGTTGCCCGGTAGTGCTGTGCGGAACCTTACAGTTAGGACCGTGCCGGGGAAGGCCCCAAAGGGGCGTACCGGCGAAGGGTTGCTGAAGGGTGTACTGGCGAGGGGCTAGGGAGGCTGCACCACGGTAGGGGTGCACCGGTGGGAGACTGAGCAAGGGAATGAAGGCTGAGGGTTGGCTAGGTGGGTTAGGGCTGAAGAATGGAGGAAGGCTCAAGATGGTGTTGGTGGTTGGGTGTTCAAAAGAAGAAGAGGGGCCTCTCCCTTCAGGCAAATGGATGAGGTTGAAGGTCAGGGATCCCATGAGAAGGGCCATGACAGAGGGGAAGAAGGGTCCCCACTGGGGGCCAAACCATCGAGAGGCGGAGGGGGAAGCGTTCAAACGCACACATGGACCCGAACCAACGGAGATAGTAGAAAGAAGACTCAAGAGAATGAGAGATTTTTCTTATTCATGGAAGACAAGGGGCTGCAACTGGCCGTATACACCTCAAAACACCAGAGCAAGAGATACAACGGTGGGAGGAAAAAGGAAAGAAAGGGGAGGAAGAAATGGGAGGAGCTGGGGTTGAGCAGGGGCCACGGCTCCCTGCCCTTCCCCACTCCCCCTAATACACCACATGCTCTCTCTCTCTCTCTCTCTCTCTCTCTCTCTCTCTCTCTCTCTCTCTCTCTCTCTCTCTCTCTCCCTTACTCTCTCTTCTAGGTGGTCGTCAAAGGGGAACCCCAAGGCGGATCTCCCTCTTCTTCTTCTTCTTCTCCTTCTTCTTCTTCTGGAAGCGATGGCTCTCTCCAGTAACATGTGTGCATCTGCGTAGTCGTCTCTTCTCCCTTGTGTCCCCCTTTGTTTGCCGACATATGAGGCTTTTTATACTCCCCGCAATGGAAGCCTTCGAACACGGTAGTCGGAGGCGGGAAGTGACTGGCCATGATGGAGTTTGACCTTCTCCGTCCTTGGTGGCAGAGGAGTAGCCTGCGTGACCCAACCTCCGGCCGACACCTCGGACGGCCCACTACGCGCCAAGGATCTGTAAGGTATGGGCACGAGATCTTGTCTGCCGGACGTGCCGTTGAAATGCCCGAACATCGTGCCGCTGGCGGGCTAAATAAGCGTGACGCTGAGAGGGCCAAAAGGGCGTGCCGCTGGAAGACACGGCAAGTGTGCCGCTAAAGTGCCTAAAGGGCGTGCCGCTGAAGGGCCTGAGGGCATGCCGCTGGGAGGCCGTTAGGGCATGCCGCTGAAGGTGCCCAAGGGCGTGCCGCTGAAGCCGCTCAAGGGCGTGCCACTGAAGCATCAAGGGGCGTGCCGCTGAAAGCCAACAGGGGCATGCCGCTGAAAACCAACAGGGGCGTGCCGCTGGGGGGCCACCCAAGTGTACCGCTGAAGGGCTTTGAGGGTGTGCCGCTGAAGGGCTTGGGGCGTGCCGCTGAAGGGGCACGGGGCGTGCCGCTGAAGGGGCACGGGGGTGTGCCGCTGAAGGGACTAAATGGGCAGTTTCGAGCCCGTTGTGAGCGCGAGTTGTGGCCCATTTGATTTTCTTCGAGGCCCATGGATTGTGGGGCTCTTGGTGGTTGATTTCTCTTCACTATCGTGACTCTGGAGACGGCTTCACCACAGTGTGTGTGTGTTCGGAGAGTCCGGATGGGCCCCCCCTTCTCCGCGATTTTTTTAGTTGAAGTCGTTAACGATGCTGGACTAGTTGGGACGTAAGGGCGTGCAATTTTGCACGTCCACAGCAGCAGAGAAGAAAAGAGAGCTCGAGAGAAAGAAGAAGAGAATTAGGAGAATCGGAGAGAAGAGCAAGGAAGCTCGAAGAAAGAGAGATCAAAAGTAGTCTGAGGGCGACACAGAGGAGCGATCGAAGAAGTAGAAGTTCAGAGAGGCTTAAAAGTGAGACTCCACTGAAAAAAACCTGTAAGCGAGAGAGAAGAAGAAGAGAGCTGCTGTAAGAGAAAGAGTGAAGATCTGAGAGTTAGAAAAATAGAGTATCAGAATTTCAGTAAGAGTGAGTGAGAAGAAAAAGAGAGTCACATAGCAGTGAGGAAGAAAGAGAGCAAGCTTGAGGAGAGGAATCTGAAGATCCTGAAAATCTATTCGACTGGTTCTTGGATCAGATCTAAGCCAGCCTGCTCCTGCGAGAGCTACATTTTTATCTATTTTTATTTCCAGCTTTCTGGTGTTGTGTTTCATCCTTGATTTTCCTTTTATTCAAACATCAAGCTGTGTGTCAGCGGAAGCAAGCTGTAATGCTCAGCAGGCGAGGTATGTACCTCGGACAGCAAGCTGTGATGCTCAGCGGGATAGTAAGCTGTGATGCTCAGCGGTCAGCATGCTGTGATGTTCAGCTGTAAGCAAGCTGTGATGCTCAGCGGTTCAAGCTGTTAGGCAGCAGGAAGCCTCGCTCTACTTTGAGTGAGGGATGGACGTAAGTCTGTGGTAGCAGACCGAACCATCTAAAAACTCCTTGTCTTCGTAGTTTGATTGGAATTCTGATTCACGGTAGATGTATGCTTAGGTACGGGTCTATTGCATAGATTTAGCCTAAGCACTTCGTAATTCACCGTGTGTCTAATTTGATTCTGTCTAACTGCGGCTGAGTGCTCTAGCTAATTTGCTGAGTGTGCTACACAAGTATTCTAGTGAGAATCACATTAAAACATCTGGACAAGTGTTCTAAGTGTGGGTCTCAATAGAATATCAGTTTAACTGGGCCTATCTGATTTCAATTCCGCAAGATTTTATAAGTACAATTTTACTTGGGCATATTTTAAAGGGGATTCATTCACCCCCCCTCTTAATCTCAGTTTGTACCATCTCATAGACTCAACAAATATGATAATGTTAAGATCATATAAAAATAATTTTGAATAATTTTACGAGTATATTTATATAGTCTAGTATTCATCTTAAGATCTAAATTAATCAGTACCCTTTTCTTAAACTTGTCTCTCTTTCTTAATTCAGTAACGGTGGACAGTGGCGGCTTATCTGACGCCATGTCCTCCATTCAATCGATTAGATCAGTGAAGCTTACGTTCCCCCCCCCCCCAAAAAAAAAAAAAAAAAAAAAGATTCACTAGTGAAGATTCAAGTGAGTCATAGTCTTTTTTTAAAAAAATGCAAGATTATTTTTTTAAAAAAATCACTGAATCTGATGGATGGAATGGAAGATATAAGTTGGAACGTACCGTCTTCCATCTCATTAGATAAGTTGCTCCGGTACAGGCGGATCGGGTTGCCATCCTACGACCCATCCCTCCAACGCCTGAGATATGGATGTAGCCCTGGAATCTGAATGAGTCCAACTCCAGAAGGTCCAATGAAAAGTGTGAAAAAATGTTCTATTTGAGAGAAAATATATAATTAATGAAAATTGAATTTTCTCCATGTAAGAAGATATATAAACATTTGGTCAACTATGCTACTTGAATTTAAAAAAAAAAAAAGAAGACCTGGCAGGAAAGTCTGGCGGTGGATTAGTGGGGTTGGGTTATCCTCAACCCAGGGTATGATTTTTAGTCGACTCCAAGTCAGATTAAGGATAAAGGGTAAACTTAGATGAGTTTGATTCCACCGGTTCGATATAAAGGCTCCCGATTGAACCCAGACGTTGGCTGGAGCAATGAATCTGATTGGGCATCCAAAAGAGTACAAATTAATCTGATTTAGCACTTGTTTGTTTGATCGAAACTTTTCGTTGTAAATCATTTTTGCCCAAAACTTTCAATATTAAAACGAAAATATTGAGTGGGATTGATCATAAGTAATTTTGAGCAAGTGTAAAAGGTCATCAAATCTTCCCCAACAATATCATTTTTTTCATAATTTCAGAAACCCTAATTTGAAACTGTTAGTTGGAAGCCAAAAAAATGACAGAAAGACTACATCAATAGTTTACAATTTGGTGCAGCTTCAAACTAGAAACACTTTAGTTTCAACTTCTTTAAGGGCCTCTTTGTTTTTGGATTAGAGTAGCATGTTCGACCCCGGAGGGTCGAACAAGTCACCCGGGGTCGAACACGCGTATGTGTGTGAGGGGGGGTGTGAGCCCCACCTCAACTTATCTCTCATCCCCCAACAATTCTATTATCAAACCGGCCCTAAAGATTTTAGACTGGTTATAGAGGGTGTTAAAGAGCTTTGGCATCCATATCATATAATCCTTCCTTCTTTTTTTAGCTTATAGTGAAAATTTTATAATTCTTCTAAAATCTAGTCTGCAGTGTGTGTGACGCCATTGATGGATTAAAGGGTATGAGGAAGTGACTTTACCAGGGGGTAAAAACAAAGACAGCTCAGATGTTCTGCAAGTCCTTGCGGGTGCTGAGGAAGCCCCACTGAGATAGCTAACATTTTCTGCAATACAGTACACAATTGCCTCTGCACCAAACTAGACATTCAACAATCCTGACACCACCCACCTGATTCTCACTGATACTAGGAATTACAATAGCTGAAAAAGAACGTTGCCAAAGATCACAAAGTTGAAATCACCTTGCAGACCAACGTGGTGAACCATTGATTGCGCTGCCGACACAGGGTAACAAAAAGCAAATGTCAAGAGAAAATAAGCTGCCATCGATACAGCGACGTAAGAAGTGAAGACTGGAGGATGTGCCCGGGGATCATAATGAACACTACAAAATTCCCTATAAATGAACATTCCATGAACCGTCGTAAGTCTCATCATCAATGCCATATAAACCAAAACTCTTTGAGGAATATATACAGAAATCAACGCCATGCATGCTGAGCTCTAGGGCTGGTTTGCAATAAGAACCGAAACCTTCAATATGAGGCCTATGGGGCAGTGATCACTACCAACCACATCTGGGATAGTGTACGAGTCATGGACGTTGTCTGCTATGGATGCGGTAGGGGTCAATGGCACAGATTGACTTTTTCGTTGACATAGGTGACACGACGGTGATACAATTGCGGTACATAGTGATATCAATTGGATCGCACCATACCATTAAAAAATCAGTACGTGGCTGATACCTCAAACACTGATTTAAAATAAGGTTCAGTTGAGGGGTTTTATCTGCAAATAGAAGTGACTCATTTTATCTGGATGATTCTTGTACATAGTGAAGACCTTGACTCATATTCTATTGTGTGTGTGTGTGTGTGTGTGTGTGTGTGTGTGTGTGTGTGTGTGTGTGTGTGTGTGAGAGAGAGAGAGAGAGAGAGAGAGAGAGAGAGAGAGAGAGAGATGGATTTCTTATTTCCTCCGTTAGATAACACAAATATTGATCTGATGGTGCAAATAACACATGCTGCGTGCCTCCGGCACACCAAATTTAAGGGAGACAGGAAAAGATGAAGCCACGCCAAATATAGTGGGCATGCGATCTTTTTTATATAAAAAAACTTTTTTTCTCATTGTTTTCCTTCCTTTTGGGTCATCTATGTTTATCCTGTGAATTTAAACATGTTAATTAAAGAAGTGCAACATGTAAGTCATTAGATCAATATTTATGTGATCTAATGGTTAAGATTCATTTGTTTTTAACTATTAAATCTATCGTGTATGTATATATCTGAAAAAAATGCAAGATGCTTGTATGTAGTGACGGCCTTGACTCATGTATTGTTAGAAATGTTTCATATTAAAAACATGTTAAAATAAGATGTGCTTAAAATAGGGAGATATTATTTACTCAATATCTTTAGATTTTGAGTTGGATAACTTAATATAATAAACTCGAATATTGTATCGTAGCCCATAGTTATGATCTGAGCCGTGTCTCGCGGTTGTCATAATTTACGTGACATAGTTTAAAATCAATATGCACGTGAATAGACGTGTTAGAAAAGTCTAGTATTGAAAATAAGTTAGAATAATATGTGTTTATGATAGTCATTTTCATTCAAAATTTTTAAGATTTTAAGTTAGATGACTCAATCTAATAAACTCTAATATATTTCATCCACGGCTATAAAAGATCCGCTTCTTCAACCAAATTCGACATAATTAAAGGGGATGCCTGCAACATCTATACATTGAGTTCCATATATAACACATGCCTATGATTAAAAGATCCACTATGAGCAGACCATGTCATGTGTCTTCAACCAAATTCTACGTAATTAAAAATCCTACATATATATAATTAAAGGGGATGTCGGCAACATCTATTTAGTCCCATATATACCACGTACGTATTCAAGAGCTAATATATATATTTCAAATCAATTAAACTTAAACACCCTATAATTAATACATTTGGATTAATCAGCCGCATGTTGTCACCTGAAATATAACCGAGAATAAGGATGAGACAAAAGAGAAGATTGAATCAGAAATGAAGATCCCAGAGATTCCTGCAAAGCCGGAACTACAGAACAGTCGTCACTAAAGCTACCACCCGGCTGAAGCCCTCCCCGGTCAAGCTGATGTCCGGTGTTGTCATCGCCCAGATGGCAGTACTGATGAAGAATTGCAGTCCATTGACTGATGAAAATCTTCAGAAATATTCTGATAAAGACTATGTCAACTCACCAACTAATGTGCCTTCGCCTGTTCTGACAG
The DNA here is from genome assembly GCA_022559845.1 of Amorphophallus konjac. Taxonomy (NCBI): domain Eukaryota; kingdom Viridiplantae; phylum Streptophyta; class Magnoliopsida; order Alismatales; family Araceae; genus Amorphophallus; species Amorphophallus konjac. The sequence continues at coordinate 189,359 of JAHNEJ010003516.1, read as the reverse complement.
ATTCGAAGGACTGACAAATGAAAAGGCAGATTAGGCAGCTTTGACAGCTCAAGCCTGCTGATGAGGAAGATTAAAACATTAAAAGTCCTAAATGGGCTCACTAGTGTGGCGTCGAGAGCTCCTCACCGAAGCCCAAAAAGCCCATGGAGACGGCGCCGGGAAGCTAGACTCTTGGCGCTGGGAAGCCTCTGCAACCGACTGAGGCGCGCCGGGAAGGTGTGAAAGGCGCGCCAGGGTCGATCATGCCGAGAAGGGGGGGGGCACTGCGCTTATAAAACCCCCAGTTTCGTCCAAAAAAAAAAGGACAGATAGATAGACAATCATCAGAAAAAGAATAGCCACACTCGCCAAAAAGAGAGAAGAGAAGAGAAGCTGTTGCGAGGTCTGAAAGAAGGAGAAGGTGGGGTGCTCGGGGAGGGAGAGGAGTCAATGCTCCGCCCTCCCCCATCCTTTGTTTTTATCCTTTTGCATTTTCATTTCTCCAATGTGCATCCTTTGTATTGCTTCTGTTTCTTTACTTCTTTTGAAGAATGATATTGCCTCCCCCCATTTCGTATGGATGGGCATAGTCAGACGATGTAATCGACAGTATATATGTAGACGAGCAGGGTCTTCCCCTTATTTTCGATACTGAATGCATCTAGTTGATTACTTTCTGAAACATATTTTCTCTTATGTATGTTCATCCGGAAGTGGGGGTCTGGCGTGAGCTTTGGCCATGATCCTCTGCTCCCTTTTTGCTTCTGCTCTGGGTGAGGGGCAGCAGGTTCCCCCCATTCTAACCTATGGATGTTTGGGGTCCATGGCTCCCGAGGAATCCCAGTGTGGTAGGTTTTAACGACCTCCCTCCCTTGATTGTTCCCTCGATGTCATTAAGGCCGTCCCAGGAATCAGAGACAGTCATCTCTTGATTTTCCTGGGCGGCCGGCAACAAATAAACATATACATCCGCATGGTATTTTGAGTGTGTTTTGGATGAACGATGGTCTCGATTCCTCTACAGACCTTGTCTCTGGATGATCCCCTAGTATCCCTCCAGTAAAATCTTTGGTCCAATTCACTCTTGCATCCCAATTCCTGTCTCGATCGCATAAATCTCCAGAACAGAGCTCCGTAAAACCCTGAAACCCTATACGTTATCGGCACTGAACCCTCCCGGCGCACCAAACAGTCCCCGGCGTGGCACTTCGCGCGCCGAGAGCTGGGCGCGCCGATAACCCCATCCTTCCTTTCTAACCGGCAAGGACCCTCCCTTCAGGTGACCTTCCCGGCGCGATGGCTTCCGCGCCGAGAACCCCCGCGCCGGGAACCTTCTTTCAGGCTATAACTGTGCCAAGAAACTCCACGCCAGGAACCCCTCCCTTCATGCTATAACTGTGCCGAGAACCCCCCTATCAACACTCCATTTCATTTCTGATTACTCCATGTATCCGTCTGAGGGATATCCAGAGGCCATCGTGTATACCCTGAAGAGATACAGCAACGGGGAAGGACCTCCCCTACATTACTCAGTCCAGATCCGGATTCCTCTGTAACCCTATGAACCCAAAGAGCTCTGCCACTGCACGTGCTCTGATGGTTCCCAAGGGAATATCAACTGGTGCTATGAACGCAGACAGTGTTCTCGGGCCTAGTGCTCTCCTCTTTCGGCCTTCATCCCGGCATCCCGTGGATGATGGTCTATCTCTCCTTGGCATGCTCCAAGACAAGGGGATATGCTGCCGAAATTCACCCACATCACACCGAGTGACCGTGATATTCTCTTCTAACCCCGCTGAACCTAAGGAGTTCTGCCACTGCATGTCCTCCGATGGTCCCTCAAAGGGGGATATTAGTAAAACATTGCATCGACATACGATGTATCATGGTATGTCGGTCCCTCTCCGGATTCCGGGTCGAATATACCCGATCTTTTACGGATCCCGTCCTGCCGCTGCATGGACAGTTTCCTATTCCCATTTGGCATAGTCCAAGACAATGGGGATATGCTGCCGGATTTGCCCCGCACCTGACGTACTCTTGCTTTATCCAGTCTATTTAATGTTCTGCGAATAAACTAGCACGCTCTTATTTGGGCTTTTGCCGCTATCCTCCTCCTGTCTTTGGCGTTTAATCAAGGGTTGTCTTCCTTAGGGAGGACGTAATTAACGTCATGGCCTTTACGGAATGGCGGACTTTTGGTCCCGACTCGGACTTCACAATCGACTGACCAAGTCAGATCGAGCGCACAATGAAATTGTCACTCCGGTGACTGGCACGCCTAATAAACCAACCAATAAACCAAATAATAAATCAAAAAAGAACAAGATCTTTAAAAAAATCCATCCCCACAAGCTGGCACGCCCGGTGGGACCGAGTCTCCCTTCATCTCTACGCCAAAGCAGGAGGCCCGGCGGCCTCTCTCAAAATTCTAACTGTGTGTTAATCTTACTCGCAGGAACTACAAATGGAAACTGGATTGATTGCTGTTCACTTCGGCCAGCAGGTGGTCAATGGCCACATCCATGGAGGGTACCTGGCGGTACCGATGGAGTTCGGATCCATGCCTCCGGCAGTGGGTCTGCCCAACTGCTTGGGCCTAGTATTTGTCGACCTGCTACAGGTCGACAACGAAGCTGGCAGCGCCACCACGGTCGAGACCACGGTGGCATCAAAAGCTGAGGAGGAAAAGACGGCGGTTGCCCCTACTGTCGTTTCTTGCTTCGTCCATCACATGAGGACTGCTGTCTCCGCCACTGCTGGTAGGAGAAGAAGAAACAACCGGAGGAGCCGGTTTGCTGCAACCGGGGGTCGCCTTTCGGCCTCGGGAAAGACAATGACGGTGGGGAGCATGAGAGTGAACCTCAACGGCCGCCCTATGGATGCACGACCTGACAGGGTCGTTCCATCAGTCCGTACCGACAACAGATTCCAAGTGTTGGCCACCAGGAGGGCCGACTGGGAGAACAAGGGCAAACAGCCGCTGGCACCTAGGCCGACCAAGTGCAAACAAGTTTGGAGGCCAAAGAAGATTCAGAGCTGGGCACCAGCTCAAGAAGAGGAAGTTGATGTCGCCCGCCCCAGGGCTGGGGGCAGAAGATATGAAAGGGAACAAGAATATGTTGCTGCTATCCACCCCAGGGCCGGGGGCAGGAGATGGGAGAAGAAAGAGAAAGATATTACTGTCACTCACCCCGAGAGGAGGGGCGAGGATTTTCAAAAGGAAGGTAAAAGAGAAATGGGGGGAGTTGCTCCCGATGTTGTTCCACAAAGACCCAGGGTCTGCGCCAGGCAGGCCGATGTGTTCAAATACCCCAAGTCAGAGTACTTGGCTACTCGAGTCTCGAGGCAGGTCTATCAGCCCAAGACTCAGGAGAGACTACTGCCCTGTCCGGAGCTACAAGGGCGTAGTCAAGAAGAGATGAACCGGGTGGTTCAAGATTACTTTCATTGCCTAGGGAACTCCTCCCTAGGGCAACGAAGACTATCTCGTGCCCTGGGCACCATGGGGGAAGAGAAGAAGTCCCAGAAGGAGTGATGCTGGAGGTTTCGTCCTCTGACTCCAATGACTATGAAGATGGCCGCAGGGCCAGATATGAGAAAGATATCTACCAGGAAGAGGGAAAAGAAAAGAGAATGTCTGTATTTGACCGTCTGACATATCCTAGACAGGTCAAGAGAAGAGTTCGCAGGCAGAGAGGGAAGATGCAGATTCTTGCTTGCAATATGGCCGGCGTCGCCGGAAGATATGGTATGTTACCAAATCAACCAGAAGAATTGATCAGCCTGGCCCACAGACCGGGTGCAGTCACAAGAAGAAGCAAGGCAGCAAAAGATAAGATAGTAGCTGCTAATCAAGACGACCTCTCGGCCGTCAATGAAGCCCGAAGAGTCACCATGATGACAGTAAATGTGGTGACCGCTGAAGAAGAAGACGATCCTCTCTCAGACCCCGCTGAAGAGACTTCGGGAGAAATGCAGATTCCAACAACCATGGATCCCATGATCCAGATGATGTTTAGAAAATATCAGCAAGAAATTGTCTCTCTCAGGAGACAATTGAATGAGAGGAATGAACGGACACCTGTCTCTAAGCAGGCCGAGCCAGCAGGGCAGACGTCCAGTTCAGCAGAGGCGGCCGTTCCAGCTGTTCCTCATCAGAATAATATGGGCAAGGCACCAGGTCAACCTCTCTTACAGCAGGCGGCAGCCCAACCCTCTACATCTCAGACGCAGCCCGCCATGCCGGCACCTCAGCCAACCTTACATACAACGGTCATGACGACCCCTCTCAGTCATCAGCAGGCACACTTCTTCCCGGAACCAGTGGATCCAGCTGTGGTAAATAAACTGATGATAGAAAAAATGATCGAGATGAAGCTGTCTGAGAAAGTCGGGGATGACTCTGGTACTTATGATGTCTACAAGGTGCCGTACCCTGCACATTATGCTGCCAAGAGACTACCACCAGGCGTCAGCAAGCCGCCTAAGTGTGAAAAGTTCAATGGCCAAGGCTCCCCCAGGGAGCATATAGCCTATTACACTACAATCATGGGCGACCTGGCGACCGATGAAGCATACTTGCTGAAATTCTTTGGCTCGTCCCTTACAGGTTTAGCCTTTGAATGGTACTCCAGCTTGCCAGCTGGGTCGGTGGCTGACTGGCCCGATATGCAGCGAAAGTTCCGAGACAGATTTCATGTAACAGAAAGAGAAATCACAATAGCCGAACTGTATGCATCCAGGCAAAAACAGGATGAGACCGCCCTAGATTACATAAAAAGATGGAGGAATTTGGCCATGAGATGCAGGCGACCCCCCCATCAAGAAGATGCAGTACAAATATGCAAGCAAAATCTCAGAAGAGAAGTGCTGGAAAAGATGATCGGGGCGGATGTCAGAACATTCGACCGGTTAAATAACATAGTTGCAGAAGTCGAGACGTTCCTATCCAAGCGTCCGGCCACTAATGCCCCTGCTATGCAAAAAGGGAAAGCCGTTGATCGACGGCCATCACATTCAGAAGCCAATGCTGTTGATTTCGGAGCCTTTGAACAACAGAAAGAGAAAGACAAGGCGACTGATGCTCCTCCGCCAACAGGCCCGGCAGAAATGAAAGAAAAGGTTTCCCTAAGAAACAAGATGAGAAAGGCATACTCCTTCCCCAAGGATAAGACGGGTGCACTATTTAACTGGGCTTATAAGTTCAACAAAATAACGTTGCCCGAGCCAAAGAGACCCGCTGATGCAGCAAAGAAGGATGACCCGCTGTTCTGTCCCTATCACCGGGGACTGGGGCATACTATAGAAAACTGCTATGTCTTCAAAGATGTTATGGAAAGCATGTTCAAGAGGGGTGAGCTGCAATTAGGGGATTACCAGGTGGACCCTCCACGCCCTCATGAGCCTTCAGCGCTGAGAATGGCTGCAAACATGATTTCTCTATATCAGCAGTTACCCGAAGAGGCTGTTGAAGAATGCACTAAGCACACATACGAGACCTGCTTCCTTACCCTAATTAAGGAGCAGATAGGGTGGCAAACAGTGCCAGCTAAAACCAGAAAAAAGCCCTCAGCACGGACAGCACCAGGGGCCTCCATCCGGGGTGTTACTCCGAAGCAGACTTTGCCAGCAGTAGAGCAGGTATGGCTAACCGCGGAGTCACCGCCAGTTATCCGCATCCCTACTCACAACCGGAGAAAGCAACCTCCGCCACCTGCCCATGAGAAAATAAGCCCCGAGGTGAGGCGCCTGCAGCTATATATTGATCAGCTGGATGAGTATGAACAGTCTGAGCCTAAGCCGATGCTAGTAAAGGACCATGTCCTCTGGGAGCAGCTAGAAGGGCTGACCGTCAAAGAAACAGCAGGAAAAGAACAAGAGAAAGCTGAAGCCGAACTCTTCTGGGGGCACCAGCCAGCCAAGAAAAGATCCCAAAGAAAGAAGAAGTCAAAGAACAAGGAGAAGGTGACGACAGTGCACTGCAATACCCTCTCAGTGTTGTTCACTTTGCCTGGGGAAAATGATGATGCAGAGGCGTCGGCCACGCCACTGGAAGCCAACCATGCTGAAGCGTCAACCTCAGCACATGCTACCCGTTCTGGGAGAAGATGGGGGCGTCCCCCGCCAGCCAATCACAATATTGTTTTCAGAGGAGAACAGCCTTATCAGTTACCAGAGCCAGAAGTGCGAGGTGTCCAGATTCCCCCTCCTGCTAGTTTATACCAAGAAGAGAAGAAAAGGGATGGGGCCCCGTCATTCCTTGAATTCCTATCCAGTTTGGAGGGCGAAAAGCCGATACAAGCTGCACCAATCAGAAGTAACAAGCGCCAACAGCCAACGGCTCTGAAACCTAAGCAAGGTGAAGGAGAAGAAAAGGATCCCCCGACAGCACCAAGGGCCATCCTTTCAGAAGAAACCCCGCAAGAAACCAGCCAAGAAACCGAGGCAAGAAGTGGGCAGGTAATGCCACAGGCACCTCGTGAACCTCCAAAGCCCCGCTGGGCAGAGGAGATGCGGCTCTCCAATGTCCGAGTAGGCAGCCGAATTATGAAAATGCTGAAGAAGCTCCCCACCAGATTCTCTATATGGGAAATTCTCTCCTTGAGCGAGGATGCCCGCCAAGCAATTATTGACGCTTTACAGTCGCCAGCACAGTATGAAGCACTGCTAACAGAGGTAAACTCTGGGTCAGCGGTCACTTTCACTGAAGATGACATGTTGATTCCAAACCCCAGCCACAACAGGCCGCTGTACATGAGAGGACATCTCAACTGCCAGCCACTAAGCCGGATATTGATAGATCCAGGGGCTGCTGTAAACATTCTGCCATACCGCATCTATCAGAAATACTACTTTGATATGCACCTCACTAAGGTCAGGGACATGAAGATTGCTGGCTTTAATCAGAAGTGTGAGACACCTCTAGGGGTAGCAGATTTCAACCTCACATTGGGAGACCTCACTACTGTGGTGCGATTCTATGTAATCGAGTCTAACACCACATATAAGGCCTTGTTGGGGCGACCGTGGCTGCATGAATATCAAATAGTGCCGTCCACGCTGCATCAGTGCATTAAGTACTGCCATGATGGTAAAGAAGAAAGGGTGTTTGCAGATCTACACCCCTTTGAAGTATTCGAGTGTCACATGCTCGACGCATCCTATTATACGGACATTCCGCAAAAAGATAAGGGGAAAGAAACTGTGACTGGCCAGAAGAAATCGGCAGTAAATATAGAGGATTGGTCTCCGCCACCACCGCGGGGCTATATCAAAGAGCATGAGGTATCCCACATCTCTCATGTCGGGGATTTCGCACGGATTGCACCTCCAAGCATTCATCCCGATGATACTGATGAAGAAATGAATGAAAAATATACACAAATCAAGGTGCCAGAAGGATTAGTCAAACCCGTCACCAGTTTGGAATGCCAGACGGTGCTGCCACTCAAGATTATGGAGGTCCCTCGCTTCTGCGAGCCTCCTATCATATTTTACACCGGGGAGCCTGTCGAGGAAGATGATCAGGACTGCATGATCCCGGAAGAATCCACAAGCCGAATGGTGCCAATTGCAGGCTTGGACTACACCACGCAACGGGTCTCGCAGATGTTCTCCAAACTGCAGATGCCTTCACTACAGCCCGTCGCCCAGAAGAAAGCATTCCAAGGACTTTGGGATCCGCCCCAGAACAACAAGGAATTGATGAAGATCACCCAGCACCCGGGATTGGGCTACACTCTACAAGAATACTATGAGGCCGAGGTGGATGTCATCTCCACCTTTTTCTCACATGAAGACCCTCCTGAGGTGGGCTATGATGATTATCCCTCAGAAGAAGAAGAGATTATATATCAGTCCATAATGAATGATGGGCCTTCTGATGGCCGGCCAGAAGCAGGAAAGTCTGATGAAGCAAATATGTGTCGGTGTTGGGAAGACCTGTCTTGCAAAGAAGATCTGTTCCAGGCCGAAGCAAAGTTTGACACAGGAACCCCGGATGAAGATCGGATTTCTGATGATACAAGAGAATGCTTAGAGTTTGAACGTATTCTGAAAGAAGTTCGAGCTCTGCAAGATATAGATCCCCCAGAGGAATCCATGCCAGTGAAGCCTCCGGGAATGGAAGACATCTTCTTCAAATCGTACACGGAGCCGATCATATCCCAGCAGCAAGCTGAACAAAGTCGAACAGTTTCGGTCCTGTATGATAAGCCGCCATCAGCCGGAGACCGGCATGAGGAGTTAGAGAACTCTGAGACTGAAGAAGACTATATCCCCGGAGGCTTCGTCGATCTGCAGGAGGCTCCGCCCGAAGTTGAAGATGGTGGCCAGGCCACTGTTGATGAGCTAATAGAAGTAAACTTGGGGACAGAAGAGGAACCAAGACCAACCTTTCTTAGCGCTCTACTAGAACCAGAGGTCCGGGAACATTATATACAATTCCTGAGGGAGTTCAGAGACTGCTTCGCCTGGACGTATGATGAAATGCCGGGATTAAATCCCGATGTGGCACAACACCTACTGGCGGTTAATCCAGAAGCCAATCCCATAAAACAGCCACCCAGGAGGATGCGGCCTGAGCTGATCAACCAAATCAACAAAGAGGTCGACAAGCTTATTGATGTTGGCTTCGTCGAAGAAAATCAGTACACCACATGGTTGGCCAATATAGTGCCCGTAAAGAAGAAAAATGGGCAGATCAGAATATGTGTTGACTTCCGAGACCTTAATAAGGCTTGTCCAAAGGATGATTTCCCAGTGCCAATTACTGAAGTAATGATTGATGCAACCACTAGTCATGAAGCCCTTTCATTTATGGATGGTTCATCCGGATATAACCAAATATGGATTGCTGAAAAAGACAGAATACACACTGCATTTCGCACTCCAAAAGGGATATTTCACTACAAAAGAATGCCGTTTGGCCTTAAGAATGCCGGCGCTACTTACCAAAGAGCCATGACAAAGATTTTCGATGACTTGCTCTTCAAGAAAGTGGAGTGCTATGTTGATGACCTGGTGGTGAAAACCAGAAAGAAAGAAGACCATCTGCAGGACCTGAGGGTAGTGTTTCAAAGGCTGCGGAAATACGAGCTGAAGATGAACCCTATGAAGTGCGCCTTTGGCGTGACCAGCGGAAAATTCCTTGGATTTATTGTCCGGCACAGGGGTATTGAGATTGATCCATCCAAGATCAAGGCTATTCAAGAGCTCCCTCCACCGAAGAATCTGTCTGAGCTAAGGTCTCTGCAGGGGCGTCTGGCCTACATCCGACGATTTATATCAAACTTGTCGGGTCGGTGCCACCCCTTTCACAAGCTCATGATGAAAGATGTGCCGTTCCTGTGGGACGGCGGATGCCAAGAGGCTTTTGAAAAGCTGAAGGAATACCTCAAGACCCCTCCAGTATTGGGGGCACCAGTCAAGGGCAGCCCTTTAATCCTCTATATAGCAGCCACGCATTGTTCGCTGGGGGCAATGTTAGCTCAAATAAATGAAGATGGAAAGGAGCAAGCCTTATATTACCTTAGCAGAAGGTTGATCAGGACTGAAGAAAGCTATACTTACATAGAGAAGACCTGCTTGGCACTGGTTTTCGCTGTTAAGAAGCTCCGACACTATATGCTGTCACATGAGATCAGATTGATATCTGCAGCAGATCCGCTCAAATATATATTGACTCAGCCGGCACTCAAAGGTCGACTAGGCAAATGGGCTGTGATTCTGATGGAGTTCGACATCATCTATATACCTCAGAGGGCTATAAAGGGCCAGGTTGTGGCTGATTTCTTTGTAGAGCACCCTATACCAGAAAATGCTATGCTGGAGACCGAGCTCCCTGATGATGAAGTGCTCAAAGCCTGTCAAACCCAGCCAATAATGTGGCAATTATACTTTGATGGGGCATCAAGAACAGAAACTGATTCCAGTGGGAAAACAAGAATACGTGCAGGGGCCAGCATTGTGCTGAAATCGCCAGAAGGGGAAGTGTTGTACACCTCCTGTTCTATAAATAAGCCCTGCACCAAGAATGAAGCTGAATATGAAGCTCTGATAATTGGTCTCCATGTCTCCCTCAGTATGAGTATTCGGATGCTTCAGGTATTCGGTGACTCAATGTTAGTGATAAAACAAATACAGGGAGAATTCGAAGTGCGAAAGCCAGAATTGAACCCCTATTATCAAAAGGCTATACGCCTCATGGCGAACTTCTACCACATTGAGCTCAATCATGTGGGTCGGGGACATAATGCTCAAGCTGATGCACTGGCAAAGCTGGCCAGCTCACTAGCAGTCCCGCCAGATGAGACACTTAACATCATTGTCATGAACAGGCGGCAAGTCCCCAGCATGCTGGAAGCGTGTCCTGAAGAATATGAGATTGATGCCGTTGACAAAGTCCAGGCGTCTGATTGGAGACAGCACCTACTGCAGTGGTTCCTACACCAACAGCTGCCCAAGAACAAAGAAGAGAGAATGAAACTCCTAAGGATCAAAGATTCCTATGAATGCAGAAATGGAACTCTGTTCCGAATCATGGCGGACGCCCGCAAGAAGATTTTGCTTCGCTGCCTATCTACTGAAGAAGCTTGGCAAGCAATGAAAGAAATACATGCTGGGACAGCAGGGGCACACCAGGCTGGGCCTAAGATGAAGATTGAAATCAAGAAACTGGGTTATTATTGGCCCACTATGTTTGAAGACTGTTGCCAGTTTGCAAAGTCATGCCAGAAATGCCAGGAGCATGCCACTGTACCCAGGAGGCCTCCTGTAGCTCTACACCCTACAATTCCCAGCTGGCCTTTTGCTCAGTGGGGAACTGATGTAGTCGGACCACTACCGACTTCTTCAGCTGGACACAGGTACATCCTGGCTATAACAGACTACTTCTCCAGGTGGGCGGAGGCAATAGCACTCAGAGAAGTGACTGGTGAGTTGGTTGCCAGATTCATCAAGCACAATATCATCTTCCGGTTCGGGGTCCCCAGCCGAATAATATCTGATAATGGAAGTCACTTCAAGAACCAGAAGATATATCGGCTTGCCGAGAAGTACAAAATTGAATGGAGAACCTCCACTCCTTACAATCCACAAGCAAATGGATTGGCCGAGGCCTTCAATAAGACACTATGCACCCTGCTAGCCAAGGTCGTCAGTTCTAACAAAAAGGACTGGGGCGAAAAGATGTATGAAGCACTATGGGCATATCGCACTGTCTATAAAACCCCCACGGGTTGCTCACCCTATTCACTGGTGTACGGCTCCGAGGCAGTAGTCCCTATAGAGCTGGAGGTACCGTCACTCAGGATTGCAGTCCAGCATGGCTTAGTTCGTGACGAACAAACCAATGCTGAAAGGAGACTTGAAGAACTGGCTGAACTGGAGGGGAAGCGTCTGCAAGCCCAGAAGAATATCCAGATGTACCAAGCCCGCATGGCAAATACCTTCAATAAGCTCGTCAAGGGGCGGGAATTCAAGAAAGGAGACCTGGTCATGGTCAAGAAAAGGGAAGTCATGGCTTCCAATCCAAAAGGCAAACTTGCTGCTAACTGGCTGGGTCCATACGTAATCCAGAGGGTCTACGAGGGTGGAGCCTACGTGGTTGTCAACCATCGAGGGGAAATTCAGTTCTCGCCACTCAATGGGAAGCATCTGAAACTCTATCATGCTGCACCACTGCCTGCTGGGGAAGTGGCGAATGAACAGATAAATCAAGACTGATGACAATCAGATGATGAGGCCCTATTCGGACCCTTCGTCCGAATTAGATAATAAAACCCTACTCTTCCTGGTGTTGATAAAAAAAAATGGGACTAAACATAGAGATGTCCCGCCAGACTTGTTCGGGCATTCTGAACAAGGGTAAAAATGGCCAAAACCCAGCTATGGTGAAAACCCGAAAGGGCACTGTAGGCAAAATCGGGTACCCCGCCACGTGAAAACCCGAGAGGGCGCGTGGGCAAAAGCGAGAGGGGGCTGGCTTCGGCGAAAACCCGAAAGGGCGCTTAAGCCAGTAATGTGGCAATTTAAAGTTCCCTTTTTCACCCTTCCTAATAAAACTCCGAGAAGGACGATCATCATAAAGTCCCACCGAAAATCCTGTCCAACAATCTTTCGGCCCTTGTCATCATTAACAAGATCGGTCGGCTTACTCCTTTAACTTGGACCCTTCGTCCCTGTTAAATGAATCTACCCCTCCGGCAAACGGCTTCGTGCCTAAGCTGCTACCAGTCAGCATCAGTTCAGACCTTCCGTCTGGACTGCATGAAGAAATATCATCCTTCTTTGCGTTGATGTCTACCCCACATCAACGATAGAGCTTATGTACACATTTCCCAGTGAACGGCCCCATGCTTGAGCTGCTACACAGCGACGTCACTCAGACCCTTCGTCCGAGTAGACGATGAAACCACTCTCCTTTGCGTTGATGTCTATCCCGCACCAACGATGAGATCCACATTCCCGGCAAACAGCTTCATATCCAAGCCGCCATCCACCAACTTCAGTTCAGACCTTCCGTCTGAATTGCATGATGAAGCCCTACTCTCCTTTGCGTTGATGTTCACCCCACATCAATGAATGGCACTCCGCCCTCGATGAGCTCTACCCACCTTGGTCTAGTGGCACTCTGCCCTGACCGAGCTACCTCAAACTTGATCTAGTGGCACTCCGCCCTGATCGAGCTACCTTTACCTTGGTTTAGTGGCACTCCGCCCAGACCGAGCTACCTTCCCCTTGGTCCAATGGCACTCCGCCCTGGCCGAGCTACTTATATCTTAGTCTAGAGGCACTCTGCTCTGACCGAGCTACCCTTATCTTGGTCTAGTGGTACTCCACCCTGATCGAGCTACCCACACCTCAGTTTAGTGGCACTCTGCCCTGGCCGAGCTCGCATATAATAAATAACATCGCCAATGCGGGCCCTACGCCCGAATCGGCTCAAATCTGTCTTTTGCGCTAGCATTACCTCATTGCTAACGACTAAGCCTTTTCTCGGCGCAAGGCCTTGTGCCCTAGTCGACTCTCTCAATATCCTCCTCTTATACGAGTTCAAAAAAAGAAATGATAAAATAATAATAATAAAAATAAAATGATAAAAAAAATATAAAATGATAAGAAATGGGGCTTAAAATAGAGGTGCCCCGCCGGACTTGTCCAAAACATCTTGGACGAGTGTAAAAATGGCAAATAACCCGGCTGTGGCGAAAACCCGAAAGGGTGCTACGGGCAAAATTGGGTACCCCATCACGTGAAAACTCGAAAGGGCACGTGGGCAAAAGCAAGAGGGGGCTGGCTCCGGTGAAAACCCGAAAGGGCACTTGGGTCAGTAATGTGGTAACACAAAAAGTTCACTTCATGAATCTCCTTCGATAGCACATCCACTGCACGTCCCACCGATGATGAAACCCCGTTGGTCATGAGGCATATCGTCTCGATCGACGCTAAAGCCCATCCCGGAATAGACCTTCCGTCTGCTCTGATAAAATCCTTCCACTTTCTGTCCAATACCCACCACGATGAAACCTATCCACTTTAGATCTTACATCTATCCTGATGAAACCGATCATATGTCCCGTGATGATGAAACCTGCTATTGATCGATTGGCACACTGCCCGATCAACGATGAAACCTATCCGGCTTAGACCTTACGTCGATCCCGATGAAACCTATGATATCCTTGCATTGGTATGAACCCAATACTGATGATGAAACCTGCTATTGATCGATTGGCACACTGCCTGATCAACGATGAAACCTATCCGGCTTAGACTTTACGTCGATCCCGATGAAACCTATGAAATCCTTGCATTGGTATGAACCCAATACCGATGATGAAACCTGCTATTGATCGATTGGCACACTGCCCGATCAACGATGAAACCTATCCGGCTTAGACCTTACGTTGATCCCGATGAAACCTATGAAATCCTTGCATTGGTATGAACCCAATACCGATGATGAAACCTGCTATTGATCGATTGGCACACTACCCGATCAACGATGAAACCTATCCGGTTTAGACCTTACGTCTGTCCCGATGAAACCCATGAAATCCTTGCATTGGTATGAGCCCAATACCGATGATGAAATCAGCTACTGGTAGAGCGGCACATTACCTGATCGATGCTGAAACCTAGCCAGGGTAGACCTTCTGTTTGCTCTGATAAAAACACGACATATTTCCCCAAATCAATCTAGATTTTCTGTCTGGATAGATAACGAAATATTATTCCTTTGCGTCAATGTAAAACCCCACATTAACGATGAAATCTACACCCCCAGCGAACGGCTTCGTGCCCAAGCTGCTACACACATTTCTTTAAGTCAATCCGGACCTTCCGTCTAGATAGATGATGAAATCCTATTCCTTTGCGTTAATATTAATCTCCACATTAACGATTCCAGTCATGCTCCCGGCGAATGGCTTCGCGCCTAAGCCACGAAACACACTCAAGTCGACCCAGGCCTTCTGCCTGGGTGAACGATGAAACCCCACACCCCTTGCATTGATGTTAACACCCACATCAATGACGATGCATACACAACTGAGCATATGGGACGACAACCCATAAGGTTGAAGTCCTGGTTCAAAGAAAAAAAGAAGGAAAGAAAAAAAAAGGGGGGAAAGAGATAAAATGGGGCTAAAAATAGAGATGCTCCGCCGGGCTTGTTCAGGCATTCTGAACAAGGATAAAAATGGCCAAGACCCAGCTGTGGTGAAAACCCGAAAGGGCACTGCAGGTAAAATCGGGTACCCCGCCACGTGAAAACCCAAAAGGGCGCGTGGACAAAAGTAAGAGGGGGCTGGCTCCGGCGAAAACCCGAAAGGGCGCTTGGGTCAGTAATGTGGTAATGTAAAAAGTTCCATGCCAATGACATGCTACCTTCATCTCCCGCCATTCATAAGAAGCCTTCCATTTGTCGCTCGGCATCTTGTCCGACTAGCGATAAAACCCTCGCAGGATAGACCTTACGTCTGCTCTGATTCAAGCCCTTTCAAAGTCCCACCGACGATAAAACCCATCACCACTCTTATAAACCAGCTAGTGATCGACCGGCACACTGCCCGATCAACGATGAAACCTATCCAGTTTAGATCTTACATCTATTCTGATGAAACTTATGAGATTCCTTTGCATCGATATAAATCCAATATCGATGATAAAACTAGCCATTGATCGATCGGCACCTCGCCCGATCAACGATGAAACCTATCCAGTTTAGACCTTACGTCTATTCTGATGAAACTTATGAAATTCCTTTGCATCGATATAAACCCAATATCGATGATAAAACCAGCCATTGATCGATCGGCACCTTGCCCGATCAATGATAAAACCCTATCCGGTTTAGACCTTACGTCTATTCTGATGAAACTTATAAAAATTCTTTATATCGATATAAACCCAATATCGATGATGAAACCAGCTATTGATTGACCGGCACCTCGTCCGATCAATGATGAAACCTATCCAGGTTAGACCTTACGTCTTTCCTGATGAAAACCACATATGCTCTCACGTCTCACCTGGGATAAAGCTTACCCAGTCTAGACCTCACGTCTATTCTGATGAAACCTATACAACTTCGTTGCATCGATATAAATCCAATGCCGATGATAAAATCAACCACTGGTCGATCGGCACATTGTCCCGATCAGTTTTGAAACCTACCCGGGATGGACCATTCGCCCGTTCCAGATGATATTCTAACCCTTTTCATTCACATTTCTGCAAATAATCTCCCTTGCGGCACATATGGCCGAAGAAGACATTTGCTGCTACCAACGGAATTCGGTTTAAGCACCCTCCGGATACCGTCGCGCGGTGGAGCGAGTTCCCCATCCCTTCCCTGAAAGGGTGGACGCTCTCCTGCTAAGTACGGGTTATTCGCATGAGGATTGCTAAAACCGCTACCAAATCACCATGAAGCAATAATAGTACAGCAAGTAAAGAACAATTGTATATGGGACCGGCATAAAGTTTCCTTTTCACTATATGAATGAGGAAAAGAGTACAAGAGAAGCCCCTATGGGGGAATTGTATTACAAAAAAGGGAGGGAAAGATGTTCACTGGCGCCAGAATATGTCTTCGAAGGCCAGAAGACCCACATACGGAGCAGCCCCCAATTCATGTAGATGAGCCTCCTCCTCCTGTAGCCGAGCGGACTCATCCTGAAAAGATGCCACCTGCCCCTCCAACAGAGCTACTTCCCCCGCGAATTGCGGCCTAGAGGTTGTTATCGACGGCAGCTCAGCTCGAAGACTAGCCAGTTCAGCCTCTAGAATGCTCATCCGGTTGCGTATGAATTGCTCCCGCTGTGTCAGAGACTGCAGCTGGCCTTGGCGCTCCTGAAGGATAGAGCTCATTTTCTCCAGCTCAGATTTGCACTCTACCCTCTGCAACTTCAAAGCTGTCAGTCTGTCAGACATAATGTGTGCCAAGAAATCCCGGCGGTGTACAAATTTTAACAACAACAGAACCCGCTGGGCCCATATTTCCAGGGGACAGCCCATCGCCTGCAGACCAGCGGTGAAACGCTCGGCTATCTCTTTCAACTGCAGATAAGTCAGTCCGGGCTGGGACTCCACTAGCTGGCGCAGCATGTCCAGATTTTGCCAGACAAAGCTCTCAGATGAAGCGAAACCAGGGGAAGGAAATGGAGCTACTTCAAAAGTCACCTCACTGTCAATGTCTGCCCATAATGTGACATCCGGCTGGGAGGAAGAAGACGGGAGATCTGCTGAAGATGCCGACTGAACCTTCTCTGTGATCTCTTGCGGAGCTAAGGGGCCTTCTACCTCCATCTCATCGAGGACTGCTGTTTGAATGCTCAGAGAGGAAGGGCTAATGAGTGCTGGAGCGGCTGCTTCGCGGGTCCCTGGTGCAGTGCCCGCGTCTTCAACATTCTCTTCTCGGGCCACCTCCTCCTCAAACCCTGAACCCATGGAGATTGATTCTGGGCCAGCTATGGACAATAGTTCCATCTCTGTATCCGTTGCCTCTCCTTCTTCCATCTCTTCTTCAACAGCTGTTCCTTTCAGCGTTGAGACCGCAGGGGCTACAGCCCGAAGAGGCCGGGGTTCAATCTCCATAATTGCTGTTATAGGAATTGCTGATTCGGGCGCAATGGTCATCACCGCGGCCGCTACAAAGGCGGAACCCCTAGCTGGGTCCGCTTCAGCTCTGAAATCCAAGACCTTGATTAGAGCCGAACTATCCCCCGAGGTTCCCAAGTCCAGTAATGCCAGGTCCGTGGAGGACTGTATCCTCACTGGCACGGGGCGAATAATCTCAGAAATGCCTGCACAGGTTGCTGATGAAATAGGGATGATGGCCAAGGCGTCAGACGGAGTGGCTTCAAAGGCTGCAGTCGTTACTGGGCTAGCAACAGTGGATTCCTGTGAACAGATCAATACAACATCAAGCAGCAAATAAAAGGGAAACCAAGGAGGAGAAGGAGAAGATACTCACTCCTAATGTGATGCCGATATCCTCAAAGGAGTGCAAGGGAGAGGAAAGCTCCGCTGCTGAAGCAACAAAGGGAGGGGTTATATCTGCCTCGGTGTCCAGGCCGGCAAACTCTTCCTGTAGCTCCTCCTCAGAAGACAGCACCAGCAGTTTGGAGGGGGTGAATAGCGGAACAATGTCAGTACATACGGATGGGGCCTCTGATTTGGAGATACCCTCCGCCTCGCTATCGCTAAAGCCCGCATCTTCTTCCTCTGCATCAGAGGCAGTCGCAGAACTACTAGAAGATATCTCCACGCTGTCCACGGGCTGGGCAGTCATCTTTGAAGTATGCCGGGAGGTGGACCGGGTAACTATGCACCTTGTGGTGACAATCTCCCGTTTTGTCTGCGCTTTGTGACCCTCATGTGGCTGAAACACATCTCCTCCCGCTGCTATGACTCCGGTCTCCTCTCCAGCTGTCACTGTAGCAAAAGGTCCATGAAATAAATGACAGAAAAATAGCTGAAATGCACAAGAAAAGATGAGAAAACACACTTACCCTCTACTTTGCTGGCCAGCGTAGGAGAAGGCAATCTAGTGTCCGCGTCAGGGAGCGCCACAACTTGCTCTTGGGCTGTACAAAAATAGTGGTCAGATATCCGGAGATCTCTTTCAGATTCAGCAAAGAAGAGAATGAAAGAAGTAGCTGCAAGCTAGTAATGTTACCCTCAGCGGATGCCTGGGCGGCCTCCCTCTCGGATGCAAATTCATCAAACGAAGGGATATCGGGGAGAGGGGTCCCGGTGTCCGTCGCTGTCAAGTCCGGTTGCTAGGCGTAAGCTGTCTTAGCCTTCTTGGCCTTTACGACTGCAACCTTAACCGCCGAAGTCTTTCTCTTTTTACCCGGAGGCAAGGGAGTAGTAGTCGGCGCTGCTGCAGGGACTTCAAAATGAGCAGGCTTCTCAGCTTGCGCAATGATTTTTCTATAAAGTCCCTGTCGCTTTATATCTGGTCTGTCTGTTGAAGACAGAAGAAAAAGCAGTGAAATCAGTAAATGCAAAGTTCAACACTGAGCGGAAGGCACTACAGTCATAAAAGAAAGATCATACCTGCTGGACCGTCATAAAAGACAGAAAGTGGCCAATACAGATAAGCTACCTCCTTGGAGCGGGAAGCAGCCTCCTTGACGAGCCAGCAGACATCACCAACTGTCTGGCACTTCTCCACTAAGGCGGCCAGGTCGCTATGACCGTGAAAGTCAAGACATCGGAATAAGTCGAGGTGGTCCATACCCCAGCCGTCAACATAATGAAAAGAAATGAACAATGGCTTATTCAAGATGCCGGCTATCGGACCCTCTGCAGATAACCCATGTACATTCAGCAGAATAAACAGCCAAGACGTGTGCTTGTAATACGTCTGAGTCCTATCTTCCCTACGCACAAACGTCCGGTAAGGATGAAACCTGTCCGTCGGACCCTTCCAAGGGGCTGTTGTCGGGAGCGGCTCTTCAACAGGGAATGGGTACTGTTGCGCCTCCAGACGAGCGCCCCCTACATGACACAGATGCTTCAAGTTTTTCATGAAGGTGTCTTCATTAATAGCAGCAAAGACAGGAGTGGGCGGTTCAGAGCCTTCTTCTTTCAAAGCCCGACGTTTGGCCAAATAGTTCTCTGCCTCCCGCGGGTGCTGTGAATAAATCCTTTTCAGATGGGTCTCTGGAATGTCAAACACGGGGCCGGGTTGCTGTTTCAAGAAAGAACGCTCGGCCACGTCCCATAATGCGCCCCTGCCATCCCTATAAAAATTGGTTCGGGTGTTCCACCATTTAATATATTCTGATGTGACCCGGGGAACACGGTTACAAATGGTCGGAATCCTGAAAACCGCGCCATCCTGGCGATGAAAGAAATCCCACCATAGCCGGCCATCACCAACAATTGTGGACCCATGCTTGGCCCGACTATCCAGAGGGAACTGAGCGACTGATGTGGGGATATGTTGGTCGTAACCGAAATTCCTCCCGAAGCGGAATGGGTAATATGGCTCCAAGAGAAGCAGACCACCCTTTCTGAAGACCAAAACACTGGGCCGAATGGCCATGGCCCACCTAACCAGCTCCGGCTCCAGGATAGACCGAACAGCATTAGCCCCTGAGACAGGATGAACATAAGTCTCTACCTCTTCCATCTTACATTCTCTTTGAGGGTGAACCAGAGGAGCTGAACCTGCTGCCAAGCTCCAGAAATGAATGCTGCCGGGGGCGTCTACTGGTACCCTTACCAGTCTGCCCCTTATTTTGAACAACTGATCAGAGAAAGGGCCAGGCTCGGCGCTGGCAAATTCAATCATCCTGGGTAATACTGTATCTGCCTGCAGAGTTCTAGGAGCCAGCTCGGGAAACAGACTGCAGACCCAGGCATTGAAGAAATGAAATGGACCCACGGTCCTCAAAGAGCGGGGAGTCCGATGCTTGTACAGGTCCCCCAAAGATTTGTAAATCAGACATAAAGCCACTGGGCAGAGTGACAGCCTCATTCCCCAGGCCATTTGGCATGCCGGATATATAGCTTCCGGCCTGATAATCGTCTCGTCCCCTTGAGGGAGAGCGAAGGTGCACAGCCAGAATGTGAAATAAGCTGCACAATGTGTGATAGGGTCCACCCCTGCCGGGTTCGGACCATCTTTGCCTATACGGCGCAATGAAGACGACAGCGCTGACTTGTAACGTGGAGTCCTTATCTGCTTACTGGCAGTCGGACCCACAGAAGGGAAGTCTGCATACTTTAAAGGACCGCCAAAGAAGTACTGGATCCACTGTCCTATCCGGACCCTTAGCTTGCTGCTTTTCTCTCGAGGTTGATAACCCTCGGAGGATCCTCTACTATGAGCCAAATAGATGGAGCGATAGGCTTTCATTAAGTATCGGTACGAGTAGCCAAGTGAGTACCTGCCTTCGCCATCAGAGCTGTCCTTTTCAGAATCTTCCAAACAGACCTCTTCATAAGGCTCGCCGTCAAGGGGCAGACCAGAAAGCTGTGATAAACTCCAGAGGTCGAGAGATGTTTCGCCCTCTGCTGTATAAAATATGTTGAACAAAGGGCAGAATACTTCGAACATTCCACAGCATAATCCGCGGGATATGGGATAGCGGAATCTAGAAGCAAAGACACTGTGGTATACCCCGGCTCTGATCAGCAGCGGGGCGTATTCCTTCAAAACAAACTCAGTGAATTCCACTACTCCAACTCGGAATAAGTGGGCATCGGTTATCTTGGCATCTCCGAACCAACCAGCAGCTAGCTGATACTAGAACTGGACAGCCGGACAATTCAACACAAAAGGTTCTTCTCGGTACTCCCACTTTATCGGTGCCAGGAATAGACCGTAGCCGGATTTTTCCTTGTGAACTCGGCCACTAGCATTGTCCCACCGAGCGGGTGTAAATTCCGGGGCCCGAGTCAACATCTTTTTCTCCGGCTCCAGTTCTGATATACCGAGGATTGCGTCCCAGTCACGCTTCTCCCCGGGAAGATAAATAGCCTTGCCACGATACACTGATCCCTTCAGGCTATCCCACTCGGAAAGTATAGCAGCTTTGACTGCACGAGCTAGCCGATAGTCTCGCATTCCACCCACGGTGAAAGTCCGGATAAACGACATCAAGTGTCTATCCTTCGGGAGATCTGGACGGTAACCACTGCCCCGTCTGAAGCATGTTTCTATGACAGTGGAGTAGACCCTGGACGTTGATACTGTGTCAGTCTCAGAATCAGAGGATTCGTCAACGGCGGCAACTTTGTCGTATCCGAAGTCCAGGCTATGCACGTTCAGCCAGTTCACTACAGCCCGTGATATATCTGGCTGGGCTGACAAACTTGTTCCAGCAGCTCCAGAAGACGCAGCAGCGGAACTGGAGGCCATTGCAGTGTCTGCAGTCAAAGAAGAAATGTGAATTAAGTCCTAAAATAAGAAATAGTCTTATAAGGATTGTAATCTGAAGCTCTGTGAAAATTTCGGTAGCATCTCCCCTTATTCAGGGTCTGCCCAAAGAAGATAGGGAGTCACCCACCAAGAGGGAGTGATCCCGGAAGCAAAAGGGATTTAATCCCCAAATAATGTCCTACCCGGGGCAAAGTCTAATGATACGGGAAGAAAACGGGACAGTCGGAGGGGAGAAACTCGCCGCCACCACCGAGAGAGTGAAGAGAGAGAAGAGCAAGTGAGAAATGAGGAAGGAGGAGGCATTCGGCGCCTTAAATAGGGCCACCGGAGGAGGGGTTCTCAGCACGATGAGAGGCGCGCCGAGAACACCCCCCCTCTTGGCGAAAGGCGCGCCGAGAAGCGCCGCCGAGAGCCCCCCTCTTGGCCAATAGCGCGTCGAGAAGCCCTACCGAAAAGCCGCGCGCCGAGAACTGACGCGCCGAGAAGGCTCCGCCGAGAAGGTTGCGCTGAGGAGCTGCACCGAGAAGCTCGCGCCGGGTGCATTCAAGCCAAAGAAATTGGAAGAAATTCAAAGAAATTGAAAGGAGTTACAAAAAATGCCAAAGTAATGATGCTTCCAAGTTGAAGATGAAAGATGACTAACAATGTCAAGTTGAGAAATGGGTTCAGATGCTGAATGATACATACACCTGCAGGCACCGTGTCATTTATTCTGCATTTTCGCTACCTGCAAGTGGGGGGCATTTGTTGACACCTGAAATATAACCGAGAATAAGGATGAGACCGAAGAGAAGATTGAATCAGAAATGAAGATCCCAGAGATTCCTGCAAAGCCGGAACTACAGAACAGTCGTCACTAAAGCTACCACCCGGCTGAAGCCCTCCCCGGCCAAGCTGATGTCCGGTGTTGTCATCGCCCAGATGGCAGTACTGATGAAGAATTGCAGTCCATTGACTGATGAAAATCTCCAGAAATATTCTGATAAAGACTATGTCAACTCACCAACTAATGGGCCTTCGCCTGTTCTGACAGATTCGAAGGACTGACAAATGAAAAGGCAGATTAGACAGCTTTGACAGCTCAAGCCTGCTGATGAGGAAGATTAAAACATTAAAAGTCCTAAATGGGCTCACTAGTGTGGCGTCGAGAGCTCCTCACCGAAGCCCAAAAAGCCCATGGAGACGGCGCCGGGAAGCTAGACTCTTGGCGCCGGGAAGCCTCTGCAACCGATTGAGGCGCGCCGGGAAGGTGTGAAAGGCGCGCCAGGGTCGATCATGCCGAGAAGGGGGGGGCACTGCGCTTATAAAACCCCCAGTTTCGTCCAAAAAAAAAAAAAAGACAGATAGATAGACAATCATCAGAAAAAGAATAGCCACACTCACCAAAAAGAGAGAAGAGAAGAGAAGCTGTTGCAAGGTCTGAAAGAAGGAGAAGGTGGGGTGCTCGGGGAGGGAGAGGAGTCAATGCTCCGCCCTCCCCCATCCTTTGTTTTTATCCTTTTGCATTTTCATTTCTCCATTGTGCATCCTTTGTATTGCTTCTGTTTCTTTACTTCTTTTGAAGAATGCTATTGCCTCCCCCCATTTCGTATGGATGGGCATAGTCAGACGATGTAATCGACAGTATATATATAGACGAGCAGGGTCTTCCCCTTGTTTTCGATACTGAATGCATCT
Organism: Amorphophallus konjac; assembly: GCA_022559845.1. Taxonomy (NCBI): domain Eukaryota; kingdom Viridiplantae; phylum Streptophyta; class Magnoliopsida; order Alismatales; family Araceae; genus Amorphophallus; species Amorphophallus konjac. The sequence goes on along the minus strand of JAHNEJ010003516.1, from coordinate 166,297 downwards.
AGTTGATTACTTTCTGAAACATATTTTCTCTTATGTATGTTCATCCGGAAGTGGGGGTCTGGCGTGAGCTTTGGCCATGATCCTCTGCTCCCTTTTTGCTTCTGCTCTGGGTGAGGGGCAGCAGGTTCCCCCCATTCTAACCTATGGATGTTTGGGGTCCATGGCTCCCGAGGAATCCCAGTGCAGTAGGTTTTAACGACCTCCCTCCCTTGATTGTTCCCTCGATGTCATTAAGGCCGTCCCAGGAATCAGAGACAGTCATCTCTTGATTTTCCTAGGCGGCCGGCAACAAATAAACATATACATCCGCAGGGTATTTTGAGTGTGTTTTGGATGAACGATGGTCTCGATTCCTCTACAGACCTTGTCTCTGGATGATTCCCTAGTATCCCTCCAGTAAAATCTTTGGTCCAATTCACTCTTGCATCCCAATTCCTGTCTCGATCGCATAAATCTCCAGAACAGAGCTCCGTAAAACCCTGAAACCCTATACGTTATCGGCACTGAACCCTCCCGGCGCACCAAACAGTCCCCGGCGTGGCACTTCGCGCGCCGAGAGCTGGGCACGGCGATAACCCCATCCTTCCTTTCTAACCGGCAAGGAGCCTCCCTTCAGGTGACCTTCCCGGCGCGATGGCTTCCGCGCCGAGAACCCCCGCGCCGGGAACCTTCTTTCAGGTTATAACTGTGCCAAGAAACTCCGCGCCGGGAACCCCTCCCTTCATGCTATAACTGTGCCGAGAACCCCCCTATCAACACTCCATTTCATTTCTGATTACTCCATGTATCCGTCTGAGGGATATCCAGAGGCCATCGTGTATACCCTGAAGAGATACAGCAACGGGGAATGACCTCCCCTACATTACTCAGTCCAGATCCGGATTCCTCTGTAACCCTATGAACCCAAAGAGCTCTGCCACTGCACGTGCTCTGATGGTTCCCAAGGGAATATCAACTGGTGCTATGAACGCAGACAATGTTCTCGGGCCTAGTGCTCTCCTCTTTCGGCCTTCATCCCGGCATCCCGTGGATGATGGTCTATCTCTCCTTGGCATGCTCCAAGACAAGGGGATATGCTGCCGAAATTCACCCACATCACACCGAGTGACCGTGATATTCTCTTCTAACCTCGCTGAACCTAAGGAGTTCTGCCACTTCATGTCCTCCGATGGTCCCTCAAAGGGGGATATTAGTAAAACATTGCATCGACATACTGTGTATCATGGTATGTCGGTCCCTCTCCGGATTCCGAGTCGAATATACCCGATCTTTTACGGATCCCGTCCTGCCGCTGCATGGACAGTTTCCTATTCCCATTTGGCATAGTCCAAGACAATGGGGATATGCTGCAAAGATTTGCCCCACACCTGACGTACTCTTACTTTATCCAGTCTATTTAATGTTCTGCGAATAAACTCACACGCTCTTATTTGGGCTTTTGCCGCTATCCTCCTCCTGTCTTTGGCATTTAATTAAGGGTTGTCTTCCTTAGGGAGGACGTAATTAACGTCATGGCCTTTACGGCATGGCGGACTTTTGGTCCCGACTCGGACTTCACAATCGACTGACCAAGTTAGATCGAGCGCATAATGAAATTGTCACTCCGGTGACTGGCACGCCTAATAAACTAACCTAATAAACCCAAATAAATCAAATAAGAAAATATCTTTTAATAAAATCCATCCCCACAGCGCACCAACAGGCGGAAGGACATCAACAGGCGCACCAAGAGGGGTAATGGAGCGGCCCGGCAGGAGGACACCAGCAGGCGCACCAAGCGGATGGAGGACGACGGGTGGCCGGCCACCGTAGCTGAGGAGGGACGCCGGAGCAAGGTGGGCCACCCACCCAGAAGACGAGTGAAGGCGAGCCCTCAAGTGGCGACAGGAGACGAGGGTGGTCAGGGGACCACGCCGGAGCATAGCCGGGCAGTCCACAAGCGGCGGCGGGCAGACGAGAAGGCAGCAGGGCGCGGCAGCTGCCGCAGGCACAGGCCCACAGTAAACGCCGCGATAGAGGACGTAGCAGCCGTCCGTACGACTCAGGGACGGACGGCCCCGCAAACGCAGACCGTAAGGAACAAGTCCGCCGGAGGCTGCAGGAAGGCCGGCGGAACGAGACCGTGAGCGGGTGAGGGGCATGAGGGTCGTAGGAAGCACCACAGCGAGCCCTCGAGTGGCGGCAGGAGACGAGGGTGGTCAGGGGACCACGCCGGAGCATAGCTGAGCAGTCCACAAGCGGCGGCGGGCAGACGAGGAGGCAGCAGGGCGCGGTAGCTGCCGCAGGCACAGGCCCACGGTAAACGCCGTGACAGAGGACGTAGCAGCCGTCCGCACGACTCAGGGATGGACGGCCCCGCAAACGCAGACCGTAACGAACAAGGTCGTCGGAGGCTGCAGGAAGGCCGGCGGAACGAGACCGTGAGAGCAGGGACAGAGCCGCAAGTAGCCGGAGGAGAAGCCCGGATGGCAGCGGGAGCAGGGGGAGCCAGCGAGGGGTAGGACTGGGAAGACGGCAGGTGACGGAGGCCGACGAGGAGCGGCCGACCGCCGGAGCTGAGGAGGGAGGCGCAATGGCGGGGAGCAGGGGCCGAGCGACCAGCAACGCAGGAGGGCAAAAAATAGAGTACCGTATAAGAAGACGTCCCATCAATGCCAGCGGCGAGGCGGCGACCGGCGGGGGAGAAAGGGCTCCGAGGGGGCGGGGGGGGGGGGGCGGACGTGGAAGACGGATGGGGTGCCGAGAGGGAGGAAAAGCCTGGAGGGGAGGACACCGCAAGAGGGATTCCAGCCGACGCCGGAGGAGGGGAGAAGACGCCACCAGCAGCAGAGAGGGAAGCAGCACACACGGCCGAACAGCCATGGCGGGGAGCAAGGATCAAGGCCGGAGGTGCCAAGGGACCACCTAAGGCTGGAGCCGGCGGCAGGAAGGGAGCAGGAGGGGGAGGGCGACGTCGCCGGAGCACAGGCGCGGCGAGGGAAAGCAGACCACGGGAGGGGGGATCACACGCAGGAGGATGAAGGAGGGCTAGGGCAAGATGGGAACGGACGTGGAAGGGGAGCCGAGGACAAAGGGCGCAGGCACGCCGTAGACGGAGGCTGCACCGGAGGAGGGGGATGGCGGGAGGGCAGGCGACCAGCAGGGCAAGCAGGAGCTCCCCCCCCCCCCCACTCCGGCCATGGCCGGAGAGGGAGGAGGACGCGAGCAGGAGGGTGGGACGCGCTCTGTTTTACTCCAAATTCGACATAATTAAAGGGGATGCCTGCAACATCTATATATTGAGTTCATATGTAACACATGCCTATGATTAAAAGATCCACTATGAGCAGACCATGTCATGTGTCTTCAACCAAATTCTACGTAATTAAAAATCCTACATATATATAATTAAAGGGGATGTCGGCGACATCTATTTAGTCCCATATATACCACGTACGTATTCAAGAGCTAATATATATATTTCAAATCAATTAAACTTAAACACCCTATAATTAATACATTTGGATTAATCAGCCAAATGTGATCACTCTCTGTCTCATCTACAACAGAATTTAAAATACGATCGTGGATGAGAATAGCCCATGCCATCACATACACACAGCGTTTGCAACTTACGTACATATATATTTTCCAATAGAGATGGCGAGGCTACAAAAAAAAAAAAACAAGGATGCATGTAATGCTGTAAGACTGATAAATCCAAGTAAAATTATGACGTCTCTCCTGTAACGCGCGCGTACGAACAAGTGCCACCCGGCCGGGAGAAAACCTTACGTTGCCAACGGGAAGATAGTTGACGATTCGGAAGACTAGTCAACGGTCTTAAGTTCTTTTTTTGGGGGTTCCCCTTTAAAAAACGGTCAATGGTCTTGCAACCGTGGAAACAGTCTACCGTCCTCGTGTCAAACACGGTGACAACTGTTGCCAATTGTCGACCAGATTAAGTTGATACCGTCAGCGTGGTCAGATTAAATTGGGATTGCCGTGCATGGGCGGTGAGGTCTTCCTACTCTCTTTTCTCTCCAAGTTCTATCGAGACTTCCACCGTCGACTGGCTGCCTCCCTGTCTTTCTCTTTTAGTCTTCTTGCCTCTCTTTGGTATTGATTTATCTCGGGGTTAGCTCTAAGTTAACTCCAGGATAAATTTTTTTGTGCTTTGGTAAGGAGTTAGTGTTAGTCGGGTTAGGTTAAGGGCTAACCCAGGGATATTCATGAGTTTTGAAACCCACACCCAAGGGTGAGTTAAGGTAGGTTAACCTCCTACCTCAATAAATGCTCAATTAAATGTGTCTCTCTCTCTCATAATAAATGTTATTTCTCTCTCTCATTATTACTAAGTTAACCTACTATTTACCAAATCATACTAGATTAAAATTAGGTTAGTCCACATTCTTACTCCGAGATTAACTACCCTCCTATCAAATCAAAAATAGGTTAATTCCGGGTTACTTTAATCGGGTTGACTTAGCCCATCTTTAACTAACTCTATACCAAAGCCACCCCTTGAGACTTCGTGCCTTAATTAGGTGCCAAGGCACCTCCTCTCCAACTCCCAACTCTCGGTTGGACTCCGAGCTCCACGCCTCTAGAGGGTACGGAGAGAGAGAAATCATGCTTGCGGTGGAGAGTTGTGCCCAAGAGAGGATGTTAAATTTTATTAGATTGAGCTATCTCATTCAAAATTTTAAAATTTTGAGTGGAGAAGACACCACTATTGTAATCATATTATATTTTTGTTCGTTTTCAATACGGGATTATTCTCTAACACGTCCCCTCATGTGCAGGCCGATTTTAGGTTCTGTCACGTAGACTATGATATATAAATACGGAGTGTGCGACCCAGATCATAACTATGAGTTCTGATACCATGTTAAATTTTATTAGATTGGACCATCCAACTCAAAACCTTGAGATTTTGAGTGGAGAGGACACCAATATTGTGATCATAATATATTTTAACCCGTTTTCAATACAAAATTATTCTCTAACAGAGGAGACCGAGCCCTCTTTGTGCTTGCCCGGTTGCCCCACGGAGAAGAGAGGCTGCCCTCTCCCTTGCTCTCCCTGCTGCACCCGTGTACATGTGTCTGAGAGAGAGAGAGAGAGAGAGAGAGAGAGAGAGTAGGCCATGCGACCCAGTCTCAGTTGCGAGTGCTCTCCTCTGTCTCTCTCCTCCTCCTCTCTCCAGCCCTCCCTTCTTCCCTCGCTACTGCGCTACAAGAGAAGGAGGAGGAGAGCGCTACCTCGACTGTCGTGAAGCCACAGTGCGTGACGACAAAGAATGCTCCTTGGAGGAGCCACCGCTACACTTGGAGTTCAGGGGAGAGTCCTCATCTCACGTGTCTCTCGATAAAGGGTATCATCGTCGTCTCTAGGTCTTGGAGCGTAGAATATTAAGGGGTAAACTCTAATAGTCTATTTCTCTGCCTCCATGAGTACTCTGCTTGAATCTATCGCTTCCGCAGCTCTAAAGTACCCTCGCATTTAGCCCATGTTAGCCATGTTATTACTCAGAATTTATCAACATAAATTATCCTCCATTCCTCTTGCGATAGACATAGAGAGTAGGCCATGCGACCCAGTCTCAGCCGCGAGTGCTCTCCTCTGTCTCTCTCCTCCTCTCTCTCCAGCCCTCCCTTCTTCCCTCGCTACTGTGCTGCAAGAGAAGGAGGAGGAGAGCGCTACCCCGGCTGTCGTGAAGCCATAGTGCGTGACGACAAAGAATGCTCCTTGGAGGAGCCACCGCTACACTTGGAGTTCATGGGAGAGTCGTCATCTCACGTGTCTCTCGATAAAGGGTATCATCGTCATCTCTAGGTCTTGGAGCGTAGAATATTAAGGGGTAAACTCTAATAGTCTATTTCTCTGCCTCCATGAGTACTCTGCTTGAATCTATCACTTTCGCAGCTCTAAAGTACCCACGCATTTAGCCCATGTTAGCCATGTTATTACTCAGAATTTATCGACATAAATTATCCTCCATTCCTCTTGCGATAGACATAGAGAGTAGGCCATGCGACCCAGTCTCAGCCGCGAGTGCTCTCCGCTGTCTCTCTCCTCCTCCTCTCTCCAGCCCTCCCTTCTTCCCTCGCTACTGTGCTGCAAGAGAAGGAGGAGGAGAGCGCTACCCCGGCTGTCGTGAAGCCACAGTGCGTGACGACAAAGAATGCTCCTTAGAGGAGCCATCGCTACACTTGGAGTTCATGGGAGAGTCGTCATCTCACGTGTCTCTCGATAAAGGGTATCATCGTCGTCTCTAGGTCTTGGGGCGTAGAATATTAAGGGGTAAACTCTAAGGCCGCCTTTGATAAATGGATAAAACAACCAGCCGGTTTTTATCCACACGGTTAGCGTATTCGACCATTTCGGTCGAATACGTAATGCGGGTTAAGATGGCATTCTTATAATAAAAAGTAGAGCATTTAATGCTTATCCTCACCTTACTCTCATATTGCATCAAAGTGCATTTAAGAAGTCACCGGCGAATAAGACTATTGACCGGTGAATTAGCTGCCCTCTCCAGCGCTATTCACCAATCAAGATAGTCTATTTCTCTGCCTCCATGAGTACTCTGCTTGAATCTATCGCCTCCGCAGCTCTAAAGTACCCTCGCATTTAGCCCATGTTAGCCATGTTATTACTCAGAATTTATCAACATAAATTATCCTCCATTCCTCTTGCGATAGACATATACATTTATGTTGTTATCTAGTGTTAGGTTAATTTAATTTTACGTAGATTAAGGTGAAAAAGAGACTACTGCCCTTATTTAATCTTCTCACATGATTAAAATATTGACATATATATATATCTATAATATTTCATATTATCTTATATACCCACTTAAAATCTCACATTTTACATGTTCAACAAAACATTTTGTTAACTAACTTAATTTTGAAGGTGTAATTAGAGCACGAGTGATATAAATGAACAATACTCCTTAGCATGGGGGTATATATATACACGTGAAAATATCAAGAACACAAGACTATAAAGTAAAATATGTAAGATTTTAGGGACATATATGTAATTATCTGAATGTTTATTTATCATATTAAAATTGAATAGATAAGAAAAATATTAACCCATTTGATACCTACTGTTTAAAAGCAAAAGAGGAGTCAATGGTTATGAGCTCACATGATCATATATAATAGCTCCATAAATTAACGATAGCTAATTATATGTTTCTGACAAATAAAATCAGTGTTTAATCTGTTTCTAATGGGGTGTTTAGTTGCTCTTTTTTATCTCTTTTTTCTCTCAAATTTAAAAAAGAGAGTAAGAGACGTTCTAACCCCGTGTGGTATTCCTTTCCAAAATTTTAGGGAGAGGATCTCATCCCGTGTAAATCTTCCTAAAAAAAAAAAGTCTACACCAATTTTTTTTTTAGAAACGCCCACGGGATTCCCCTTCTCTCCCATGTGCAACCCCCCTCCCCCTGGACTCCCCCGCGGCTCCGGCCCCCTCCCCAGCAGCCGGCGTCCCCCTCCCCTGAGCAACCCACCTCCCCCTCCCCTGCGGCGCCCCTCCCCCGCTGCTCCGGCCCCCCTCCCCCGCCTCCAACGCCTACTGGCCGGACGTCCGAGTCTGTGAAGAAGCAGCAGCTCCCCTAGTTCCTCTTCACGGGGTTTCTCGAGGTGGTGAACCGGTCCTTGGGAGCTTCGCCCTTCGCACTCGCCGTCGGAAGTGCCGGCGTCGGCACGCTGCGGTGGTGGAACGGAGGCGTAATGGAAGAGGACGCGAACTCTGTACTCAGGAAGCGCCTCTCTGGCTACATCCCCTCCGAGCTTGGGTCTCTCGTCTTCCTCCGCCGCCTCAATCTCCACAGCAACCTCCTCTCCGGCCCCATTCTGCCGTAGCTGTCTGGTGCTGCCTCCCTCCACTCGCTCTACCTCCACTCCAACAACTTCTCCGGCCGGTTCCCAACGTCGCTCTGTAACCTCCCGAGCCTGCAGAACCTTGACCTCTCCGGGAATGCCTTGTTCGGCGCAATCCTGACCGAGCTGGGCAGCTGTCGCCAGTTGCAGAGGCTCGTCCTCTCCGGTAATCGATTCTCCGGTGTGTTGCCCGCCGGAATCTGGCCACAGATGTGGAGCCTCATGCAGCTCGACCTGTCCTCCAATGGCTTCACCGGTCCGATCCCTCTGGATCTCAGCGATCTCAAGTTGCTGTCGGGGACCCTGAACCTTTCCCACAATCGTCTCTCCCACGAGATCCTGAGTGATCTCGAGAATTTGACGGCGACGATGTGGCTCGACCTCCAGATGTATTCCTCACAGGGTCGGAGTGTGACATTTTTGCCAAACAGTTGAGATTGATTTTTATCAATTTTAAAAATTAAGTTAAAAGTTAACGTATCTTATTTTTTAAGAGAGAAATAGTCTTAAAAAAAACGCTCCCAAACACCCTATAAAAGATGACAAACTTAACTTACCGTAACGTAAGCTCTTTCCTAAGATGTTGGAACTATATATACACACAAGGTTAATTAATTGAAAAGCTTACCTTCCCAACCATAGAGTAATGTTCTTAACTTTTGAACTCCAAATTTTTGGATTGTAAAAGAAACGAGTGAGCATCGTCTCGTGCACTCTTAAGGGCGCCTTTGACAACCGATTAAATTAACTAGACGGATGAGAGAGAGAGAGAGAGCGGTGGACCCCGCCCTCTCCTCCACACAGTCACATTAATCGGGCTCAGTTTGCAAAGTGGCCCTTATAACGTGAGTTTAGGAGTACTTATTTTTTTAAAAAAATTATTTCTACCTAAAAAATCATGGTACTTTAATTTTTAACCTAATTTTTAATGCTCCTTAGCTAGCCATCTCTTACTCTAACATTAATAAGTTTCTTTTGCCATCTCCTTCGACATTCAAGTTGCACAACAATATATGTCATCACCATATGCACACCATATTTGACTAAACTAATTACTTGGCGTTACTCATGATGGACTGTTCCGGTGTGCCTCATCATAATTAAAGGCTCCCGCAAGGCGTCAAGACTAAGTCCGCAGCATCCCCCGTTACTTCTCTCCTCCCACACTTGTTTGTACAAAATATTATTGTGGCACCATTTTTGTCTGCTAACATATCCTTCCTCCATTAAATACTCAGCAATCGACAATTTCTTCACAGTAGAAATAGACGTCTTCCTAACTAACTAATTAAAAATATTTATTATGGCATCCATTGACGTTGACCACGAGCCCTCCAATTAGACTGTACAGGTTGAAGACGTAGTTGATGGAAAGGTTGTCTCACCTACTGTGTGAGATACCGATGTACTCTTTTATAGAATGAGTTTTTGTTTGTTAGAGATTACAACAGCAGCGAGATATAGTCGCTGAGGATGAGGGTACATGATGAAGCCTGGGGTTTGTTTACATGAGATAATAATAATCCCCGCAGTGTTTGTTACAAGAAGATAAATATGTGCTGATACGCCCCCTCAAATTGAAGCCGCTGCGGAGTGGAGGTTCAGCTTGCTGCAAAGTAGAGTGAACGGTTGAGTTGATAAAGACTTGGTGAGGATAACCGCAATCTGATCCTTGGTGGAAATGAATTTGACTTGGAGTAGCTGTCGAGATACTTGGTCTCTAACAAAATGAAAGTCAATTTCAATGTGCTTGGTGCGTGCGTGGAATATAGGGTTGGCAGTGAGGTAGGTGGCACCAAGATTATCACACCATAGAACATGAGACGATGATGGTCAGAAGCCAATTTCTTGAAGTAGGGATTGTGGCCAGATGAGCTCGGTCGTAGCATTGGCTAATGCTCGATATTCAGCTTCAGTGGAAGATCTCGCGATAGTGCGTTGCTTGCGTGCTGACCAAGAGATGAGAGAAGAGCCCATGTAGATGGCATAGCCGCTAGTAGATCGACGATCATCTAGACATCCGGCCCAATCTGCGTTGGAGAACGCATGGAGTTGAAGATTGGAGGATGGGCGGATGAGGAGACCCAGGTCAGCAGTGTGCTTGAGGTAGCGGAGAATGCGCTTAACGGCATGCCAATGATCTTCCCGTGGAGATTGCATGAATTGATAGACTTTGTTGACAGCAAATGTAATGTCAGGCCTAGTCATAGTGACATATAGAAGGGCACCCACAATGCTGCGATATTTGACAACGTCAACTTCTGGCTGAGCAGAATGAAGAGATAAAGAAGCAGAGGAGGTCATGGGAGTCTTTACAGGCTTGATCTCCGTGAAGGCATGTCGTTGAATTAAGTCTGAAATATACCGTCTTTGAGACAGAAGAAGGCCAGATGGCGACTTTATGACTTCCACACCAAGGAAATAGTGAATGTCGCCAAGATCCTTAAGTGCAAACTCCCCACGAAGCTAATATAACTGTAGGATGTGTGCCAGTGACGATGATGTCGTCGACATAGACAAGGAGAGCGATGAAGATATCATGCTGCTTGTAGTAAAACAGAGACGCGTCGGTCTTGGAGTCCTGAAAGTCGAGCTGCCTAAGGAAGGTGCTGAGACGATGAAACCAGGCGCGCGGTGCTTATTTGAGACCATATAGAGATTTGTGAAGCTTGTAGACATGATTAGGATGATTGTCATTCACAAAACCGGGTGACTGAGACATATAAATTTGCTCTTGTAGATGGCCATGGAAGAATGCGTTGGAGACATCCAGCTGTCTAATAGGCCAATTTTGGGATACAACGATGGTGAGAATCGCAAGAATGGTTGTGGGCTTCACCACCGGGCTAAAGGTTTCAATATAATCAACACCCTCTTGCTGAGTGTATCCCTTGGCAACAAGGCGTGCTTTAAACCTGTCAACAGAACCATCTGGCTTTTGTTTGATACGAAAAACTCATTTGCTGCCCACAATGTTAGCATGAGGTGGCGGAGGCACTAGCTCCCAAGTGCCATTTTTGAGCAGGGCATTGAACTCATCAGTCATGACAGCATGCCATTGTGGAGATTTGGATGCCACAGTAAAGGAGGTGGGCTCAAGATCACCGGCAGCTGTAGTATGTAAGGCAGTGGGTGGATGTTTGATGGTCCGCGAGCGAAGCTACATGTGATGGGTGCGCTGCAATGGCTCATCAACAGTGGAGGGGACCTATTGCTGTACTGGTGCGGAGGCTGGTGTGATATCAACTACAAGAGGTAGACCAGCCATGTTGGTAATGGAAATGGTTTTGTCGGCCTGCGGGTTGCCTGGTGAAGAAGGAGAGATATTTTGTGTGGAGGGGCTATTGGGATGTGGAGGAGATGAGAGAGGTGCAACGGGAGAGATATCCTGAGCAGTGGGTGCCTCTTGAGGAAGAGGCAAATGCGAAATTGTAGTGGTAGAATGGTCAGCCAGGGACTCTTCACGCAGTAGTGCAGCAGAGGAACTGTTGACAGACATCCATGGGGAGGGGAGTAAGGGAGGTTAATCTGTAGTATTAGCAAGAGAGAAGGGAAAATGACATTCATGAAATGTGGCATGTCGAGCATAGTAGTAGTGACCCGTCTCATTATCAAGGCACCGATATCCCTTATGTCGTAGACTATAACCAAGAAAAACACATAGTTTGGTGCGAAACTCAAATTTTGCTTGATTATAGGCATGAAGGAGAGGGAAGACGGCACAACCAAAGACACGAAGAAATGAGTAATCAGGGTTTTTTCCAGTTAGTTTTTGAAAAGGAGAAAGCCCCTGTAGCACTGATGTAGGGAGAAGATTGATGGTATAAACATCACTTTCAAAGGCAAAATTCCAGAATTTCTTGGGAACAGAGGCATGGGCAAGAAGACATAAGGGGCAGTCGACAATATGGCAGATTTTTCTTTCAGCAGCGCCGTTTTGTTCATGTGTATAAGGGCATGTGAGGCGATGTTGAATACCATGTTCAGCAAGAAATGAGGCCAGCGCACGATACTCACCACCCCAGTCAGACTGAAGGGCAATGAGTTTGGTGGAAAATTGGCGTTCAACAAGGGCATGAAATCTTTTAAAAATTGAGATTAATTGTGATCGATGAGACATAGGATAGCACAAAGTAAAATTTTAAAATCATTAACAAAGATGACAAGATATCGATCACCATTAATTGAAACAACAGGGGAAGGCCCCCATACATCCGAATAAACAAGCTGAAGAGGTGTATTACTAGTAGAAGGTGCTGGTAACAGAGGAAACTTGGATGCTTTTCCAAGTTGGCAGGCAGTACATTTATTGTAGAAATTTTTAGTACTAGTGGTGGGAAGATTGAAGGCACTGAGGACGGATGACACAGTGCGGAACTGGCTGTGACCAAGCCGCGCATGCCAAACGTCACGAGAGGCCTTCTCACCGACGAAGCATAAGGGAGTAGACGAAGACGGAGATAGCTGTCTGCCAGATCGCAAGTGATATAGTCCATTCTCACTGCAGCCACAGAGTAAAGTGATCCCCGTGGCCTTGTCCTTCACAAGAAATGAATCAGGGTGAAATTCAAAGAAACAGTGATTGTCTTTGGTGAAGCGATTGACAGAGAGAAGATTTTTAGTGATGTGGGGTACGCGAAGAATATTGGTAAGGGAGAGCAGGTGATTACCGGAGTTGTAAGTGGTAGAACCGGTATGGGTAATTGGCAGACCAGAACCATTACCATTACGAACTTGATCAGTACCTTTGTAGTCATTTGCAATGGAAAGGTGAGAAAGATCTACAGTGACGTGATGAGAAGTGCCAGTATCGGGATACCAATCATCAAAGGGATGCGCCGAAGTTGCAGCAGGAGTTACGATGTTGGCAGTTGGTTGATAAGTTGCTGGAGCAAACGTTCCTCCTTGAGCCGGTGCAGTGGGCTGTGGACGGTAGTAGCAGCGATCTTCAGTGTTATTTGTCCTGTGACAGTGAGAACATGGAGGAAAACGACCATGCCCACGTCCACGAGGGTGTCCACGAGACTGCTGTCGATTTGTGTTGTTACCAGGCTTGGAGGAGCGTTGAGTAACATGGACAGTAGGTGAAACATCTTCAGAGACAGCAGAGTGATAGCAGATAGATTGATTTCCATGGTTGTAAGCAGGCTGTGAAGCTCATGGAATGTAGGTGCTTGGTCTCAAATAGCAAGAGCAGATAGAATATTGCTATAGTCCGGCCCAAGGTTACGGGAAATAATTGCCATGAACTGGGCATTAGAGAGAGGTTGCCCAGCTTCTGCCAGCTGATCGGACATAAATTTGGCATTGTTGAGGAATTGTGAAATAGAAAGAGAACCCCTTTGTAGACTTTGGAGTTGGATATTGAGTTAGAGTACACGCGCTTCAGAGAAGGAGCCGAAGGCTGTAGAGAGATTGTCCCAAGCTTCTTTCGCGTGTTTCACACCAACAATGAGAGGAGCAACTTCAGTGGAGAGAGGAGTTGATCCAGCTCAGAAGAAGTTGATCCCAAAGAAACCAACCTTCATAAGCAGGATTTGATAACTTCTCGTTGGGCTCTTTTCCTTGAAGAAATTTGGGGGGTGCAGAATATGTTCCATCGATGACGCCCATGAGTTTTTGGCTATGAAGGAGGGGAACGAACTGGTTTTTCCAAATGACATAGTTGGTAGGTGTTAACTTTGTGGAAAGGAAATGACTGGCATTAGGCGGTGAAAATGGAATAGCAACAGAAGGAGGGGTGGTGGAGATAGCATTGGAGGACGACGCCATGGTTGCAACCTGGAGCTCTGATACCATGTTGAATCCAAAAAACCGCAGTGTTGAGATACACAGGCCCAGGGTCATAAGCACATGAACCACAACTCATTTAACCAATACGGGACTATGTGGACGCACTTTTCGACACGCTCATTTGTTTGTTTCTTTAAGTCGATTTATTCGGTGGGTTTATTCGTTTATTAAGTGTGTGGGCATGCCAATCACAAAGTGACGATTTATTGTGCGCTCGATCTGACTAATCAGACGATTGTGTGATTCATGTCGGGACCAAAACCCGCCGTGCCGTAAAGGTCACGGCGTTATTTACATCCCCTCGGAGAGGGGAACACCCTTGATTAATCGCCGAGAATCAGGGCCTCGTGGCCATGAAATTATATCGAGAGAAGCAAGGTGATAGCGATCTTGAATCAGTCGGAAAGCCCTATGTCTAGGGAAGCAAGCATTTCGAAATGTGTCGGTCACTCAGGGGACCAATTAATGTTCGGACGAGTGTCCGGCTTGAGAATATCGTAATCGTCACGGGAAAACCGGAGCATATGTATGCCAGGGTACGGTAAATTTATTGTTCAAAGGAATGGGCAAATATTCGGTTAAATCCCGGTTGGAGTGGTCGGAAACCGGTGAGTTTATTAGCCGGTGCGAGATCGAGTCAGGACCATTCCGGGGGCGCCTCCCACGGTCCAAATGAGGCTTGCGTGGGCATCATTAATATTTTCGGTACCGAAGGGTAGCCGGAAAATATCCCGGGATTAGATTCCAAAATAAAGATGTGCACAGAGATCGCTGACTATAGGCCCAGAATGTGGGTCGGGCAATGACCATGGTTGGGACGAACCCGAGGTCCAAGCGTGACTCACGAAGGTCTTATCGATATTCCCATGCGTAAGGTTCGGGGAGGACGAGAACCGCCTCGTTCCATTCAGATTTTTTGTTGGTCATTCATAGACCACTTTATGTTCGGACAAAGGTCCGTGTTGAAAATACGACGTAAACGGAAATAAATCCGTACGAATGTATGCCGAGTTTACGACAATTTTGATGAGAAGATGGGATTAGATCCCGGTGGCAAGAGGGGGGACTTCGGTGAGATATTGGCCAAGAACAAGGTCGGGCGATAACCATGGCGGGAAGGGTAACTCCCGAGGGTGAAGCCCGGCCTACGAAGGCGTCATTAATATTCCCGAACCCGGGATCTGAGGGAGACGAAAGCCACCTCGTTCTATTCGTTATTGTTATGATTACTTATTATTATTACTATTATTATTTATTTTTTTATGTTGATTGACTCTTCTTTTATTGCATATGCGTTATGTCCCTTCTTATTTATTATTTATTTATTTTTATTATTATTCTTCTCATTGTTATTATTATTATTCATCGTTATTATTATTTACTTATTTATTTATGTTTTTTGTTCATTGATTCTGGTTTCATCGCCTATGCGTTGTAACCCTTTTTATTATTTATTTTTTTATTTTAACCCCCTTTATTATTATTATTATTATTCTATTTTATTATTATGTTCTTCCCTCTTTTATTACACCATTGCATTTCGGGTGTACCGGGCAAAGGAGGCGGGGGTGTGTGTGCCGGCAGGGATGGGTCAAAGGGCGAGGGGATGTGCCGGGGAAGAGAGGGCACCGAGCGGGCCGGGTGTAGGGGCACGGGGTGTGCCGGTGGAGAGCGCCGGGGAGTGCGGAGGAGCGAATGAGTGTACCGCTGGGGAGCGTGTCGGACAAGGTATGCGCCAAGGGCGTGCCGGGCTGGAGGTGTTGGGGTGCACTGGCTAAGGCACCAGCGAGTGTGCCGGGTAGAGGTGGGCACGAGCGTGCCGCTGGAAGCGGGCCCAGAGCGTGCCGGGGGCGAAGGCATGATGTGTGCCGGATAAGGGAGGCACAGGGTGTTCCGGGTAGAGGGTAGGGCACGAGTGTGCCGGATGAGGAGTGGGTCAAAAGGGCCAACGGTCGGTGCAAGTTTTGGGGTAAGGTTGAAGGCAGGTCGGTGCAGGTTCCATGTATGCAGAGGACAAGGTCGGCGCATGTTTCGTGTAGGTTGGGGATCATTTACATCCCCTCGGAGAGGGGAACACCCTTGATTAATCGCCGGGAAAAAGGGCCTCATGGCCAGAGAATTAATTACATAAAAGGGCCTATTATGGAGCATTGAAATCCCCGTGTGAGGGTGAGAAGAAAATATTCGCGATCATGTCGGTCATGTGCTGACCATTTAATGTTTGGACGAATGTCCGGCTCGAGAAAAACGTAATCATCACTGGAAAATCGGAACATATGTATGCCGAGGTACGACAAATTTATTATTCAGAGGAACGAGAAATATTCAGTTAAATCCCGGTTAAAGCGGTTAGAGACGGATAAGTTTGTCGGCCCGGTGTAAGATCAAGCTACGACCATACTGCGGTGGGCCCCCTGCGGTCGCAACAAGACTTGCATGAGCATCATTAATATTTCTGGTGCCAAGGGGCAACGGGGGAGTGTCCCGGGCTCAGAGCCCAGAGCTAATATGTTTTCAGAGGGAGCGAGTTGTAGGCCGAGGATACGGGACGGACGATGATCATAATCGGGACGGACCCGAGGTCTAAGCGTGACCCGTGAAGGCCTTATTGATATTCCCATGCGTAGGGTCCGGGGAGGACGAGGACCACCTCGTTCCATTCGGATCTTGTCGGTCATGCCTGGACCACTTTATGTTCGGACGAAGGTCCGTATTGAAGGTAAATAAGTCCGTACAAATGTATACCGAGTTCGCGGTAATTTTCAATAAAGGGCGGGAATGAATCTCAATAGAATGAATCCGATTTGACGAACTATCGGCCCAGAGTAATGTCGAATTACAGCCATATTGGGATGGTTCCCAAGGTCGAACTTGACTTGGATGGGCGGCATTAATATTCCCTTTATACCGGGTCTTGAGAAAAGACAAGGCTGCAGTGTAAATTTTACCATTTTTTTATCTTGGATTTTTAACCATATGATTTTGTACTGTTTATTCCCCTTTATGCATTTACTCTGAATGATTTCTCCATTTTGCTTATCATTATTATTATATTTTCTTTTTACTATTATTATTACTATTTCACATTTTTTGTTTATTTCATTTATATATTCAGATTTATTTATTTATCATAATTGGTATTAATTCATTATTATCATTATCATTATCATTATATATTATATATATATTTTTTGGAGGGAGAGTGGGCCGCTGGGGCTTAAGGAGAAGTGTGCCGCTGGGCTGGAGATAGTGTGCCGGCGAAGGCACCGGAAGGGTGCACCGAGGAAGAAGGGCGCGAGCGGGCGTGCCGGCGAAGGGTGCGAGCGGGCATGTCGGCGAAGGGCGTGCCGGCCAAGGGTGGCTGGAGGGGCGTGCCGGCGAAGGGCGCGAGCAGGCGTATCGGCGAAGGGAGCAGGGGTGTGTCGGCGAAGGTCTGGCCGAGTGTGCCGGGCTAAGGGGGTACAAGGTGTGCTGGCAGAGGGCGGGTTGGATGGTGTGTCGGGCTGGGGCGCTGGCGAGTGTACCGGGTAAGGAATAGGGAGCGTGCCGACGAAGGGCTTGGCCAAGTGTGCCGGCGAAGGGTGTGAGCGGGCGTGCTGGCGAAGGGCGTGCCAGCCAAGGGTGGGTGGAGGGTGTACCGGCGAAGGGCCTAGGGGCTGTGCCGCTAGAGGGTCGATAAAGGTGGGGTTGAGTGTGCTGGGAAGGCTTCGAGGCAGGGTGTACCGGCCAAGGAAGTGTGCCGGCTAAGGATGAGGTTAGAAGCATATCGGGGAAAGCCAAGGCAAGCAGGTATGTCGGATGAGGGTGAGGACGGGGCCCACTCCTCTTCCGTTCTTATGTCTTTTCCTTTTCTTTTCTCCCTTGATTTATTCAGTTTGCATGGGTTTCTTCTTTCTTTTTCTTGATTATCTTCCATTCTTTCTTCCCTGAGGACGAATGTTCAGGTTGCTTGGTTGTCATTCGGTCCGGCTCTCTTTGTGTTGATTGCAGTTCCCTTGCCTTGGTTAAAGCATTTTACCATTGTTCTTTTCATTTGTTTGTTGCTTCACTTTGTCTTTTTAATATGTTATCGTTTCTAATAAAAATCTGGCAGCATCTTCCCTTGACCCGAGCGTAAGAGAAGATAAAGGGAGCGCGCCCACAAGGAGTGACGGAACCCGAAAACTGGAGGTGGGCGCTCGAGAGCGGCAACACTTTAATAAAGCCTCGGAAAATCGAAATAAACGACGGGCCGGGGGCCTCTCTAGGACTGGCTAGGGGTGCACCGGGCAAGGGGGAGAGATTGATGACTAGTGTGCCGGCCAGGGAGCCTATAGGTGCTGGAGAGGTGTGCCGGACTAAGGGAGGCCAGGGTGTGCCGGGTTGAGGGGCACAAGGGTAGAAAGGGTGTACCAGCCAGGGAGGCTGTGCCAGTGAAGGGTTGATCTGGGGGTGCTGGGTAGAGGTCAAGGTGCGCCGGCCAAAGGGAAGGGGGTTGTATCGGGCAAGAGCAAGAGGATGGAGGTTGAGAGTTGGCCTGGGGGGAATGGGTTGAGCCGTGCAGGGTAAGGCCCGGACTGGTGTGTGCCGGACAAGGGCTAGCTGGGCTGTGCCGGATAGGGCGCGGGGTAGAGTGTACCGGGGAAGGGCCCAGGCGGGTGTGCCGGAGGAGGCCCGAGGTAATGTTGGTGGTTGGGTGTTCGAGGAAGAAAAGGACCTCTCCCTTCAGGCACAGGGACGATGGTGAAGGCTAGGGATCCCATGAAAAGGTCCATGAGAAGGGGGAAGAAGGTCCACACTGGGGACCAAACCATCGGAAGGAAGAGGAGGAAGAGTTCAAACACACACATCCGGGCATGAATCAAACACGGTAGCAAGAAATTCAAAAAGGGGGAGGATTTCCATTCATGAAGAGAAAAGGACGTAACCGGCCACGTATACATCAAAACATCGGGGTGGAAAATACAACAGTGGGGGAGAAAAGAAGAAGAAGAAGAAAAACATGGAGAGGAGGAAATGGGGAGTTAGGGTCAAGCAGGGGCGACGGCTCCCTGGTCTTCCTCACTCCCCCTACTACATCTCTCTTTCTCTCTTTCTCCCTTACTCTCTCTTCTCTTACTCTCTATCGCTCGCCGGTGGTCGCCGGAGGGCCTCCCTCTTCTTCTCTTCTTCTTCTTCTCTTTCTCTTCGCGCGAACGACGGTGGACGGAGCAACCGGGGGGAGCCAAAGCCTCCCCTTCTCTTCTTCTTCTTTTTCTCTTCTTCTCGTCTCTCCCTCAACCTCTTTTTTTTCTCTTCTTCCCCCCCCTTTCTTCTTTCTGCAGGCGGGCTTTTATACTCCCAGTGACGCAAGCGTTCGAGCACAAACGGCGGAGGCGGGAAGTGACTGGTCATGATGGGGTTTGACCTTCTCCGTCCTTGGTGGCAGAGGAGTAGCCAGCGTGGCCCAACCTCCGGCCGACACCTCGGACAACCCACTGCGCGTCAAGGATCCTAGGGCATGGGTGTAGGATCTCGTCTGCAAGGCGTGCTGCTGAAGAGCCAGAACGGCGTGCCGTTGGAAGACACGGCAAGCGTGCCGCTGGAGGGCCGCCAACGCGTGCCGTTAAAGGGGCTGGAAACGCGTGCCGTTGGAGGGGTTGCCTTAAGGGCGTGCCGCTGAAGACTGTAAAAGCGTGCCGCTGAAGGGGCTGGCAAGCGTGCCGCTAAGGGGCTAAGAACCCGTGCCGCTGAAGGGCTCGACAGGGACTGTACCGGTGAAGACACCCAAACTGGGTGTGCCGGTGGAGCGTCCCGGCCGAGTGTGCCGGTGGAGGTGCAGGCGGGTGTGCCGCTGAAGGCACTTGAAGGGCGCGCCGGGAGAGAGCACAGGAGGGTGTGCCGCGTAAGGCACTCCAGGTGTGCCGCTGAAGGGCGCCTGGGAGCGTGCCGCTGAGGGGGCGTGAGGCTGTGCCGCTGAAGGGCGCCGGGAGTTGTGCCGTTAGAGTGGCTCGTAAGAGTGTGCCGCTGGGGGGCACGGCCTAGGCGTGCCGCTAGGCAGCTGCAGGGTGTGCCAGCCAGGGCTTCACGGTGGGTGTGCCGCTAGGGCCTCAAGGCAGGTGTGTCGCTGGGGCTTCAAGGGGTGTGCCGCTGAGGGAACCCAGGACGGGGGTGTGCCGTTGAGGGCCACCTGGGTGTGTGCCGTTGGGGGCGCTGGCGGGTGTGCCGCTGAAAGGCCGCCTGGTGCGCCGCTGAACGGACAACAGGGTGTGCCGCTGAGGGGTAACAGGGGTGTGCCGCTGAGGGGCACATTGAGCGTGCTGGTGAAGGGCCTCAAGGGCGTGCCATTGGAGGTTGCCCTGGGCGTGCCGCTGGAGGCTTAGGGGCGTGCCGCTGGAGGCTACTCCAGGTGTGCCGTTGAAAGGCCGTTCGGAAGAGTGCCGCTGGAGCACCCAGGGGGTGTGCCACCGGGGAGCCTTGCAGGCGTGCCGCTGGGAGGTTGGCCTGGGGTCATGAAGACTATGCCATTGGAAGGGCATTGAGGGGCTTCCTTTTCTTCTTTTCTTCTTCTATCTTCTCTTCTCTTTTCTTTTCTTCTTTGTTCCCCTGCACGTAAACACGGGGTGAAAATTTTTTAGTGTCCACAAATGCCCCCTAACCGCAGACGGCGCGAAAGAGGGACGAGAGAGCGGGGTCTGCGGATGCAGCCCAACCGAGAGTTTTATCAACATGATGAGGAGAGCGGGGCTGCGAGAGAAGAAACTGTAAAGATGCTTGGATATCAGCCTTGGAGAAGAAGACCACTGGTTCGCCCCGATCGGTGAATGCAGGGTCCTTCACCGGGATGGGGATCCTTGACCTTAACTTGGACACCATGAGAGCCTGTGCAAAAGTTCGCCAAGGAGCTGCCTGGGAAGATGAAGAACCATCCTCCAGCGGCACCAAGGAGATAGGAGGCAGAGGGGCCCCCACCGCACCGGCCATGGCCGGCCAGGAGGGGGACGCGCCGAGGAAGATGGGAGAGAACAGTGGCGGGAAAAAAACCATAGCTTCTCTCACTAGAAAACTGTTCCGAGTGATCTGCTTGAAGAAGAACTCCCAGATGCAGTGGTTCTTGCCTGAGGATGAGGATACATGATAAAGCCTGGGGTTTGTTTACAGGAGATAATAATAATCCCCGCAGTGTTTGTTATAAGAAGATAAATATGTGCCGAAGATAAATATGTGCTGATACAGGTCAATCCTCTTGATCAGTTGAGAGTATTAACCACAGTCCTAGCTAGAGCCCTTGGAATGGTAGAAAGTTAAGTTGAAAAGAAGCTGGCCAATTAAACTACAAGTCAAATCTTTTAATTAGTTGATTGAGCACAACTGATTGCCACTCCATAAGCATGTGCTTGATGCAGTCAAAAGGCCAGCTTCCCACACAGTTAACGGAGGAATTGTGTGGGTGTGTGCATATACGTGATGAGGCACGCAACTCTCCGGGGCCACTCTCGGTTGTCATTAATTAGTTAGAACGATTTCCACAGAGGAGAAAACGATCCAATTGGATCGACTACGCTGTCAAGGAAGCAGTCAGTAGATGAAGAGGGGGGGGGGGTTGATGATTCCATTGAACGTATTCTAAGAGCATATGCAGGCCAGTATGGACATGACGTACCCGATCAGAACACCACCACAGCAAGAAAGCGGTGGGAAGCCTCTCTTGGGTCTTACATATGATCATGGCGGTCTGCATGCGGCAGCGAGGGGATGGGCCGGGCAGTGTTGGAAGACTTGTATTCCACAAAGACTCGGCCGTCTTTGGAGTCTTCTTTCTCTCCAAGCAGGGAGATGTGTGGGAAAGCGTGTGTTGGGATTAGATGATGCAGAGCGGTCCGTGCTCGAGGTGGCCGGACGATGGATGGTGAAAGGAATTGTATATATGTTCTCCTTTGGCTTGCTATAGATTGGAAGCAACGCCTTAATTTGTGGGTGGTGCAATATTGAGGGACTTAGATCTTAAATTAGTTGGAGGTCATATTTTGACAGAGCGTCGAAGAGGTGGTGCGCTCGTATCCATGGCCTTCGACAGGCAGCTCCAATTGCTTGCCACTCTACTCCTACTTGGGATAGTAATACATGTTAGCATGTGGCCAACAATCCCGTTGGGAGACACCTCACCGTGTTTCCGGATCTGAGGAAAGGGTGCACAGTGGAAGGTGAGACAGAGGGGAAGTGGGTGAAGCACCATATAAACTAAGATGGGTTATGCCCATCGGATAGATCAAGATCGTGAGATCTAGAGATCTAAGAATACCCACCTCGCCGGAGTCCCCAACCCGTCCGGAAAGAAACCCACCTGGGAGTCCATCTACACTGGTATCAGAGTCACGTCTCGACGCCGGTGCCCCACCTCTCCCCTGTCCGCTGGCCAACGTTGCTCTCTCCGGCATCCTCTGCCAGCCCGTCGGCTGCCGGCCTCCCGTCACTGCCGCTGACTGTTGCCGCTGACGAGGCTCGGGTCGGAGCACACGGCTGCCTCGTCACCTGCCGGGCTCCCTTTCGCACCGATCGGACGCCACCTGCCGGCCTTCCCCACTGTCGCTACAACTGCCGCTGCCAGCAACCCTGCCGCACCGCCCGTCTGCCGTTGCGCTGCCGTGTGTTGCTGCCGGCTTCCTCTGCCACAACAAGTGTGCCGCCTCCACCTCTGGCCATGATCTGCCGTGAGAAGGGAGAGAGGCCCATCACCGCCGCCCGCCCTCGCCGCCACGATCTATTGCTGCCGCCCCGTCCGCTGCAGCCGCTCCCTCTCATATCGTCACCCACCGACGCCACCGCTTGCCGGGAGCCACTGAACCTCGCCATTGCTGCCACGTGACCCTCGCCGCTGCTGCCCCTCCCATTCCATAGCCGCGGCTGTCTCTCCATCGCCCACCGTAGCCTTCGCTGCCACTTCGGCTCCTGCCTGCCTATTGCCGCTGCTGTCGCCATCGCAGCTCCCTCCACCGCCTCCACACCGGAGCCGCCTGGGAGCCACTGCTCGCCACTGCTGCAGCCAGACCGTCTGCTGCTGCTAACTCTCCATCGCCCTCGCACACTACCTCGCGGCACTTCTTCCGCTGCAGCACCACCAGGCTTGGTCACCTTATCACCGGGCCTCCACCACCACGCCCCTGCGGTCTCCAGATTCATTTTAATCATAATGGTCAGTAAGCTCATTGCTTCGGAGTTGGCAAAATTAGACAAACTTAATGGAACCAACTTTGATATGTGGCACCGAAAAATCGATATGTCCTTATCCATGACAACATAGAACATGTCATTGATACCAATGCTCCAGAAATTAATGAAACATCCACGGAAGTGGAAAAGAAAAAACGGGAGCAATGGTTAATAGATGACAAAAAGGCTAAGAGCCTAATGCTCATGTTCATGGAGGATAATTTAATAAAGTTTTTCGAAACTTACAAAACCTGCAATGAAATGTGGAAAGCTATCAAAGAGAAGTATGACACCAAAGCAGAGGTGAATACTCAACTCTTATTGCATCGTTACAATACATGTAAGATGCAGGAAGGTGATAGCGTTGTCGAGCATGTAAATAAAATGATTGTCATGGCTAAGGAGCTATCGACTGCTGGAATCGAAATTCCAGAGAAGATGCAGGTGGCGACTATATTGAATAGTTTGCCAACATCATTAGACATGGCTGCCACAACCTTAAGAATGAGTGGTTCTGTTATAAGTGTCACAGATTTGCCAGCTCGGTTAGCGATTGAGCAGGACATTATGGCCAGGAGAAAAGAACTAGAAGCGCACTTGCAGGAGGCCAATGTTGTACACCGGAAGCCCACCGGCCAGAATCGTCCACTCGGAGCGCAAAGGCCCAAGTTTAAGGGCAACAAATTCCAAGACAAAGGAAAGAAGGTTCCTCGTGGTGCTTGCTACTCATGTGGGAAGTTTGGCCATTTTATGACAAATTGTCCCCAAAAACAAGGCAATGAGGGTGGAAACAAACGCCTAGAAAATAAAAGAGCTGGAAAGAGAGAATTTATCGGCGTCACGGAATGCAATGCCGCGATTGCCGACTCAAATGAATTGTGGGTCGATTCTGGAGCCACTCGTCATATTACAAAGACGAAGAAGGGGCTGGTGATGCTAAACAAGCTTAAGACAGGAGAACAGAGATTTACATAGGTAACAACACATATCTGGATGTAGAAGGTGTTGGTACGTATAGGCTAGATCTTGGGGATAACATCATGGTCCTCAAGGATGTGTTCTATGCACCTGGAATCCGGCGGAATCTAATCTATGTACCGGCCTTGATGAAAAATGACATGGAAGGGCGGTTCTATAATAATCGAGTGTCAATAGGGAAGGATAAGAAAGTACTTGCTATGGGGAGGTTTGTCCACGAACATGATTTATTTTGTATCCCTGTAATTGACACTGAGAATAATAATATTGAAGATTCTGAGTATTCCTTGTGTTCTTTATCAGAATGTGATCTATGACATTTTAGATTGGGACATCCGAAAATCTAAAATGGAACAAATGATTAAGATGGGTCTACTGCCGGGTTTGTCAAAGGTGGAATTAACACCTTGTGAACATTGCTTAGTAGGAAAGATGACTAAGAAATCCTTCGCAGTAGGTCATAGATCAAACGAATTGTTAGGTTTGGTCCACTCGGACATTTGTGGCCCCCTAAGTATAAAGACATATAACAACAAGGAATATTTCATAACCTTCATAGATGATTATTCCAGATTTGCCTATGTTTATCTCTCTGCAAAATTAGAGACATTTGATTGCTTCCGAAAATATAGAATGGAAGTGGAAAGGCAACATGGAAGGAATATTAAGGTGTTAAGAACGGATAGAGGTGGGGAATATAACTCAAAAGAATTTGAGTTATATTGTCAAGAACACGGAATCAAAAGATATGTGACAATGTCTTATACGCCACAACAAAATGCGTGTGGCAGAAAGAAAGAATAGAACTTTGATGAATGCTGTTAGATGTATGTTATCGCATTCAGGTCTCCCTAAGAATTTGTGGGGAGAGACATTGCTTACGGCAAATCATATCTTAAACAGAATTCCCACAAAATTCGTAGAGAGTACACCTTATGAATTATGGAATGGGAGGAAACCTGATTTGAGTCACCTCAAGAAGTGGGGGTCTATTGCCCACGTTCTCATTCCGAGTCAACTTAGAGATAAGTTGGACTCAAAGACATTGAAATGTAGATTCATAGGGTATTGTGAGAAATCATCTGGTTATAGATTTTTTCATAAAGACAAAGGGATCATTGAATATAGGATGCGACATTTCTAGAAAATCTAGAGGAAGAGAATCTCATGAAAAAGAGAAGGAACCTCTGGTTGTAATAGATGATGACTATTACAATGATGTCCCTAGAAATGATCCAGAAATTGAGGAAGAACCTCAAAATATGGAAAATGAACCAGTACCTATGAATGAAATGCAGCATGGTCAACCCGGAATAGGCAACAAAAGAATGAGAACTCCACCAGCATGGATGGATGATTATCATTTGTATTCATGTGAGCCTTCATGTCTGATGATAGACATGGAAGATGAAAATTGCGTAGATCCCATGAATTATATAGATGCGATAAAATCGCATGATACAGAATTATGACAAGATGCCATGAATGAAGAAATTGATTCCATGAAAAGGAACAATGTATGGGAATTATGCGATCTTCCAAAGAATCGAAAGGCTATAGGATGCAAATGGGTATTCAAGAAAAAGCTTCGAGCTGATGGGTCTATTGATAAATATAAGGCCTGGTTAGTTGTCAAAGGGTTTACGCAGAAACCAGGTATAGATTTTCAAGAAATCTATTCTCCAGTGGCTAAGTTTGCATCCATAAGAATGATCTTGGCAATTGTTGCATATTTTGATCTGGAGCTGCACCAGATGGATGTAAAAACAGTATTCCTTAACGGAGAGTTGAAGGAAGACATCTATATGCAACAACCTGAGGGTTTTCAGGTGGAAGGCCAAGAGGAAAGGGTATGTAAGTTGAAGAAATCAATATATGGTTTAAAACAATCTTCTAGACAATGGTATCTCAAATTCCACGAAGTAGTTGTCCAACTAGGGTTTGTTTCAAACAAGTTAGACAACTGTGTGTATGTCATGAATAGTGGAGTAAGTATATCATGTTATCCCTATATGTGGATGATATTTTACTCGCCAGTAATGACATAGAAATATTGAATAAAGTCAAATTAGAACTTAGTGGAAAGTTTGAGATGAAGTACATGGGTGAGACATCCTATGTTCTTGGTGTACAAATCCTAAGGGATAGAAAGTCTAGAATGTTGAGTATAAACTAGGAAAAATATTTGAGGTCTGTACTAAAGAGATTCGAATGCATAATAGCAATCCGGCACCTACACCGTTAGTCCATCAGAAACGGTTGTGTAAGGGTCAATGCCCCGGAGAGGGACAGGAGCCGCTCACGGTGCCGTATGCACAAGCAGTCGGAAGCTTGATGTATGCAATGATGTGTACTAGACCGGACTTGGCATACCCAGTCAGTTTGGTAAGTAGATACCAAAGCAATCCTAGCCCAGCACATTGGGAAGCTGTTAAAAGGATTTTAAATATCTGAGAGGAACTTTGCACCACAGTCTTGTTTATGATACGCTTGAGGTTCTCGGATATTCAGATGCAGACTTTGGAGGAGATAAAGATGACGGAAAGTCCACGTCGGGACATTTGTTCATCTTTGGTGGTGCTGCTGTTTCTTGGGGAAGCAAGAAACAAGGGTGTGTTGCTCGATACACACAGAAGCTGAGTACATTGCATGTAGTACAGTTGCTACTCATGCAGTTTGGATCAGAAGATTCTTGAACGATTTGAATCTCAACTTAGTAGATGATCAATTGAGATGTACTGTGATAATCAGGCGGCTATTAGCCTGATTAACAGTGGAGCAAACAGTTCAAGAGGAAAATATATTGAAATACAATATCACTATATTCGAGATATTGTACAGAAAGGGGAAATAAAAGTGACTTATGTTCCACAAGTGATATGATTGCTGATCCATTGACGAAAAGTATCTCAGCAGAGAATTTCATTAAGCATGTTGGCTTAATGTGGCTTAGGAATATATAAGCCAGAAAGAAATATTTTCATGGATAATGAAAATAATGATACCTCTGACGGATAGTGAGAGTGTATCGGAACAGTACTCACGGATAGTGAGACAATGAGAAGAATGATACCTCTGACAGATAGTGGGAGTGTATCAGAAATACTATTCATGGATAATGAGAGTATAAAGTGATGGTGAGTGGAAACACTTCTCACGGATAGTGAGAGTGATTCAAAGGAATCATTATACCACCCACGGACAGTGGGGATATAATAGTTTGTTGGCCAAGTGGGAGATGTTAGCATGTGGCCAACAATCCTGTTGGGAGACACCTCACCGTGTTTCCGGATCTGAGGAAAGGGTGCACAGTGGAAGGTGAGACAGAGGGGAAGTGGGTGAAGCATCATATAAACTAAGATGGGTTATGCCCATCAGATAGACCAAGATCGTGAGATCTAGAGATCTAAGAATACCCACCTCGCCGGAGTCCCCAACCCGTCCGGAAAGAAACCACCTGAGAGTCCATCTACAATACCAACCCCAACAAGTAATTATGCGCCTCTCTCTCTCTCTCTCTCTCTCTCTCTCTCTCTCTCTCTCTTACACACACGGTACTCTCACTCGAGCAAAGGATTAATCTTCCTCTCCTTGCTATGGAAAAAGATCTTCAAATCAAAGTACTTACCAAAAAGGGTGACAGCCCAACAACGGGCGACTCGAACTACTGGAGTTTGAACTTCCGGAGGAACCCTTTTCGCTCTAATTAATCACATGCATCGATCCAAGTTAGCAAAGCGGTTGCCCAAACAGGACCTACAAATTAAGAACCATGCATGTATATAGTTTGTATCTTCACATGTTTATACGGCATGCATGCATGATCTTTGTCACATAGGTGTCTGACGTACACAGCCCTCCCCAAAAATCGAGAACGTAACATCAAAACATGCAGGTGCGCAACCTGTCGGGGTCTGCTATGGATGCCGGGGCGACAACCTCCCCTCGCCGGCGGAGGTCGTCAGCCTCTACAAGTCCGTCAACATCCGCAGGATGAGGATCTACGGCCCCAACCACTCCGTCCTCCGGGCCCTCCGCGGCTCCAACATCGAGCTCTTCCTTGATGCCCCCGCCCCCCTCCAGACCCTCGCCCAGAACCCCGCGACGGCCTCCGACTGGGTCCGCACCAACGTGCTCGCCTACTGGCCCGCCGTCCGCGTCCGCTACATCGCCGTGGGTAACGAGGTCATCTTCCAGGAGGGGGAGGTGGAGTACATCCTCCCGGCCATGGCCAACATCTACGGGGCCATCGCCGCCGCCGGCCTGCAGAAACAGATCAAGGTGTCCACCTCCGTGCAGTACAGCGTGCTAGGCGCGTCCTACCCCCCGTCCGACGGCGAGTTCTCGTCCCAAGTGATGCCGCTGATGCGGCCCATCGTGGAGTTCCTGCGCAGCACGGGGGCGCCCCTCCTGATTAGCCTCTACCCTTACCTTAGTTACACCGGGGACCCCCAGAACGTGGACCTAGACTACGCCCTGTTCACGGCGCCGGAGGTCGTCGTGCAGGACGGCAAGAACGGCCTCGAGTACCAGAACCAGTTCGACGCCATGATTGACGCCGTGTACGCGGCGCTGGAGAAGGTGGGGGCAGGGCAGTGTGGACGTCGTGGTGTCGCAGACGGGTTGGCCGACTGCCGGCGGTTTCGCGGCCAGCGTCGACAACGCCCGGACCTACAACACGAACCTGGTGCGCCACGTGGGGAAGGGGACGCCCAAGAAGGCCGTGGAGACGTACATCTCGCCATGTTCAACGAGAACCAGAAGACGCCGCCGGGGATCGAGAACAACTGGGGGCTGTTCTACCCCAACCAGCTGCCCGTCTACCCCATCAACTTTTCATTAGCTGCTGCAGTGGCTGGTAATATCAATAACAATTGAAAGCTTTTAATTAGCTTTTAATTGGCCATGTCTTGGTGCTGTAATATTTCTGCCTCAAGTTTAATCGGCCATGTCTTGGGTCGGGCTTAGGTCGGCTCAGCTCGGGTCTGATTTGTCAATATTAAAGCCCGAGCCGACCCAGGCCCGACTTCTGTTGGGCCGGGCCGGGTAGGGCCCGACACTATTTAAAAAATACAAAGCCCGACTAAGGCCCGGCCCGGCCCAGCCCGATAACTTAAATAAAATAATAAAAATTAATATATTTAACAATACAAAATTTATAATCTTACTAAATTAATTAAAATTTTGATATTAATTACATAATGTATATGAAAAGGGGGTTTTAAAATTTCTAATTAAGTAAAATAACATGATTTTAACTAAGTAATTTTTAAAATTTGAAGTGAGAATAAAAAAAAGAACGGACCGGGTCGACCCACGGGTCGAACTCAAAGCCCAAGCCTGGCCCGCGGGCCTAGTTGGGCCAGGCTTTTAGGCCCGACTAAAAGCCCGTGGGCCGAAAAAGATATTGCGGCCTGGCCCGAAATCGGGCCAGGCCTGCGGGCTTGTCGGGCTGACCCGGCCCATTGACAGCCTAGACGGATGGCTGGCGTTGCGTGGCTGCTGCTACTGGGCATAGAGAAGGGGGGGCACAGCTAGTGTCGTGGCAACCGTTGCCGCCGCTGCTTCGTCGCAAGGAGGGAACACCGTATGAGGGAGCCACGTCGCTGGTCGGCAGGGTAGGTGAGGTTGTTCCTGCACGGCGTGGCCAGCCGTTTTGGGGTCGTCAACGTGCGTCCGGACGCCGTCAGGCATTCAATGCCAGCGCGGGAGAGAAGCCAACACGGAGGTGAACAGTGAGAGAAACGGGGGGAGAGACACAGACACACATGAATAGTGTCAATGAATTTCTTCCTATTTCCTTTTTAGTTGAAAAACCTTCGCTTTTTTGTTTGGCCCCTTCTTGTTCTCCATTTTACGCATATGCCCCTCTCCTTTTTGTTCCTTTGGCCCATTGCATTTAGGCCCTTCATATCTTGTTTGGCCCATTTGTGTGTGGGCCGCCCTTTCCCGTTTCCTTTTGTATTGGGTTTGACTTATCTTGAATTGGCCCATTCACCCTTCTCTTCTTCTTACTTTTTTTTTTTTGAACGCCAACATGCGCCTAGCAGCTACCTTACGGAGCATCCCCTGCTGGGGGATGAGAAATCCTCTCTGGCGTCGGCAACTCATTTAGCGAAGTGAAGATGCAAGATCTCGTGCCAAGCCATGAGCCGTCCGATCTAGAGCATTTGTAGGGCGTAGCCACTTTAGCACAAGATTCTGCAAAAAGGGAAGAAAATAATCATGAGGCCCAGGATTGCGAACTCAGGGAAAACTCTCCGATACCTAAGTCAGGGAGTGGTATGTGCGAGGTGCGAAAAGGGGACAAGAGAGACGAAGGGCACGAGATAGCTCTCCACTAGATGAAGTGGCTGAGATTTGGCTTCCCTTTCTGGAGTGGTTCCCTGAGTTTATATAGCTGTCGGCTCCCTTCCCTAGGTAGAGGAGGTGTGAGGGCCTGGGGGACGCTACAGTTTAAGGACTCTCGCCCTCTCCTTATCCCCTTGATCCTCCTACTCACAAGTAACAACGTAACATCCGCTTGGATAGGCGCCCAGTAGCGAGGACTTCGCCCTAGCTCATCAAGGAGTCTTGACGATGGGCTGATCCTTAACGGATAAGGGGCATCCCTTGTCTACGTCGAGGGGTCGAGAGTGTGGGCACCCATAGGGGAGCATTCTCTGCCTTTTGATGGCTCAGTATGATCGCATGTAGGCTTTTCCAGAGTGTTGGGGAGGCCAATCAATCGGGCGACCAAGCTAAGGCTCGATGGGCTATGCAGGCCTCTGGCGAATGAGGTCTTATAGTAAGTGAGCCCTACGGGGGCTATCACTTATTGGGCCTGGAGGGCCTTGATGGGCTGTTTGGGCCAGGTACTTGGTGGGCCGCGAATCTCCCCCTCTCCACTAAGTTGGTAGGAGGCCAGCAACTGGACGACAAATAATGGGTGGAGGGGGAGACGAAGCCACACTTCCAGGCTAGAAGGTAGCTGCAGAAGGAGCATGTGCGAG
This sequence comes from Amorphophallus konjac, assembly GCA_022559845.1. Lineage (NCBI taxonomy): Eukaryota > Viridiplantae > Streptophyta > Magnoliopsida > Alismatales > Araceae > Amorphophallus > Amorphophallus konjac. The sequence goes on along the minus strand of JAHNEJ010003516.1, from coordinate 135,483 downwards.
TGCTCAGGCTTGACTCATGTGGTTCGGAGGGTGAGAAAGAGTACCGCCAGGGTAGTTGGTAGCGGACTTCGAGCTCCTTCACGTTTGCCTCCGTGGGCTCACTGCGTAGTTGGCGGCACGGCGTCGGGGCGGAACTTCCCATTCCTTGCTCCACTTCCTGGTCGCTGATGTCCTCACTGCGCTCCGCCATAGAGGATGCAGGGGATGACAGAGAAGTGCTTGAATTCGAGGAACTCGCGGGGGGAGGAAGCTGTCGAATCGCCTCCGCATTGATCGCTGCAAGCTCCTCAAAGGCTCTGGCAATCTCCCGCTCTCTCCGGATCCCCTTCTGGAACATGTATCTCCCTAAGAACTCGCGAAAGTGAACTCGCGAAAGCGTGGGGAGATAGACATACCCTAACGGGAAGGCGGGGAGGACAGAAGCTAGGGGGCACTTATAGCCCCAGGAAACCCTAAAAGAATCGCCACGACGTCTCATAAACTCGCATACCCCGAGGTGGCGCACTTGAATCGACGTAAAAGATGTGATCTTTGTCTTGAGCCCCCTCACGTTAGGGCAACCACATTTATGGACCCGAGAAACGAAGCTTGGACAGCTCATAATGGCCAAATTCTCACCCTTGCCGAAAACCCCGATATATAATCTCTACTCTCCTAGCCCATCCTTGGCTCAAGAGTAGGGAGGGCAAGTGGAGAGGGGGAGATTCACGGCCCACTAAGTACCTGGCCCAAACAGTCCATCAAGACCCGCCAAGCCCAACAAGTGACAGCCCCTGCAGGGCCTACTTATTATAAGACCTCATTCGTCTGAGGTCTGCATAGCCCATCGAGCCTTAGCTCGGTCGTCCGATCGATAGGTCTCCCCAACACTCGGGAAAAGCCTACAAGCGATCGTACCGAGCCATCAAAAGGTAGAGGGATGCTCCCATTTGGGTGCCCACACTCTCGGCCCCCCGGCGTAGACAAGGGATGTCCCTTATCCGTTAAGGATCATCCCGTCGTCAAGACTCTTTGATGAGCTAGGGCGAAGTCCTCGCTACTAGACGCCTATCCAAGCGGATGTTACGCTGTTACCTGGGAGTAGGAGGCTCAAGGGGATAAGGAGAGGGCGAGAGTCCTTAAACGGTAAGAGTCCCTCCTGTGGACGTAGCGTCCCCTAGGCCCTCACGCCTCCTCTATCCAAGGAAGGGAGTCGACAGCTATATAAACCCAGGGAACCCTCCAGAAAAGGAAGTCAACTCTCAGCCACTTCATCTGGTGGAGAGCTATTCCGTGCCCTTCGTCTCTCATGCCCCCCTTTCGCACCTCACTCGTATCACTTGATGATTTAGACATCGGAGGATTTTCTACGAGTTCGTAATCCCGGGCTTCCTGATTACTTTCTTCATTTTTTACATAATCCTGTACTGAAGTGACTACGTCTGGTAAATGCTCTAGATCGGATGACTCACGACGTGACATGAGATTTTGTCTCTTCACGAAGGTTAACATTATTCTTTTTTTTAAAAAAAATTTGACTAGCTAGCAACAATGTGCCCAGCGGCTGCTGCACGGTGCATCCCCCGCTGGGCGCAAACCACGCGCGTGATGCGCGATCGAGTTTCTCTTGCGGGGATCGTTTCCCACTTTGCTTCATCTGTGCCCCCGATCAATCTTAACGATTTATTAGATATTTTAAGGTGGACATGACGGGGAGGCATTCCTCATTGTTTTTAATAAGATGGCACTCGGTTACATATCAAAAAGTCATGAGAGCGTATGATATCAGAGAAGCTTCAAAGGATAGCCGATAGTATTGTTTGGACAAGGGACATTAATTAGTGTCAAATCTGCGCGTATATGTAATGGGTCGAAAGTTATCTTAATTTCTGACACTAGGCATCAACATAAATTCATGATTTCATGAATAGTTTCACACTATTTTTGACAACTTTATTAAGGTTTTATAAACTCATTTAATCACTACAAAAAAAATAAGATTAGCGACGGATGAGTTCCGTCATTAATTAATATGTCTATAATCTATCGCTAAAGATGGATTAGAGATGAATTTTATATCCGCCGTTTTAATCGGCCGCTAATTAACATGTGTCGTTATTGCGTCTCTAATCTAAATGTCGTTGATATCTTTAACGATAGATTAGAGAGAAATTAGTAACCAAATTCGTCCGTCGCTAATCTCACGTTTCTCGTCGTGTACCCTCCATTAAATAATCATCATAAATTCTTGAGAGTACGAGCAGCATTTTAGAAACTAACTAAGATGTCGGGTGGTTGAGTCTAAGTTGGCAATAAACTGGCTAATCTGGTTGAGTCAATTAAGCTCTTGGTTGGAGTGTAGACCACGCGTAGCTACGATATCTTTTGAATGGTAGAACCCAAGTCGACAGATAGACTGGCCAACGACTTGCGTTTCTACAGAAGAGAGAAAACTCGCCAATTACTGCATGCGTAGCCCATCTCAACTAAGAAGCAACATCTAGATGCCGGGGATATATTACGTTAACTCCAAATGATATATAATAACAGTACTCTTAATTAGCTAGGTTGAGAGCATACATAAACCACTCCTAGAGTCATTAGAATGGTAGAACCTGACTTGAAAAGAAGCTGGCCAATTAAACTACAAGTCAAATCTTTTAATTAGTTGATAGAGGACAATTAAGCTGGCCACACAACGGAGGAATATTTGTGTAGGTGTGGATTTACAGATGAGGCACGCAAACTCTCCGGGGCCACTCTCGGTTGTCATTAATTAATTAGAACGATTTCCACAGAAGAGACGACTCCAATTGGATCGACTACGCTGTCAAGGAAGCAATGGATGAAGAAGGGGGATTTGACGATTCCAAAAAACGAAGCAGTCTAGGAGCGCAGGCCAGTATGGACATGATCATGGCGGTCTGCATGTGGTAGTGGTGGAAGACGTGTGTTCCACGAAGACTTGGGAGTCTTTAGGGTCTTCCACCAAGGGAGATGTGGGAAATTGGGGTACTGTTGGGACGATGCAGAGTGGTCTGTGCTCGAGGTGGACTATGGATGGTGAAAGGTTCTCCTTGGGCTTGCTATAAATTGGAAGCAACGCCTCTGTGGGTGGTGCAATATATTGAGGGACTTGAGATCTTAAATTAGTTGGAGGTCATAGTGGCAGAGCGTCGAAGAGGTGGTGCGCTCGTATCGATCCATGGCCTTCAACAGGCAGCTCCAAGTGCTTGCCACTCTACTCCTACTTGGGATAGTAATACCAACCCCAACAAGTAATTATGCTCGCTTCTCTCTCTCTCTCTCTCTCTCTCTCTCTCTCTCTCTCTCTCTCTCTCTCTTTCATTGCTATGGAAAAAGATCTTCAAATCAAAGTACTTACCAAAAAGGGTGACAGCCCAACAACGGGCGGCTCGAACTACTGGAGTTTGAACTTCCGGAGGAACCCTTTTCGCTCTAATTAATCACATTCATCCAAGTTAGCAAAGCGGTTGTCCAAACAGGACCTACAAATTAATTAATTAATTAGGAACCATGTATGTAGTTTGTATCTTCACATGTTTATTGTTACGTATAGGCATCTGACGTACGTACGAGAAGAAATCTTTCTCCAGCTTACCAAGCTAAATAGGCCTTAACTTGGCACTGATCATTCACAGCAACCTACGTACGTACACACCCCTCCCCAAAATCGAGAACGTAACATCAAACCATATATGCAGGTGCGCAACCTGTCGGGGTCTGCTATGGAAGGCTGGGCAACAACCTCCCCTCGCCGGCGGAGGTCGTCCGCCTCTACAAGTCCGTCAACATCCGCAGGATGAGGATCTACGCCCCCGACCACTCCGTCCTCCAGGCCCTCCGCGGCTCCAACATCGAGCTCCTCCTTGATGCCCCCGGCCCCCTTCAGACCCTCGCCCAGAACCCCGCGGCGGCCTCCGACTGGGTCCGCACCAACGTGCTCGCCTACTGGCCCGCCGTCCGCGTCCGCTACATCGCCGTGGGCAACGAGGTCATCTTCCAGAAGGGGGTGGCGGAGTACATCCTCCCGGCCATGCGCAACATCTACGGAGCCATCGCCGCCGCCGGCCTGCAGAACCAGATCAAGGTGTCCACCTCCGTGCAGTACAGCGTCATGGGCGAGTCCTACCCGCCGTCCGCCGGCGAGTTCTCTTCCCAAGTGATGCCGCTGATGCGGCCCATCGTGGAGTTCCTGCGCAGCACGGGGGCGCCCCTCCTGGTTAACGTCTACCCCTACTTCAGCTACGCGGGGAACCCGCGGGACATCGACCTCGACTACGCCCTGTTCACGGCGCCGGAGGTCGTCGTGCAGGACGGCAACAATGGCCTCGAGTACCAGAACCTGTTCGACGCCATGATGGACGCCGTGTACGCGGCGCTGGAGAAGGTTGGGGCCGGCAGCGTGGACGTCGTGGTGTCGGAGTCGGGTTGGCCGACGGCCGGCGGGTTCGCGGCCAGCGTGGACAACGCCCGGACCTACAACACGAACCTGGTGGGCCACGTGGGGAAGGGGACGCCCAAGAAGCCCGGGAAGGCCGTGGAGGCGTACATCTTCGCCATGTTCAACGAGAACCAGAAGACGCCGCCGGGGGTCGAGAACAACTGGGGGCTGTTCTACCCCGACAAGCAGCCCGTCTACCCCATCACCTTTTAATTATTAGCTGCTCAGTGGGCGGTAATATCAAATAACAATAAACTCCAACAAGATACGTGCATGATGAAAAATAAAAGGGGTGATATTTCCTCACATATGTGATGAAAAATAAAAGGTGATTAATTGACCATGTCTTGGTGATGTGATATTTCTGCCTCAAGTTTAAGAAAATATGCGTATCCTCACATATGTGCAATCTATGCAACGTATCTTCATGTTTAAGAAAATATCTCCACCCCATGTGTTGTCATCTCCTTCGACGTAGAATATCATAAAATATTATTAAACTATCTTATTTATGTAACATATAGAAAATATTGCTTATAATTATGATGCCCTTTGCATATATATATTTATATATGTATACCACATCAGATTCAGTGATTTTTTTTAAAAAAAATCTTGCAATTTTTTTAAATGACTATGAATCACTTGAATCTTTTCTCTCTCTTTTTTTGGAAACAGAATCTTCACATCAGGGTACATCTAACTTAAATTTACCATCTCTCTCCTTTTCACCGGTTTATTCTGAATGAGTGCTCCAAAGAGGATACCATGTGAATGGTGGCTACGAAACAACAGATATAAATGACAACATTTCATTTAAGGGGAGGTATTACTGTAAAGAATATTAATTTGTGTACATTGGTAGGGGTTGTATTTAGAACATATAATGGTAATAAATCAAAAAATATATATATTTTTGTGACTATCTTACTCCTAAAAATTGTAAATAGATAAATTGTTCATTTAGTTAGATGCACCTCGGGTTTCATTGGATCATTTCCATATATATCATTATATTTTATAAGATTACTCTTATACCTCTAAAATCTTCAAAAGTATCCCGACATTCTTACTTTTATCCAGGATTTGTCATCCCGGCCAGACCGGTCATCTCGATCACAGCCTGGGACGGGACAGTACGGGTTGGTACCGTTTCGTACCGAGATATAAAAAATATATTATATATATTTGTTGTAATATAATATAACTCAAATGTTATCCTATCTCAATTGGCTAAGTGATATGCGGTTTAAACTGTTATCCATGATTCGAATCCCGCCCCAAACGTGAGATCCCTGTGGACACCAAAAATTGCACACCCAGATATCCCGTTCGACCCATCATCAACAACGGAACTAAGGGAAGAAGCCCCGGAGATGCTGGTCGTCCGGATTTCCCGAACATGCACACACTACTGTGTGGCTGTTTCCAGAGTCACGACAGTGAAGAGAAATCAACCACCAAGGGTCTCACAAACCACGGGCCACGGAGAAAATTAAACAGGCCATGACTCGTGCTCACAACGGGCTCAGAAATACGCCCGTTTGGACCTTCAACGGCACACCCCCAGGGGTCTTCAATGGCACACCCCCAGGGGAGGCCTTCAACGGCACACCCCCCCAGGGGGGGCCTTCAACGGCACACGCCCAGGGGGGCCTTCAACGACACACCCTCCAGGGGGGCCTTCAATGGCACACCCCCCCAGCGGTCTTCAACGGCACACCCCCAGGGGGGGCCTTCGACGGCACACCCCCCAGAGGGGGTCTTCAACGGCACACCCCCCAGGGGGGGGGCCTTCAACGGCACACCCCCCCAGGGGTCTCCAACGGCACACCCCCAGGGGGGGCCTTCGACGGCACACCCCCCAGGGGTCTCCAACGGCACACCCCCAGGGGGGGCCTTCAACGGCACGTTGTTTGCCCCCTTTAGCGGCACGCTTGGGCAACCTTCAGCGGCACGCCTTTTGCCCTCTTCAGCGGCACGCTTACGGTGTCTTGCAGCGACACACTTCTTGAGCCCGTTAGCGACACAGCGTGAAGGTTTTTCAACGGCCAAACGACGTGAAGCCCATGCCCTACGTATCCTTGGCGCGCAGTGAGCTATCCGAGGTGTCAACCAACGGTTGGGCCACGCAGGTTACTCCCCTGACAGCCAGGACGGGGGAAGTCAAACCCCATTCAATGCCCGCCACCTCCCGCCACCGTCGTTCGCGCCCGAACGCTCCCGCCGCTGGGGTATAAAATGCCCCCCTTCTTTGGCAAAAAAAAGCGAACATAGGGGAGGGGAGAGGCATATAGACACAGACAGACACACGCAGAAGAGAAGAAGAGAAGAAGAAGAGGGAGTCGTCTGCCCTCCGGCCGCTCCACCCACCGCTGCCGTCTGTACGAAGAAGAGAAGAAGAGGATGGGAAGCTTTGACTCCCCCCCGCGCTGCTCCGTCCACCATCGTCCGCACGAAGAGAAGAGAAGAAGGAGAAGAGAAGAAGAAGGAGGGAGCTCCGCCGTGCAGCCCTGACGATCACCAAAAGGGAGAGAGCTAAGAAAGAGAGAGAGAGAGAGAGAGAGAGAGAGAGAGAGAGAGAGAGAGAGAGAGAGAGAGAGAGAGAGAGAGCATGTACTAGAGGGGAAGGGGAAGAGCACGAGCCGTCGCCCCTGCTCGACCCCAGCTCATCCCTTTCCTTTCCCCCCTTTGCTTTTCTTTCCTTCTCCTCCGTTGTGCCTCATGTTCCAGCGTTCTGAGGTGTATGTGGCCGGTTGCGGCCTTTGTCGGTTATGAATAAAAATCGCTCTTTTGAGTTCTTTCCTCTTACCGTCTCCATTGGTTTGAATCCGTGCGCGTGTTTGAACGCTCCCCCCCTTCCGCCTCCCGATCGTTTGATCCTTGGCGTGGGCTTTCGTCCCCCTCGTCATTGCTCTTTTCTTCTTCTTAGCATACCCAAGCCCAACACCATCCTTGGCCTTCCTCTCTTCTCCAACTCTAGGCCACCTGGCCAACTCTCAGCCTTCATCCCCTTGCCCAGCCACCCACCGGTGCACCCCTACCGCGGTGCAGCCTCTCCAACTCCCAGCGGTACGCCCTGGCTAAGCCCCTCGCCAGTGCACCCTTCTTTGAACCCTTCGCCGGTACGCCCCTACGGGCCTTCCCCGGTACGCCCCGGCCAAGCCCTTCGCCGGCACACCCCGTGGGTCTTCCCCGGCGTGCCTCGGCCAGGCCCTTCGCCGGCATGCCCTCTCGTGCCTCCCTTGCCCGGCACACTTGCCCTTCCTTCTAGCCTGGTGCATCCCCCCCTCAGCCAGTCCTAGAGTAGTCTTCCACTCGCCGATCCCTCCGAGTTTTCCGAGGTTTATAAAGGTGTTGCCGCTCTCGGGCGCCCACCTCCAGTTGTCAGGTTCCGTCACTCCATGTGGGCGCGTTCCCTGTATCTCTCTTACGCTCGGGTCAAGGGGAGATGCTGCCGAATTTTTTGTCAGAAACAATAACATATTAAAAGATAAAAGGAAGTAACAAATAAATGGAACAACCACACCTTAAAAAGGACTAAAAGAAAGCAATAAACAAACGAAAAGAACAACGGTGAAACGCGTTCACCAAGGCAAGGGAACCGTAATCAACATAAAGAGAGCCAAATCGAACGACAACTAACCAACTTGAACATTCGTTCTCATGGGAGAAAGAATGGAAATTGATCAAGAGAAGAAAATGAGAAACCCATGCAAACTTAATAAAAATCAGAAAAGAAGAAAAGAAAAGCCTTAAAAGAACTAGAGGGAGAGTGGGCCCTCATTGGTATTTTCCAACCTAGCCCTTCAGCGGTACACCCTTTTAGCCCTTCAGCGGCACACTCCCTCAGCCCTTCAGCGGTACACCCTTTTAGCCCTTCAGCGGCACACTCCCTCAGCCCTTCAGTGGTACACCCTTTTGGCCCTTCAGCGGCACACTCCTCAGCCCTTCAGCGGCACACTCCCTCAGCCCTTCAGCGGTACACCCTTTTGGCCCTTCAGCGGCACACTCTCTCAGCCCTTCAGCGGTACACCCTTTTAGCCCTTTAGCGGCACACTCCCTCAGCCCTTCAGCGGTACACCCTTTTAGCCCTTCAGCGGCACACTCCCTCAGCCCTTCAGCGGTACACCCCTTTTTGCCCTCTAGCGGCCCACTCTCTCTCCAAAAATGTATATAATGATAATAATAATGATAATGATAATAAGAAATTAATAAAAATTATGATAAATAAATAAATCTGAATATACATAAGAAATAAATAAAAAATGTGAAATAGTAATAATAATAATAATAGTAGAAAAGAAGAACATAATGATAAAAAATAAAACAAAATAAAACAAAAATCATCCAGAACAAATATATAAAGGGGAATAAACAGCACCAAATCTTATGACTAAAAATCCTAGATAAAGAAGATGGTGAAATCTATATCGCAGCCCCGTCTCTCCCGTGACCCGGTGCCGAAGGAACAATGATTCCACCCTTGCGGGTTGGGCCTGAGTCTTGAGAATTATCCCGAAATGGTCATGACCCGACCTCGCCCCGAGCCGACATTCCGACTAAACCGGACTCGTTTCTCAGGCCGGATCCCTTCCGAGCCGCCACTAGAATTACCGCGTGTTCGGTAGACATTTGAATGGGTTCACCTCGATTCTCGTCGCGTTTCTACCACTGACCCGTGTCTGAACATGAAAAGACCCGTGAGCGATCAACATGGTCGACGACTCCCACCCCGACGCGGTCGTGGCCCAGCATTGCTCTGGGCCGATAGCTCGTCAAATCGGATTCATTCTACTGGGATTCGTTCCCGTCCTCTCATTGAAATTGCCGTAAACCCGGCATACATTTGTACGGGGTTGCTTCTGTCTACGTTGTACCTCCCATACGGACCTTTGTCCGAACATGAGAAGGTCCGTGAGTGACCGACAAAATCGGGATAGAACGAGATGGCTCCTTTCATCCCTGGACCTTATACATGGGAATATCAATAAGGCCTTTGTGGGCTGTGCTTGGACCTTGGGTCCGTCCCGATTATGGTCATTGTCTGACTCACACCCTCGGCCTATAGCTCGCTTCCTTCGAACATGTTTTGGTTTTGGAATCTAGTCTCGGGACTCTTCCCCGTTGCCCTCCGACACCGGGAACATTAATGATGCCCACGAAAGCCCCGTTTGGACCGCGGGAGGCGCCCCCGGCACGGTCCTGACTCGATCTTGCACCGGGCCAACAAACTCATTGGTTTCCTGCTACACTAATCGAGATTTAACCGAATGTTTTCAGAGTCCCGGAATAATATGTTTACCATGTCCCGGCATACATATCTTCTAGGTCCTTCTGCGACGATTACGATATTCTCAAGCCGGACACCCATCCGAATATTAAACGGTCTCCCGAATGACCGACACGTTTCGAACGTCCGCTTCCCTAGACATAGGGCTTTCCAGCCAATTCAAGGGATATTCCCTCGTTGCCCCTTGGCATCAGAAATATTAATGACGCTCATGCAAGCCTTGTTTCTACCGCAGGGGGGGCCCACCGCAGTATGGTCGCAGCTTGCTCTTGCACCGGGCCAACAGATTTACTGGTTTTTGACCGCTCCAACTGAGGCTTAGCCGAATGTCTTCCGTTCCTCTGAACAATAAATTTTCCATATCCTGGTATACATATGCTTCGGTTTTCCCGCGACGATCGCGCTTTTCTCGAGCCGGACATTCGTCCGAACATTAAATGGTCAGCACACGGCTGACATGACCGCGAATGGTTTTCTTCTCGCCCTCGCGCGAGGATTTCAATACCTCGTAATAGACCTTCCATGCAATTGATTTCTTGGCCATGAGGCCCTGAATCCCGGTGATTAATCAAGGGTGTTCCCTCGTATGGGGGATGTAAATGACGGCGTGACCTTTATGGCGCGGCGGGTTTTGGTCCCGACACGAACTACATAATCGTCTGACGAAGTCAGTTCGAGCGCACCATGGGCTCTTCGGAGCCCGAATAAATTGTCACTTTGTGACTGGCACGCCCACGCACTCAATAAATGAACAACTTGAATAAGCAAATTTTAGTGCGTCCACAACTCTGGCACGCCCGGTGGGACCAAACCACCCTTCATCTCTTCGCTGGGATTCAGGGCCTCATGGCCCCCTAATAAACGATGTTTACCTGCTTTGATGAATTGCAGGTGCTGTCTCCGCCAGTCCTATAGAAAAAAAAAGGCAGACTCGGTACAGCTGCCTTCGTGGCCTCGAGGACGCTGCTTCGAAGCATATGCAGCTTCCAGGAATCATGGGGGCTGTTATAAAAAAGGGGAAGAGAAGAGAAGAGAAAGAGAAGAGAAGGGAGGGGAAATCAAACCCCCCCTTTCCTCAAGAAGAAAGAGAAGAAAAGAAGAAGAGAAGAAAATAAGAGAAGAAGAAAAAGAGAAAAGAAAGAAGCAAAAAAAAAGAAGAGAATGAGTCGGCGAGGGAGGGTTGTACGGCCACGCCCGTCGAGACCCGCGTTGAATTAAGATTACCATTGTGGGGTTGATGCGGTGGAGCGAACCACTCATCCCCTCCCTGAGGGGGTGAGCGCTCTCCCGCACCCCCACCTTAGTCAATCATACAAGAAGAAGAGAAAAAAAGAGAGAGAGAGAGAAAAGGGAGAAATAAAGAAGAAAGGAAGAAAAGTTGGCCGGCATCGCAGACTAAAAGAGCAAGAATGAACCCGGCATCCCGCCCGACTCTAGGAGGCCCCGAGTCCGCGGTGCAATGACCCCGCTCGTTCCTCCTTCCTGCTGCCTCCATCCGGCACAAAACGGCCCCCCGAGTGGTTGTTAAAAGACCCAGCGAGCCAAAATCGTAGCTTGGTGAATGGCTGCCGGCTGTGGGGAACACTTTATAGCAATGGGGCCAAGCACGGCCACCACTCCCGAAGAGAGCATGCACATACCCCGCCATGGGGGATAAGAAGAAGATATATACCCTGCTACGGGGGCATAAGAGGCAAAAAAAAGGAGATACACCCCATTCCCAGGGGCACATGAAGAGAATCCGCCCCGACTGAGGGGCACAAAGCAAAAGCTACACCCCGGCTTCGGGGCATTTGAAGAAGAATCCGCCCTGACTCGGGGGCATATGAAGAGAGGTCCACCCCGGCTTGGGGGCATGCGAAGAATAAACAAACCCCGCCTGTGGGGGCATATAAGCCATGAAGAACATGCCCCGGCTTAGGGGCATTTGAAGAAGTCGCATCCCGCCTTGGGAGCATAAGACGAAAAGAGTCCACCCCGGCTTAGGGGCATCTGAAGAAGGAGTACAGTCCGGCCTCGGGGTCCATGAAGCAACATACACCCCCCCCCCCTTGGGGGCATCTAAAGCAGAACAAACAACATACGCCAGCTTAGGGGAGCATATGGAGAAAGGAATACATCCCGATATGGGAGCACATAAGCAAAGAAGAAGAGTGTACCCCGCCTTGGGGGCATAAGAAGCAAGAATTACACCCCGTCTTAGGGGCATATGAGGCAACATACACCCCGCTTGGGGGCATAGAAGCCATAGAGGAGACTCCCCGGCTCAGGGGCATCAGAAGAAGAAGCATGCCCCACCTCGGGGCATAGAAGCCATAAAGAACACACCCCGCCTGGGGCACAGAAACAAGAAGGCAGAAACCACCCCGCCATGGGGGGGACACACAGAGAAAGAAATTACACCCCGCCATGGGGGCGTGAGAAGCAAGGAATGTACCCCGCCTTGGGGCGTAAGAGGCTAAAAAAAATCCACCCCGTGCCTGGGGCATATGAAGAGAATACACTCCATCTCGTGGGGCATAAGAAGAAAAATACACCTCACCGTGGGGGATAAGAAGAAGGAAACATGCTCCACCATGGGAGCACAAGAAGCAATAGCTACACCCCGGCTCAGGGGCAGATGGAGAGAATTCCACCCCGGCTTAGGGGTATTTGAAGAAGAAACTTACCTCGCTTGGGGGCATAGAAGCCATAAAGAACACGCCCCGGCTCAGGGGTATTCGAAGGAGAAAGATACCCCGCCTCAACGGGACACAAGAAGCAAGCCACACCCCGCTCCTAGGGGCACATGAAGAGAGTACACCCCGCCATGGGGGCACATGAAGAGGATCCACCCCGACTCGAGGGTACATGAACCAACAAAGAATGTACCTCGCCTTATGGAGAGAAAGACACCTCCCTTCAGGGGCACAACAAGCAACAAAGTTACACCCTCGTGCCCCGGGCATATGAAGAGAATACATTCCATCCCGGGGGTGTAAGAAGCAGAAGAATCCACCCCTGCCGGGGGGCATCGAAAGCAGCAATACACTCCACTCTAGGGGCACTAGAAACAGAATACACCCTATATGGGGGCACTTGAAGCAAAAGACATACCCCGCCATAGGGGCATAAGAAGAAAAAAATTCACCCCGGCCTGGGGACACACAAAAGGAGAAACTTATCCTGGCTTAGGGGTATATGAAGAAGGAACGTACCCCGGCCTGGGGGGGCATAAGAAACAAAAGCACACCCCATGCTAGGGGCATAGGGAGAGGAATGCACCTCGCCCTGAGGGGCGCAAAAAGTATAAAAAAACATCCTGGCTTAGGGGCATTTGAAGAAGAAACATATCCCGCCAGGGGACATAGAAGTCATGAAGAATACGCCCCGGCTTAAGGGCATTTGAAGAAGTCACATCCCGCCTCGGGAGCATGAGAAGCAGCAAGAATACACCCCGGCCTAGGGGTATTTGAAGAAGGAATATACCCCGCCTGGGGGCATAGAAGCCGTAAAGAACACGCCTCGGCTCAGGGGCATTTGAAGAAGCTACATCCTGCCTTGGGAGTATAAGAAGAAAAGAGTCCACCCCATCTTAGGGGTATTTGAAGAAGAAACACACCCCGCTATGGGGGCATAGAAGCCATAAAGAATATGCCCCGGCTCAGGGGTATTTGAAGAAGAAGGATACCCCACCTCGGGGGATATTGCAAGCAACGATACACCCTGCTAGGGCGCACAGGAAGCAAACCACACCCCACTCCTGGGGACACATAAAGAGAGTACACCCCGCCATGGGGGCACATGAAGAGAATCCACCCCGACTCGGGGGTACATGAAGCAACAAAGAATACACCCCGCCTTAGGGGAATCTGAAGAAGAAGCATACACCCCACCAACGGGGGCACAGCAGCCATCGAGAATCCACCCCACTTTGGGGGCACGAGAAGCAGACATTCCCCAGCATGTCGGGGCAGAAGAAGAAGAATTCCCCCCTCGGGGGCATATAAAAAAAGAAGCAAAGATACACCCGGTGCCCGGCGCACATGAAGAGAAAGGCACCTCCCTCCGGGGGCACAACAAGCAACAAAGATACACCCCATTCCCAGGGGCACATGAAGAGAAATACGCCCCTGCTCCAGAGACATATGAGACAAAACTATACCCCGATTTAGGGGCATTTGAAGCAAAGACTTCACCCCGCCTCAAGGGGGGGGGCATAAGAAGCGAAAGATATACCCCACCCCGGGGGCACAAGAAGAAAACACACCCCACCTTGGGGGGCGTAAGAAGCCAAGAGATATACCCCGCCACGGGGCAACGGAGGCAAAATGCATTCCCCCCAGGGGCACGTAAAGCAACATACCCCTCGCCTCGGCAGCATATGAGGCCAAGAAGCTACATCCCGGCTCGGGAGCATAAGAAACAAAAGATATACCCCACGTCCAGGGCATATGAAGCCAAGAAACACACCCCTGTCTCGGGGGTATTTGAAGAAGAAGCATACCTCACCTCGAGGGCCTAGAAGCTATGAAGAACATGCCCCGACTCAGGGTCATATGAAGAGAAGTCCACCCCGGCCTAGGGGTATTTGAAGAAGAAGCATACCCCGCCAGGGGACATAGAAGTCATAAAGAATACGCTCCAGTTTAGGGATACTTGAAGAAGCTACATCCCGCCTTGGGAGCATGAAAAGAAAAGGGAATCCACCCCAGCTTAGGGACCTTTGAAGGAGCATACCCCAGGCTCGGAGTCCATGAAGCAACATGCACCCCCCCCCCCGGGGGGGGGGGACATCTGAAGCAGAACAAACAACATCCCCCGGCTTAGGGAAGCATATGAAGAGAGGAATACACCCCGATATGGGGGCACGTAAACAAAGAAGAAAAATTCACCCCGCCTCGGGTGCATAAAAAGCAAGAACCACACCCCGCATCAAAAGCGGCAATACACTCCACTCTGGGGGCACTAGAAGCGGAATACACCCCGTGCCGGGGGCATAAAAAAAAGGGGATACCTCACTCTGGGACATCAGAAGCAGCAATACGCCCCACCTTGGGGGCATCAAAAGCAACAATACACCCCACCTTGGGAGCATAAGAAGCAAACATTCCCCTCGGTGTGTCTGGGAAGAAGAAAAGAATTCACCCCGGCCTAGGGGTATTTGAAGAAGAAGCATACCCCGCCAGGGGACATAAAAGCCATAAAGAATACGCCCCGGCCTAGGGGTATTTGAAGAAGAAGCATACCTCACCTCGAGGGCCTAGAAGCTATAAAAGAACACGCCTCGACTCAGGGCATATGAAGAGAAGTCAACCCCGGCCTAGGGGTGTTTGAAGAAGAAACATATCCCGTCAGGGGGCATGGAAACCATAAAGAACACGCCCCAGCTTAGGGGTATTTGAAGAAGATACATCCCGCCTCGGGAGCATAAGAAAGAGAAGAATACATCCCGTCTTAGGGATATTTGAAGAAAAAATATACCCGCCAGGGGGCATAGAAGCCATAAAGAATATGCACCGGCTCAGGGGCACTTGAAGAAGAAACATAGCCCGCCTGGGGGACGCAGAAGCAAAGAGACAGAGTACACCTCCACCCTGGGGCACCGAAGCAAAGAGGCATACATCCCGACCTGGGAGCACATGAAGAAAGAATATACCCTGACCTAGGGGCGTCAGAAGAAGAAACATACGCCCCGATCCAGGGACATGTTACCCTGCGAAAAGGGTATGAGAAACATGAAGAATGTACCCCAGCCTATGGGCACAAAAAGAGACACACTCCGCCCTTGGCGCATAAGCAGCAGAAGCATCTATCCCGACCCGGGGCACAGAAGCGAAGAGACATACATCCCGATCTGGGAGCATAAGAAGAAAGATATACTCCGCCCAAGCGGCATTTGAAGAAACAACATACCCTGCTTCGGGGGCACAGAGGCCGTAAAGAGATACACCCCGGCCTCAGGGGGGCATAAGAAGCAAAAGATACACCCTCGTGCCGGGGACATATGAAGAGAAGCACTCCTCCGCCTTCAGGGGTAAAAAAAAAAGGGGGCAGAATTCACCCCCGCCATGGGGGGGGGTATAAGAAACAAAAGCTACACCCCGTACCAGGGGCATATGAAGAAGAAACATACCTCGCCTCGAGGGCCCAGAAGCTATAAAGAACATGCCCCGGCTCAGTGGCATATGAAGAGAAGTCCACCCTGGCATAGGGGTATTTGAAGAAGAAACATACCCCACCTGGGGGCATAGAAGCCGTGAAGAGTATACCCCACCATGGGGGCATTTGAAGAGAGCCACGCCCCGCCTCGGGGGCATAAAAAAAATGCCCTGGTCTGGGGACATAGAAGCCAAAAAAATACACCCCGCCTGGGGGCACAGAAGTGAAGAGGCGAAACACACCCCCTCAGGGGGGATGCATACCAAATGAAGCTACATCCCAACCTGGGGGCACATTAAGAGAAATACACTCCAGCGTGGAAGCATTAATGAGAAAAGATGAGCAGAATAAAGAAAAAGACACGCACGAGGCAGACGTGGTCTTCAAGCAGAATATAGAAAAAGACACGCACGAGGCAGACGTGGTCTTCGAGTCCGCCTCATCACACAGAAGAAAAGGGAAAAAAAGAATACACATGAGGCAGACGTGGTCTTCGAGCCCGCCTCATCACACAAAGGAAAAGAGAAAAAAAGAAGACACATGAGGCGGACGTGGTCCTCGAGCCCGCCTCATCGCACAAAAGAAAAGAAAAAAAGAGAGGAAGACACATGAGGCAGACAGGTCTTCGAGCCTGCCTCATCACACAAAAGAAGAGAAGAAAAGGAAAAAAAGACACATGAGACAGACGTGATCTTCGAGCCCGCCTCATCACACAAAAGAAGAGAAGAAAAGGAAAAAAAGACACATGAGGCAGACGTGGTCTTCGAGCCCGCCTCATCACATACAAAAAAAAGAAGAGAATGAAGAAAAGACACATGAGACAGATGTGGTCCTCGAGCCCGCCTCATCATACAAAAGAAGAGAAGGAAAGAAAGAAAGAGTCATGAGGCGAACATGGTCTCTGCACCTGCCTCTCTACAAAAGAAGAAGAAGAGAAAAAAAGAGAATCACGGGGCGGACACGATCTCTGCACCCGCCTCTCCATAAAAGAAGAAGAGAAAGAACAATCACGGGGCGGACACGATCTTTGCACCTGCCTCTCCATAAAAGAAGAAGAGAAGAAGAGAAAGAACAATCACGGGGCGAGTATGGTCTCTGCACCCGCCTCTCCATAAAAGAAGAAGAGAAGAAGAGAAAGAATAATCACGGGACGAACACGGTCTTTGCACCTGCCTCTCCATAAAAGAAAAAGAGAAGAAGAGACAGAACAATCACGGGGTGAGTATGGTCTCTGCACCTACCTCTCCATAAAAGAAAAAGAGAAGAAGAGAAAGAACAATCACGGGGCGAACATGGTCTCTGCACCTGCCTCTCTACAAAAGAAGAAGAGAAGAGAAAAAAGAGACACGAGGTAAACATGGTCTTTGCGCCTGCCTCTCCACAAAAGAAGAAGAGGAAAAAAAGAGACACGAGGCAGACGTGGTCTTCGAACCCGTCGCCTCACACAAAAAAGAAGGGGAAAAAAAAGAGAGACATGAGACAGACGTGGTCTTCGAACCCGTCACTTCACGAATCCTTCTCCTTGGCTCACGTATCCTACTACCCGACGCCCTTCGGCTCAGTCATTCCCGCCAAGGCCCACTGTCATGATTAATCCACCCGTCCCACCGCGCTCTCCGATATCTTTTCAGCTTTACAGCCTACTTCTAACATCTCTCGGCTTGTCAGCCTGCTCCCAATATCCCTTGGCTTTTTAGCCTACTTCCCAATATCTTCGGCTCTTGCAGCCTGCTTCCCAGAATTCGGCCTTCACGGCCTGCTTCCCAGAATTTGGCCTTCACGGCTCGCTTCCCATAATTTCGGCTCCTGCAGCCCGCTTCCCAATATCTTTGGCTCTCGCAGCCTGCTTCTCAGAATTCGACCTTTACGGCCTGCTTCTCAGAACTCGGCCTTTACGGCATGCTTCCCAGAATTCGGCCTTCACGGCCCGCTTCCCAATTTCGGCTTCTGCAGCCCGCTTCCCAATTTTGGCTTCTGCAGCCCGCTTCCCAATATATTTGGCTCTCGCAGCCTGCTTCTCAGAATTCGGCCTTTACGGCCTGCTTCCCAGAATTCGGCCCTTGCGGCCTGCTTCCCAGAATTCGGCCTTCACGGCCCGCTTCCCAATTTCGGCTTCTGCAGCCCGCTTCCCAATATCTTTGGCTCTCGCAGCCTGCTTCACAGAATTCGACCTTTACGGCCTGCTTCCCAGAATTCGGCCTTCACGGTCAGCTTCCCGTAACTTCGGCCCCTGCAGCTCGCTTCCCAACTTCGGCTCCTGCAACATGCTTCCCATAATTTGGCTCTCGCAGCCCGCTCTCCTCGATTTTTGGCTATTGTGGCCTACTTCTAATACCAACTTCGGCCTTCACGGCCCCCTTCCCCAATGTCCTTTCAGCCGTTCGCGGTCTGCTTCCCTAATACCTCTACTACCACTACACTTATACGTAACAACAATATTTTCTTATGCCATAAAAAAAACAACAAACAAAAAAAACACAGAAAAAACAAACAAAAAAAAATAACAAAACAACAAAACAAAAAAGAAGAAAGAAGAGAATGCTTGATTGCCCTGTTTGCATGGTTGCTTAATATAGAATAATGCACCTCCTTGGAATTTTCTAGGACCGTGCTTCCTTGCTGAATAATATCACCCCGATTTCGGATGCACGCGCGTCACGGCATACGCTCGAAAAGAACCCAACTATGGCGGGTGCACACATCAAGGGGAAGAGTCATGGCTGAATCGCTAAGCCCAACTCACAAAATAAACCTGGGGCAACGCTCCCACACTTAGCACTTAATGTGTTCAATAGCCTTCGACTATAGGGATTGCCCGAATTTCTTCTTAGCACTCTACGGAGACTCGAATTCCTGCACTCGCGTGAAAGGTAATCGTGAGGAAAAAGCTGTCTACCCCCACTGTAAAAAAAAAGAGAGAGAGAGAAGAGAGAAAAAAAGAAGACAAAAAGAAGAGAGAGAGAAACGCGGATCCGAGTAACCGGAAATCTCCACTGAAACAAATGAGGAGACTCGCGCGAAATGGTGAAGCGAATCACAATAAGGACAAATCCTAGTAGCCGGGAATCCCCATTGAGACACATGAGGAGACTCGCGTCGAACGGTGAAATCCGCTACCAAAATAAACAAATGGGGGCTGTGTGAAGCTACCGAAAGTCGAAAGCCTGGAACTAATGTGTAGGCGCTAGAGTGATCCTTGAGTGTCACCAAGAAAACCTGCATATCCCTATGGTTAGAGCTCTTTGTTCACACATTTGCACTGCCACGCCACATAGAATTGTCTCGGGTGAAATGCGTGAATTTAGGCTATGCATGCAAGACATGCGATATCCTCTTGACGGGTGCACCACCCCTCAATTATGCCTCGCGGCCCGCACCGCATCTACGAATTACGGGCGATGTCCCTATCGTATCCCCTATAGAGGGAGCTGCCTTACTCATATCTATGATATGCCTGCTAATGAATGCTTGCATGCTTGAATAAAAAATTATATATAGTAAATATATATATATAATAAATAATAAATAATAAAAATGTGTGTATACAATAAACTCAATTTTAGCTATCGAAGCCTACTTTCCCTGCGCTGGCTCGTAGAGCCCAATCTTGGCCCCCATGGCCTACCTCTTGCCCTCGCGGCTCGTTAATCTCCCAACTCCGGCTTCTATAGTCTGCTTCCCCGATTTGGGCTTTCATATCTTGCGCCCTAATTTCGGCTCTTGTAGCCCGCTTCCCAACATCTTTGGCTCTTGCAGCCTACTTCCCAAAATTCGGCCTTGCAGCCTACTTCCCAAAATTCGGCCTTTACGGCCCGCTGCCCACAATCCCGGCTCCTGCAGCCCGCTTCCTAATTTTGGCCCTTGTAGCCTGCTTCCCCGATTTGACTTCCGTAGCCTGCTCCCTATAATTTCGGCCTTCACGGCCCGCTCCCCAGCTTTGGCTCTCGCAGCCTGCTTCCCCTCGGCCTTCATAGCCTACTTCCCTCTGGGCCCTCGCAGCCTGCTTCCTAGAATTCGGCCTTCACGGCCCGCTTCCCATAATTTCAGCTCTTGCAGCCCGCTTCACAATATCTTTGGCTCTTGCAGCCTGCTTCCCGGAATTCGGCTCTCGCAGCCTGCTTCCCAGAACTCGGCCTTCGCGGCTCACTTCCCATAATTTCGGCTCTTGCAGCCCGCTTCCCAATATCCTTGGCTTTATAAGCTGCTCCCCCAATTCGGCCTCCGCGGCCTGCTTCCCGACTTTGGCTCTTCTGGCCTGCTTCCCTTTAGCTTTTATAGCCTGCTTCCCAACTTTGGCTCTTGTAGCCTACTTACCTCGGCTCCCATGGCCCGCTTTCCCAAGTCAGGTTCTGACAACCTGCTCCCCAAATTTCAGCTTTCGCAGCTCGCTTCCTTGATTTGAGGACACTAAATAAATTCTCACCCCATGTTTACGTGCAAGGGAATATAGAAGAGCAGAAAAGAGAAGAGAAGAAAAACAAGAGACAAAGAGACCAACAGAGCATGTCAGCTCCCGACGCCCCATCGACGCTGACGAAGAGACAAAGAGACCAACAAGCCAGGCCAGCTCCCGGCACCCTGTCGGCGCTGACGAAGAGACAAAGAGACCAACATATCTTGTCAGCTCCCGGCACCCTGTCGGCACTGACGAAGAGACAAAAAGACCAACAAAGCATGTCAGTTCCCGACACCTCGTCGGCACTGACGAAGAGACAAAGAGACCAACAGAGCAGGTCAGCTCCCGACGCCTTGTCGGCACTGACGAAGAGACCAAGAGATAACAAACCAAGTCAGCTCCCGACACCCTGTCGGCACTGATGAAGAGACCAAGAGATCAACAAACCAGGTCAGCTCCCGACACCCTCTCGGCACTGACGAAGAGACAAAGAGACCAACAAACCATGTCAGCTCCCGACACCCTGTCGGCACTGACGAAGAGACCAAGAGATCAACAAACCAGGTCGATTCCCGACACCCTGTCGGCACTGACGAAGAGACCAAGAGATCAACAAACCAGGTCAGCTCCCGACACCCTGTCGGCACTGACGAAGAGACCAAGAGATCAACAAACCAGGTCGACTCCCGACACCCTGTCGGCCCTGACGAAGAGACTAAGAGATCAACAAACCAGGTCAGCTCCAGACACCCCGTCGGTATTGACAAAGAGACAAAGAGATCGATAAACCGTGTCAATGCACGGGACCCCGCCGGCGCTAGCGAAGAAAAGAAGAGACAAACAAGTCATGTCGGCTCCCGACACCCTGTCGGCACCGACGAATAGAAAAAAGGAGACCAGTGCACCCACGGGCACCGCCTAGCTCATCCTTTGCCTGCGCTACCCGTGGGTGGGGGGCATTTGTGGACACGAAAAATTACACACCCAGATATCTCGTTCGACCCATCATCAACAACGGAACTAAGGGAAGAAGCCCCGGAGATGCTGGTCGTCCGGATTTTCCGAACATGCACACACTGCCGTGTGGCTGTTTCCAGAGTCATGACAGTGAAGAGAAATCAACCACCAAGGGCCTCACAAACCACGGGCCACGGAGAAAATTAAACGGGCCATGACTCGTGCTCACAACGGGCTCAGAAATACGCCCGTTTGGGCCTTCAACGGCACACCCCCAGGGGTCTTCAACGGCACACCCCCAGGGGGGGCCTTCAACAGCACACCCCCCCAGGGGGGGCCTTCAACGACACACGCCCAGGGGGGCCTTCAACGGCACACCCCCCCAGGGGGGCCTTCAACGGCACACGCCCAGGGGGGCCTTCAACGGCACACCCTCCATGGGGGCCTTCAATGGCACACCCCCCAGGGGTCTTCAACGGCACACCCCCAGGGGGGGGGCCTTCGACGGCACACCCCCCAGAGGGGGTCTTCAACGGCACACCCCCCAGGGGGGGGGCCTTCAACGGCACACCCCCCCAGGGGTCTCCAACGGCACACCCCCAGGGGGGGCCTTCGACGGCACACCCCCCAGGGGTCTCCAACGGCACACCCCCAGGGGGGGACTTCAACGGCACGCTGTTTGCCCCCTTTAGCGGCACGCTTGGGCAACCTTCAGCGGCACGCCTTTTGCCCTCTTCAGCGGCACGCTTACGGTGTCTTGCAGCGACACACTTCTTGAGCCCGTCAGCGGCACAGCGTGAAGGCTTTTCAACGGCCAAACGACGTGAAGCCCATGCCCTACGTATCCTTGGCGCGCAGTGAGCTATCCAAGGTGTCAACCAACGGTTGGGCCACGCAGGTTACTCCCCTGACAGCCAGGACGGGGGAAGTCAAACCCCATTAAATGCCCGCCACCTCCCGCCACCGTCGTTCACGCCCGAACGCTCCCGCCGCTGGGGTATAAAATGCCCCCCTTCTTTGGCCAAAAAAAGCGAACAGAGGGGAGGGGAGAGGCATACAGACACAGATAGACACACGCAGAAGAGAAGAAGAAGAGGGAGTCGTCTGCCCTCCGGCCACTCCACCCACCGCCACCGTCTGTACGAAGAAGAGAAGAAGAGAAAAAGAAGAAGAAGAGGATGGGAAGCTTTGACTCCCCCCCCGCACTGCTTCGTCCACCATCGTCCGCACGAAGAGAAGAGAAGAAGGAGAAGAGAAGAAGAAGGAGGGAGCTCCGCCGTGAAGCCCCGACGATCACCAAAAGGGAGAGAGCTAAGAAAGAGAGAGAGAGAGAGAGAGAGAGAGAGAGAGAGAGAGAGAGAGAGAGAGAGAGAGAGAGAGCATGTACTAGAGGGGAAGGGGAAGAGCACGAGCCGTCGCCCGTTCGACCCCAGCTCGACCCCCTGCTCGACCCCAGCTCATCCCTTTCCTTTCCCCCCTTTACTTTTCTTTCCTTCTCCTCCGTTGTGCCTCATGTTCCAGCGATCTGAGGTGTATGTGGCCGGTTGTGGCCTTTGTCGGTTATGAATAAAAATCGCTCTTTTGAGTTCTTTCCTCTTACCGTCTCCATTGGTTTGAATCCGTGCGCGTGTTTGAACGCTCCCCCCCTTCCGCCTCCCGATCGTTTGATCCTTGGCGTGGGCTTTCGTCCCCCTCGTCATTGCTCTTTTCTTCTTCTTAGCATACCCAAGCCCAACACCATCCTTGGCCTTCCTCTCTTCTCCAACTCTAGGCCACCTGGCCAACTCTCAGCCTTCATCCCCTTGCCCAGCCACCCACCGGTGCACCCCTACCGCGGTGCAGCCTCCCCAACTCCCAGCGGTACGCCCTGGCTAAGCCCCTCGCCGGTGCACCCTTCTTTGAACCCTTCGCCGGTACGCCCCTACGGGCCTTCCCCGGTACGCCCCGGCCAAGCCCTTCGCCGGCACACCCCGTGGGTCTTCCCCGGCGCGCCTCGGCCAGGCCCTTCGCCGGCATGCCCTCTCGTGCCTCCCTTGCCCGGCACACTTGCCCTTCCTTCTTGCCCGGTGCATCCCCCCCTCAGCCAGTCCTAGAGTAGTCTTCCACTCGCCATTCCCTCCGAGTTTTCCGAGGTTTATAAAGGTGTTGCCGCTCTCGGGTGCCCACCTCCAGTTGTCAGGTTCCGCCACTCCATGTGGGCGCGTTCCCTGTATCTCCCTTACGCTCGGGTCAAGGGGAGATGCTGTCGAATTTTTTATCAGAAATGATAACATATTAAAAGACAAAATGAAGCAACAAACAAATGGAACAACCACACCTTAAAACGGACTAAAAGAAAGCAATAAATAAATGAAAAGAACAACGGTGAAACGCGTTCACCAAGGCAAGGGAACCGTAATCAACATAAAGAGAGCCAAATCGAACGACAACTAACCAACTTGAACATTCGTCCTCATGGGAGAAAGAATGGAAATTGATCAAGAGAAGAAAATGAGAAACCCATGCAAACTTAATAAAAATCAGAAAAGAAGAAAAGAAAAGCCTTAAAAGAACTAGAGGGAGAGTGGTCCATCATCGGTATTTTTCAACCTAGCCCTTCAGCGGTACACCCTTTTAGCCCTTCAGCGGCACACTCCCTCAGCCCTTCAGCGGTACACCCTTTTAGCCCTTCAGCGGCACACTCCCTCAGCCCTTCAGCGGTACACCCTATTAGCCCTTCAGCGGCACACTCCCTCAGCCCTTCAGCGGTACACCCTTTTGGCCCTTCAGCGGCACACTCTCTCAGCCCTTCAGCGGTACACCCTTTTAGCCCTTTAGCGGCACACTCCCTCAGCCCTTCAGCGGTACACCCTTTTAGCCCTTCAGCGGCACACTCCCTCAGCCCTTCAACGGTACACCCCTTTTTGCCCTCTAGCGGCCCACTCTCTCTCCAAAAATATATATAATGATAATAATAATGATAATGATAATAAGAAATTAATAAAAATTATGATAAATAAATAAATCTGAATATACATAAGAAATAAACAAAAAATGTGAAATAGTAATAATAATAGTAGAAAAGAAGAACATAATGATAAAAACTAAAACAAAATAAAACAAAAATCATCCAGAACAAATATATAAAGGGGAATAAACAGCACCAAATCTTATGACTAAAAATCCCAGATAAAGAAGATGGTGAAATCTATATCGCAGCCCCGTCTCTCCCTTGACCCGGTGCCGAAGGAACAATGATGCCGCCCTTACGGTTTGGGCCTGAGTCTTTTGAATTATCCCGAAATGGCCATGACCCGACCTCGCCCCGAGCCGACATTCCGACTAAACCGGACTCGTTTCTCAGGCCGGATCCCTTCCGAGCCGCCACTAGAATTGCCGCGTGTTCAGTAGACATTTGAACGGGTTCACCTCGATTCTCGTCGCGTTTCTACCACGGACCCGTGTCTGAACATGAAAAGACCCGTGAGCGACCAACATGGCCGACGACTCCCACCCCGACGCGATCGTGGCCCGGCATTGCTCTGGGCCGATAGCTCGTCAAATCGGATTCATTCTACTGGGATTCGTTCCCGTCCTCTCATTGAAATTGCCGTAAACCCGGCATACATTTGTACGGGGTTGCTTCTGTCTACGTCGTACCTCCAATACGGACCTTTGTCCGAATATGAGAAGGTCCGTGAGTGACCGACAAAATCGGGATAGAACGAGATGGCTCCTGTCATCCCTGGACCTTATACATGGGAATATCAATAAGGCCTTTGTCGGCTGTGCTTGGACCTCGGGTCCGTCCCGATTATGGTTATTGTCTGACCCACACCCTCGGCCTATAGCTCGCTTCCTTCGAACATGTTTTGATTTTGGAATCTAGTCCCGAGACTCTTCCCTGTTGCCCTCCGGCACCGGGAACATTAATGATGCCCACACAAGCCCCGTTTGGACCGCGGGAGGCGCCCCCGGCACGGTCCTGACTCGATCTTGCACCGGGCCAACAAACTCATTGGTTTCCTGCTACACTAACCGAGATTTAACCGAATATTTTCAGAGTCTCGGAATAATATGTTTGCCGTGTCCCGGCATACATATCTTCTAGGTCCTTCTACGACGATTACGATATTCTCAAGCCGGACACCCGTCTGAATATTAAACGGTCTCCCAAATGACCGACACGTTTCGAACGTCTGCTTCCCTAGACATAGGGATTTCCAACCGATTCAAGAGATATTCCCTCGTTACCCCTTGGCATCGGAAATATTAATGACGCTCATGCAAGCCTTGTTTCGACCGCGGGGGGTCCCACCGTAGTATGGTCGCAGCTTGCTCTTGCACCGGGCCAACAGATTTACTGGTTTTTGACCGCTCCAACTGAGGCTTAGCCGAATGTCTTCCGTTCCTCTGAACAATAAATTTGCCATATCCTGGTATACATATGCTTCGGTTTTTCCGCGACGATCGCGCTTTTCTCGAGCCGGACATTCGTCCGAACATTAAATGGTCAGCACACTGCTGACATGACCGCGAATGGTTTTCTTCTCGCCCTCACGCGAGGATTTCAATACCTCGTAATAGACCTTCCATGCCATTGATTTCTTGGCCATGAGGCCCTGAATCCCGGCGATTAATCAAGGGTGTTCCCTCGTATGGGGGATGTAAATGACGCCGTGACCTTTATGGCGCGGCGGGTTTTGGTCCCGACACGAACTACATAATCGTCTGACGAAGTCAGTTCAAGCGCACCATGGGCTCTTCGGAGCCCGAATAAATTGTCACTTTGTGACTGGCACGCCCACGCACTCAATAAACGAACAACTTGAATAAGCAAATTTTAGTGCGTCCACAATCCCTCAACCAACCGACTTACAAAATAAAGTTGATATAAAAAATCAAAATTATATATATAGCATCCCGGTTGCGTCCCACAGACCGGTCGTCTCGGTCTGTGGTTGGGATGGGACAGGACGGGCCGTTCACCCAGTGGTTGAGACGGGACAGGACGAGCGGTTCACCCGTCCCGTCTCGATTTGTCAAACCCTGCTTTTATCGTATCGGTAATTTTATGTTTTAAGGATAGGGACAATAGATATTTTCGTAAAAATTTTAAAAGTATTGCGATAAATATGATAAAGTTAAGAGTATAAAGATAATTTTGAATGATTTTAGGAGTATATTTATATAGTCTAGTATTCAAGTGATTCATAGTCTTTTTTTATAAAAATGCATGATCATTTTTTTAAAAAAATCACTGAATCTGATGGATGGAATGGAAGATATAAGTTGCTCCGGTGGTGGATCGGGTTGCCATCCCTCCAACGCCTGAGATTTGGATGTAGCCCTGGAATCTGATCGAATGAGCCCTACTGCAGAAGGTCCAATGAAAAGTGTGAAAAATGTTCTATTTTAGAGAAAAATATAATTAATGAAAATTGAATTCTCTCCCTTTAAGAAGATATATAAACATTTTAGTGAACTAAGCTACTTGAATTAAAAGAAGAAGAAGAAGACCTGGCAGGAAAGCCTGGTGGTGGATTAGTGGGGTTGGGTTATCCTCAACCCAGGGTATGATGTTTAGTCGATTCAAAGTCAGATTTTAAGGATAAAGGGTAAACTTAGGTGAGTTTGAATCCACCGGTTCGATATAGAAGCTCCCGATTGAACCCAGACGTTGGCTGGCGCAATGAACCTCAATGGGCATCCAAAAGAGTACAAATTAGTCTGACTTGGCACTTGTTCGTTTGATATAAACTTTTCGTTGTAAATGGCCTTTGCATTAAAACTTTCAATATTAAAAAGAAAATATCGAGTGGGATTGATCATAAGTGATTTTGAGCAAGCGTAAAAGGTCATCAAATCTTCCCCAACAACATCATTTTTTTCATAATTTCAGAAACCCTAATTTGAAACTGTTTGTTGGAAGCCAAAAAATGACAGAAAGACTACATCAATAGTTTACAATTTGGTGCAGCTTCAAACTAGAAATTAACACTTTAGTTTCAGCTTCTTAAAGGTTTTAGACTGCAGGTTATCTTGAGGAGAGGGTGTTAAAGAGCTTAATTTAGCATCCATATCACATAATCCTTCCTATTTTTTTTAGCTGATAGTGAAAATTTTAAAATTCTTCTAAAATCTAGTCTGCAGTGTGTGTGACGCCATTGATGGATTCGAGGGTACGAGGAAGTGACTTTACCAGGGGGCGGAAAACAAAGACAGTTCAGATGTTCTGCAAGTCCTTGCGGGTGCTGAGCAAGCTCCACTGAGACAGCTAACATTTTCTGCAGTACAGTACACAATTGCCTCCACACCAAACTAGACATTCAACAATCCTGACACCACCCACCTGATTCTCACTGATTCTAGGAATTACAATAGCTGAAAAAGAACGTTGCTAAAGATCACAAATTAAGTTGAAATCACCTTGCAGACCAACGTTGTGAACCATTGATTGCGCTGCCAAAACAGGGTAACAGAAAGCAAATGCCAAGAGAAAATAAGCTGCCATCGATACAGCGAGGTAAGAAGTGAAGACAGGAGCATGTACCCGGGGATCATAATGAACATTACAAAATTCCCTATAAATGAACATTCTATGAACCGTCGCAAGTCTCAGCATCAATGCCATATAAACCAGAACTCTTGAGGAATATATACAGAAATCAACGCCATGCATGCTGAGCTCTAGGACTGGTTTGTAGTAAGAACCTAAACCTTCAAAATGAGGCCTATGGGGCAGTGATCACTACCAGCCACATCTGGGATGATGTATGAGTCATGGACGTTGTCTGCCATGGATTCGGAAACAAGGAAGTAATCAAGCCGCCATCCTGCCGTACAAATAGATGCGAAACATGGCATTAGTTACAGGGAAAACGAGATGACAAATAGCACGTCAGTTGTCTTCAATAGCAACAGGGAGAACAAAACCCAGTGATGAAGAAGATGCTGATAAGAAATTAAGAAGTGGTGTCCTCATTCAAATCCAACAACAAAAATGATGGTTAAAATGAATTTTAGAGCTGCATGTTTTTTGTTTGATGTATGATAGAGTGGCATGGCGCAATAAGATCTGTGCTCCCAATTAGATAGGATTTGTTGGAGATGATAATGACAATGACAATGATAATGACGACCGTGTACCTCTTGCTTCATTCACTATGATTTAATGCCGGTCACTGTCTAATTAATATGATTTCAATCACAATGCAGTAGAAAATCTTGAAATCCAAAGATTCTGTAATTATACTGTCTAGGGCTGTGAATGGGCCAGGCCCATGGGATAAGAAGGATGTGGCCAGAAAAGTGCCAGGCCGAGGTACACAGCCAGGCTTGAGCCCAATAGTTCTAGCCCACTGACGTTATAGGACATCCCCAGGCTCAATCTCTCAGCCGAAGCCTTGGGGTAATGTTTGGCCAATCTGATGCATTACATCTGACAACCACAAAATGCTCCACACACAGATCGACGATAGGGTTATGCCACAAAAATTGTTCAGATTTCCCTGAAGTAACTGATGGTTTAGACTCTTAACTATCAAAAATTTTAAAAAGATAAAAAGAGAGGTGAAAGAGACAAATTGAGAATGATTGAGAGTAATGGTTAGAAATTCAACATAGAAAATGAACTAGTCTATATGAGACTGACTCAGTATCATAGAAAATGCTGCATAAATTCAAGCCAATGGGGGAAATGTCCATATCATCCCGCTATTGATTTCTTTCATATATGAAAATAAATAGTCATAGGTAAAGGCAAAAAAGCAACCACAACTGGATACCTTTATTTGTTTTCCGCAATCCATGCCTGTATCCCCAGTAAGTATAACCAACTACACTGGGGTGCTGTCGTCTGAATGTATCAACAAAACCTCGGGACAAGAAGTTCTTCTCAAAGGATTGTCGTTCTTCATCTGTAAACCCAGCACTTCTTCGATTTCCCTGCAAATTCCATGACATTGGATGATCACAAAACCTGGTTGAGAGGAACAAGTTATATTATTCACTGTCCATAACAACAATTTTTCAACACATAAAGCAAAGACCAACAATTGTGAAGCGGGACAGGGTGGGCTACGGTTTACAGGAAGGAGGGGAATCTGGACCCTGATTCGCACAGAAGAAGATGCAGAGGAAGAAGCAGCAAGAAGGAAGGAGGGGGGGTATTGCTCTGGCTTCGCACCAGAGTTAGGGCAGGGGCTTCGCACCCCTCCCTTCATGGGACAGAGAAGTGGTGGCGGCCACTCAAAATTTTCATTATTCTGTTCATTGCTTCGAAAAGAGGATTACAAGACCCTTTTATAGTGGTCAGGCTAGCTATAACCCTAACTTGACTTTCATTGACCAAAATATCCTTGACTCAAGAAAATAGTGTGAAAATTAGACCTAAAATTAGATAAAAATAAAAAGACATTAACTCCGAATGAGCTCAATAAACTATGAAAATTAGAAATTTAATCCTACCCACCTGCGACTACTAGATCATACTCAAATAAAATAAAAATACATGATAAAAATAAAAATGACCCGATGTGATTCCAAACGTCGTCCACGTAAATATCGCCATCGTACATCACGCCAATCAAACTTATTGTCTGATGTCGCGAGTCTCGCACCGCGTCCGTCACGAGTCTCGCTCCGTGTAGGGGAGTTGTGCGGGTGGTTGATACGGCGAGAAAGAGAAGAAGGCGTGAGAGGCAGGATGGGGAGGGTTGGTTATAGAGAGGGATTCCGCACCCGAGGGTGAGGGAGAGAGGAGGGGAAGGCAGGGGCGCGGCGCAGGGCCTGCAATACAGGCGTGACAGGGGAGCCGGCGTCAATGGGTTGTGACGCAGGGAGGGCCGGCGCGACCAGCGGAACACGGCAGGCCGAAAGGCGGGGGCGAGTGGGCTGACACCGGCCAATGGGGTCCGCGTGGACTGAAGGGACGGCACTGTCAAGGGCGTCGGGCACCTAAGAAGGCATCAGTACTGCTTCAGGCAGTTCGGGCTCTGTTCGCACAGGAACAAGGCAAAGGAGGGAAGAAGAGAATGGGAGGCGGAGGGCGCTGCAGCTGGGGCGGTGACGACCAGGCAGATGTGGTGTGCGGTGGTAGGGTCACTCCGATGCTGCAGCGAACGGCAGGGAAAAAGGAGGCAGAGGGAAGGGCTGTGTAGGGGTCACAGAGGGCCTGCTGGGCTCTCAGTCTCAGCTCTGGTTCACAGGGGACATGCAGAACAGAAGAAGAAGAAGGGGAAGGGGAAGGGGGGATTGGGCGGATGCTATGACTGTGCAGAATGGGTGGGGATTTCTGCTAGGGTTGCCAGGGGGAAAGGAAGGAGAAGAGATGCAGAGGAGGGAGGATGGGAGGTCCTCTCCGTCGACTGTGGCCATTAGGCAACGCACTTCTATGGTTCCTGGTATGGATGCTTTTCTCAATTTCTTGTCTAATTTTCATTGCAATCGCGGAATAAGAATTATTGTGAAATGTGAAATGTGAATTGTAATCTCTTTGTGATGTAACTACATGGTGGTTGAACTTTGGAACCGCCACACCAAACCTTCAAAAGATAGTCATTTGGATCTTAAGTTTGACATGTAGTGCATCTAGTTGTGAGCGCAATTGGAGTACATTTGAACAGGTTAGTTGACTAATTTCATATTCAAGTACATAAAAGATTAGTGTTTTTTGTTTAATTGGTTGCACCTAATATACTTGTAGGTGCACACAAAGAAAATGAATAAGTTGGAGCAAAAGAAGCTGAACGATCTTGTTTTTGTGCAATATAATCAACGTCTCCATGCTCGTCGTTTGCGTGTTCAGCAAAGTGACTATGATCCTATTTCTTTGGATGACATTGATGATTGCAATGAGTGGATAGCTAATCCGCCAGAAAATGAAGATTTTGTGGATGAAGGAGAGGACCTCACATGGCTAAATGTTGAAATCGCTGCCGGTGTTAATGAAGAGGAAGGGCTAAGCACAAGGGCGGGAACCAAAAAGCGTCATCTAGGAAAGGGAAAAAGCACTGCCACATCTCACTCCATAAAAGTGAGAGATGTTGATTCCGAGGGGACACAATCTGAGAATGAGAATGAGCTTCTAAGTGATAGCTCCTCCTCTTTTATGAGTGATTTATGATGAGGAGGCTTGAGTTGAGAGAGATTTGAAACACTTTGTGTTATGGGATTATGTAATTAACTTGTTTGGTTGTTTAACTATTTTTGTTTTGTTATAATATTACATTTGTTAGTTGTATATGCAGTTTTATGATATTTCTTGTTTAGTGTATATGCAGTTTTATGATATTTCTTGTTTAGTGTATATGCAGTTTTATGATATTTATTGTTCAAAAATATATATTTTTGTGATATTGTGACATATAATTTTAATTTTATTTTTTTATTAATTTCTCGCCTCAAACGCCTCGGCCATCGCCTAGGCCTTTGAGGCGTGAGGCGCCCCCTTGGTCGCCTCGCTCGCCTCACGCCTCAGACTACATAGCTCCCATGTAGTCAATTGGCCAAAACAAATAAAAAAGAGAAAGGGGGGGTGCGCCCTCCTCCTTAAGTGGGCAAATTGGAATTGTCTTCCTTGGTCCAAGTCCAACTTGGACCATGGATGAGCCCCCATGGGCCCTAGATGCTAGGTGGCCCAATGAGAGAGATGGTGGGGTTCCCGCGGGACCTACTGGACCTTTTTACAAAGAAACCCACTAATTTCTAAGGACTAACCCATTGACTTATAATGCCATACAATTGCATACCCAATTAACTCAAGGATATAAATGCAAACAAAAAAGTTAGTGATCTTGCTTTGATGTCCCCATCAATTCTCCCTGGGTGGGAGAAACTCGACCCCGTCAAGTAAGGGGTGCGGCTGTTCACGTGGCTCCTACGGATCCGTCACCGTACCATGTAGCGTGGGTACGCTCCACTCCTAGTAATCGTCACCTGCTCATCCCGTATATGTTCTATATGCTCACGCTACTGTGAGAATGAGGCTAGTGGTGGACACTCCGAGGTGGGGTCACTCTTAAAGGAAGGAGACGGCTCAATGACTCACTAGGAATCACCGCTGGGTCCCTATAGGTGACTGGATCTGACACATTGAAGATAGAGCTAATCCCATATTCGTCAGGGAAGTCCACAACGTACGCATTAGATCTGACTTGCCTCACACTCGAAAGGGACTGACACCGCGAGTTTACATTAGACCAACTCAACTTGACGTATGCAGACTCACTATGCACTCGACAAATGTATGTATAGACTCTTGACAAACTGGACAAAATAAAGAAAAACACGGACTCACACATGACCCTAGACAAACCTACTGTTAGACCGACCCATACATATGCAATGGTGGTCCAGGACATCCGAACGTGTCACTTGCATACACACAATGCAACCAAATGTTTGTGGAATCATGAAATCCTAGACATTCTAATATGAACCATTCATGCATTGACGTCCCTTTGGGTTTGGGAGGTTTGGGTGGCTTGGGTGGGCCAGGAGAGCCAAAGTCACTTTCTCCATTACCCCAATAAACGGGCTCCTTGCTACGTGTGAGATGACTAGCCCGACGGGTAGGGGTGTGATAGTGAACTTCCTTGGAGAACTGGAGTAGATAAGGTGGGTCAAGAGGCTCACTAGGGAAGGGGTCGAAGGGATCAAAGAATGTGTGACCCCTCGAGATGAGTTCCCTCATGACACGGTCCCATGTTTGGAATTCTTGAAGGTGTAGATGGTCACCTTCATCCATCGTGGTAGATGGGACAGTGGTCTCCTATAGTAGATAGGGTTCCTCCCTCGGAATAAATGGAATGGAGTTAGACTCGGCCGGCATGGGGAGGAACAAAAGAACCTCCGTGGTGACATGACCCACGGTACATGCGGGGGTAATGGACTCCAATGCAGGATACGTGAAGCAACGACTTGTGGATTGGTCGAAGCCTGGGGCCAACATGTACGTCAACTTCAACTGCCAGTCTAATCCCTTAATAAGGTCTTCCAATGTATCAACATGGTGACAAGACCGGAAAGTAGTGTGGAATGAGTTGACGGGCACTATTTGTAGTGCAAGGTCCATGGATGGGTAGCAAGGTGCTTTAGGGACCATGCCCTTCTTAAGCCAGCTAAGTAGTGGCTCTTCGATGATTAGCTCACCCTTTAGAAGTAAGTATGGCTCCGGACGAAGATCGAAGGGCGAAGGCTGGGGGAAAGCAACTCCCTCGAATGGGGAGGAGACGTCCTCTATGATGGGGAGAGGACCTGAGGACTCCGTAGATAGCACCGGGTCAAGACTATCGACCACTACCTCCTTAAGCTCGGGTATGGCTTCATCCTGTCTCGAAGGTGGGCAAGGGGAAATTAGTGACTCAAGATAAGAACACCTCCTATCCAACCGATCCGAAAACATTTGCAAGAGTTCGACAAAAGTGGGGCTTGGAGTTGGGGCATCGTGGTGGAGTTGCTCATACTCAACCGGCCTAGACTTGGGTCGAGGCTCATCCATGTGCGGGGTTCTTTGCCTCCGACTATGACCCACTTGGTTGGAAGTGACTGGGTGGGGTCGGTTGGAGGTGACTGGGCCGGGTAGGTAAATCCTTCTAAGCTCGCCCTTCATCTCACGCCATGACTCGACAGGCCATTGCCTCCTAATTTCCCTCATGCGTTCAATGCTCTCTCATTTCCAGGCGGCTTCGTGAACAAGCCGCTTTTGGACAAAAACGACTTGCATGGCATCGGACATAGTGTAACACTCAAAAGTATTCGTCCATAGCGGCTTTCCACTTTAGGTAGTCGCTCGGGACTTTGGAGCCATAAAAGTCCGAGGCTTCGGGCCTACGGAAGTGGAGGGGATGATTGTCAAGCCCTCAGGTATCGCGCCACCATTCACATGAACTAGGCGATTGGAAATCCATGGAATCCATGGGACTCGGGGAGCTATAAGATGGCCATGCAGACACTCGGTGACAAAACAAACTGACCCTCTAATGGACTAGACAATGGACTAGACACGACCCTATACAACAATGCAAAGTTGGAATGCAGACTCGACTACAAACCTAGACTCAACCAATATACGATACTTGACGGAGTTACGAGATCCGAAGATCCTCTCACGCAAGTGTGCTACTTTCCCGATAAGCGTAACCTATCATTCCGACAACACCTTTTCATATACCGAATAGAGGAAATAATATGCAAACCTAGGACAAGACGACCTAGACTTAGACCGTGCTATGAAGACTACCCTAGACTCAACTTATCTCTGATACCAATTTGATGGAGGACGGGACAGGACGCGACTCGACGCCAATTTGGACTCGAACCTGAGACTCTAGACGAGCTCGCGACTCGTCCCTAGCGAGGGAAGCATGCGGATGTGCGCGGTTGAGAAACCGGCAATGAGTCAAGGGTGGTCTGCTCACTCTCGTGCTCGGATCGAGACACGGGATGGGTCTCACTCTCTCTTGCAGCGGTGATAAAATTATAACGAGCTAATTTTATATCACTCTAGCAGCGGCATATGAATATATACGAGGAAAGCAAATGCCAAAGTGGGGAGCGAACACAATACCTCCACGCTCCGGGCGTGGGGAAGACGACCCCGGCCAAAACTCGTACTCCCGATACAAACAATTATCAATATTTACAGAAATGATTTTACTGCTCACTCCACGCAGGGAGGTAAAGGACTACAGTGGGACCCGAGAGTAGCGAACTTGGGTTGACGGGCAGCAAGCCATACGGGCTTTCGGGCCGGAGGCGGGCTGCTGGTCCGACTCTGTACTGTTCCAACTAGCTGGATAGCAAGCAAACTCGGCACCTGGGACAGCGGCTTCCGGTCGACTTCTGGCCGAGGCGGCTGACTGGGACGCCGGGGGAATGCTTCACTTCGATCCCTGAAATCGACGGCGACTGAATCGAAGCCGGCGTATGTTTGGACGAATTATTCGGCGGACTGTTCTTGCTGGCATGACTCGGGACAGATCTGCGCGCTTCCACGAAAACAATTGTTGCGCCCAGATCTGGAGGTGGATCGGAGCGAAATTGGCGTCGTTGGAAAGAGGACTCAAAGGGCTACGAGCCTACGACATATATTAATTTCACAACCATCCAGTAAACAGATTGAAAATGAAAAACTCTATGCTCCACAAACGTTTCTGGCTCGGAATCCAGATCAAACAGGCAGAATAGGATCTACCTGAAAATGAAGTTTGACCCAAAGGAAAACGGTGGATCTGGACTCTAGGAATTTTATGGATGGAAGGGGGGATGTGAGGATGACACACAAATATTTTGGGATTTTTCTGACATGGTTTGAGAGGTGGGAAAAATAAATTAACAGGGTACTATCCCGCAAATCTGCTGATTGGCAGACTGTCAGGGGTGAAACTAAATGACTGGGAAAAATAGCAAACGGTGGCGGATTGACACGAAATTTAAACTGAGAGGAGGTAACAACAAGGCGGATGATCTAGCAAAATTTGATGACCATCATATAACCGGATTGGGAGAACCAACCTAATCTTTGAGCTTCCGTTCTGCAGGTCGCAGGTTTGGACAGCAGACCAAAGATGGGGTTGTAGTGGCTTGACGGCGACACGAACGGAGGCGGCGGCGGTGGTGGCTGGAAGTCGCATCCAGCGGAGGTGGTAGATCTTGAAATCACACCAAGATTAAGGCATCACACCTTAGAAATTGCTGCAATCTCTGCTGCAAGGGGAGGAAGAGAGAGAGGTGCCTAATGGCTCTTGGAGAAATTCCAACTTTTCTTCTCATTAATCTTGTGAAAATATGAAAATACATGGGTTATATAACTCCAGCTAAAAGACCTAATTACCCTCAGATGTAGAGTTAGGGAGGGGCAAAAAGGGGATAGGAGAATTTTCTCCCATGTGGCCAATTGACCAAAACAAATAAAAAAGAGAAAGGGGGGTGCGCCCTCCTCCTTAAGTGGGCAAATTGGAATTGTCTTCCTTGGTCCAAGTCCAACTTGGGCCATGGACCGGCCCCCATGGGCCCTAGATGCTAGGTGGCCCAATGAGAGAGAGGGTGGGGTTCCCGCGGGACCAACTGGGCCTTTTTAGAAAGAAACCCACTAATTTCCAAGGACTAACCCATTGGCTTATAATGCCATACAATTACATACCCAATTAACTCAAGGATATAAATGCAAACAAAAAAGTTAGTGATCTTGCTTTGATGTCCCCATCATCTCAACTCCGTAAGAGAAGCCAAACCTGGCTCTGATATCAAAACTGATGCGGGACAGAAGGTGGGCTAAGGTATACAGGAAGGAGGGGAATCTGGGCGCCTGGTTCGCAGAGAAGAAGAAGATGCAGAGGAAGAAGTAGCAAGAAGGAGGGGGGGTTATTACTCTGGCTTCGCACCAGAGTTAGAGCATCGCGCCCAGGGGCTTTGCACCCCTCCCTCCACGGGATAGAGAAGTAGTGGTGGCCGCTCAAAATTTCCATTCTTCTGTTCATTGCTTCGAAAAGAGGATTACAATACCCTTTTATAAGAGTTAGGCTAGCTCTAACCTTAACTTGACTTTCATAGACCAAAATACCCTTAAACTCAAGAAAAAAGTGTGAAAATCGCACCTAAAATTACAGAAAAATAAAAAGACATGACATTAACTCCAAATGAACCCAATAAACTATGAAAATCAGAAATTTAATCCTACTCATTTGCGACTACTAGATTATACTCAAATAAAATGAAAATACATAATAAAAATAAAAATGACTCGATGTGAATCCGACGTCGTCCACGTAAATATCGTCATCGTACATCACACCAATCAAACTTATTGTCTGATGACTCGAGTCTGGTTCCGCGTCCGTCACAAGTCTCGCTCCGCGTCCGTCACAAGTCTCGCTCCGCGTCAAATTGTTGTCAAAGAAACCCCAAAGAAGACAATGCTTAGTAACCCCTAAATGATCTCCGTTTATATAAAATTCGATAGGATTTTATCTCAAGGCTCAAAAACCAATATATCTATCCACTTTTTAAAGTGACTATATCCATCCACCTGTTGTTTGCAAATGTCCCGTGGCACCAAAATGGCTTTACACATTATCGATCGTGTGCTAGAAGGGATCTAATCATGAAATTGAGGAGGAAACTTTATATAGCATTAAATTTTAATGGCCAGATCAAGATTTTAACATAATTGGGAGCATCCCTTGCTAAATTCAGCTGATACACTTGTGCAATTTGAATTAATTTATCTTTCACTTTCAGGTATAACAACAACCAACAACAGCCTCTAAACCTAAATTGATAGTCTGCTGTCCTCAAGTGATGAAAGAATGTTAAACTTGTAAAACTAAGGTCTTGATGTGATAAATTGTAATTTTCAGATGTAACTGTTATCTCACTGAGGACTTCAATATAGAAGCTCTATGGCTTTCAGATTATCTGGGCAGGAACTAGTCGCTTCTGGTTCACCAGCCCAAACTGGTTCTGTATGGGTAGAACTGGCCAGTTCCTGTTCTGAACGAGCACTAGCCAGAACCCGTTCTCGGTCCAGTCTATCTAAACCTTGCACTGCAAGGGACGAATAGGCTTCACCACAGTCAGTGGACAAAGACATCACAATAAGGGTGAGATCATCAGATGACAAATAATGTGGAATTTATATCCACAACAACAAAAAATATCCCTAGTGCATATCTACAAAAAAAAAAAAAAAGTTGTAAAGATGTGAATCTCCATCCTACACCAAGGATGACAGTTTCGGTTTCGGAACCGGGTCCAAAACCTAAACAGTATTGGTTTTGGTTTCGATTTCTGTAACGCCCGAGAATTTTTCTAAGGATTTTTCAGATATAAAAT
Organism: Amorphophallus konjac; assembly: GCA_022559845.1. Classification (NCBI taxonomy): domain Eukaryota; kingdom Viridiplantae; phylum Streptophyta; class Magnoliopsida; order Alismatales; family Araceae; genus Amorphophallus; species Amorphophallus konjac. The sequence goes on along the minus strand of JAHNEJ010003516.1, from coordinate 97,437 downwards.
ATAACTATATTAATTATTAACGCATTTAATGGGCTATAAATTAAATTAAAATGAATTTAGTCTAATTATTGAAGCCTTACATAAATCCAAGAGGATTATGCCCATATAATAAATTCAATAGGCCCAAGAGATTATATTTGGACTTTAACCCATATTCTAGAAGTTAGGAATGGGTGTAATCACGGAATTAAGGAGATAATTACTCCTTAGGATATAAATAAAAGGATAATATTGGAGATAATATTAAAAGAGTTTGAAGCATTTCAAATTCGGTGCTCACGAAGGCTAGCGGTCTATCGCGAGACCGCTAGAGGATGGTTGGCGGTCCAGTACTAGACCGCTAATTTCTGTCAGTTCCGTGAGAGAAAGAAAACGTGAAAATGTTGAATTTTTAGCGTCCAAATCATCTTGGATCAACTCTATCAGCTAATTAGATAGGTCTAAAAGGACTGGAGATCGAATGGAAAGTCTAATTGGGACTCTAAGTTCGTTCTAATTCTCAAACCCTAGCTAAATCCTACAAATATATCTCAGATTTGGCCTGTGCGACCCTTACTTTTGGCACGCGTGAAACTCAGGTAAGGAGGACGAATTAGAGGTAAGTTTCTTCTAGGAATTTGTTTATTGTAGTTAGAACTAACTACCCTCCAATTTTCGTTCTAGGAGATCAAGCCTACAGGAAGTTAGAGACGTCCAAAGTTGCTGATTCTACATTAAGAACTCAGGAGTTAGTGCGTCCGACCCAAGAAGATCAAGGAATTCAAAGTCCTAAACGAGGTAATTAGATAGAGGTTCTTTAGAACTTTATGTTTCCCTTCATATCCTCTACTTACCCTCAAAATTTCACGTCCATAGGACAAGGGAATCAGAAGATAGAGGGACGTGAAGTTACTAACTTAATACAAGAAAGTATAGGAACTAGGGCTTGATTCCAGTCAGAAATTCGAAGTTTATGAGCAATATAAAAGGTAGGTTATCTCATGGATGGCTCAAACTTTATGTCAGGAATAAAAGCCCTCTTGTTTCACTTAGTTTCATGCATTGTACTTTGAGAATTTCATGTTTTACTTAGGACTATGCATCTAGTTTAGCCTTCATGCATAATACTAGCCTAATGAAGAGAAAAAAATGAAATTTCTTGTTCATACAAACCTATGCATATTGTTGGCCTATGCACGATCTATCATGATTATGGAAGTTAAATATGTTGATTTCCAGACATGATATGTCTTAGTTAACATTTTTGTTTAGTTATCTTTGAACTCGGACTGACACAGGAAGAAACAGTCTTCCTGGAGACCGCCAGAGAATAGTCACGGTCGTACAATAGACCGCTAACAGCAAATGGCGGACGTCCATTTGACCGTTTTCGAGTTATGATTTTGTAATATTGGTAATCCGAACCATATTACAGAATTAACCATAGTTAATATATATTAAGCCTAGATAACTAAGTTTTAAGCCTGATTTAATTACTGGTTTTATATACTTAGATAATGTACTTGTTTATCATAATAGATTTCATGTTTTTATGCACATTGATATTATTTTTAACTTATGTTAGTTTAAGACCAAAACAATATAATCTTATAATTAAATACATGTTTTAAATAGACGATTCATGATCCATAGGACAAGGGAATCAGAAGATAGAGGGACGTGAAGTTACTAACTTAATACAAGAAAGTATAGGAACTAGGGCTTGATTCCAGTCAGAAATTCGAAGTTTATGAGCAATATAAAAGGTAGGTTATCTCATGGATGGCTCAAACTTTATGTCAGGAATAAAAGCCCTCTTGTTTCACTTAGTTTCATGCATTGTACTATGAGAATTTCGTGTTTTACTTAGGACTATGCATCTAGTTTAGCCTTCATGCATAATACTAGCCTAATGAAGAGAAAAAAATGAAATTTCTTGTTCATACAAACCTATGCATATTGTTGGCCTATGCACGATCTATCATGATTATGGAAGTTAAATATGTTGATTTCCAGACATGATATGTCTTAGTTAACATTTTTGTTTAGTTATCTTTGAACTCGGACTGACACAGGAAGAAACAGTCTTCCTGGAGACCGCCAGAGAATAGTCACGGTCGTACAATAGACCGCTAACCGCAAATGGCGGACGTCCATTTGACCGTTTTCGAGTTATGATTTTGTAATATTGGTAATCCGAACCATATTACAGAATTAACCATAGTTAATATATATTAAGCCTAGATAACTAAGTTTTAAGTCTGATTTAATTACTGGTTTTATATACTTAGATAATGTACTTGTTTATCATAATAGATTTCATGTTTTTATGCACATTGATATTATTTTTAACTTATGTTAGTTTAAGACCAAAACAATATAATCTTATAATTAAATACATGTTTTAAATAGACGATTCATGATTTAACTTGAGCACTATTTTATCACGATTTTCTCTCCCTTCTCAGAGTCATTTTCTTAAATACATGGCACATATCCGGGTATGTTGTCATTAGTTACACTTTTGCACATTAGGAACACCATCTTGGACATGATGACCTCTCCTTTGGATATTCCATCCAACGGACTAGGAAATCTTGTTTCAAGGCATCCGTAAGACTCTGTGAGCCTGGGATTCCCACTAGGACGCCGAGCTGGTTGTACCATTAAAGCCCAATTGATTAGAAAGCACTTTTACCGGTGTTTTATACATTTCTGGAATTAGCGGCCTTCTGGTTGACCGCCAAAGACTGCTAGCGGCTCTGCACTTGACCGCTAACAGATCCCTAACGGCCATACACTAGACCGCTAAATACTCCAGATGTTCTGTTTTCAAAAATATCGAACTGTCTTAATTAACGGTCCTGAACTAGACCGTCATAATCAAGAAACGGTCCAGTAAATGACCGCTAATGTCATGAGTTTGATTATCCCGGGGTTTGACTCATGGGTTGATTCTTCTATGTTCCTAGATAGTCCAATTGATTATCTAGAACTTGTCACATTATTCCCAAGATATCTAAGTAATTTTGAAAGTTAAAGAATGTACCGTTATGCTGCCGATTTATTTTCAGAGCATAACCTAGTTATTAAATATATTTATTGAAATTCTTTATTCTCAATAGAAGTATTCTTATTTTTGGTTACTTTATCATTAAACTATATTTGAAATTGTACATTCTTGGCCGTATTAACGTGAAAGTAGCTTGATTTATACTTGAAGATGCAGTTCGAGCACTGATTGTGTTCAAGGGCTCTATGCTAGTCCCCTCGACTGATTGTCGGAAACATACTATATAAACTATGGGGTATTATGCTACTGGCGTCGCATTGCACTAGGAGTACTTTCTTTATAAATAAGTGAAAAATATCCACAGAAATCTACATGAATTCACGAAGTACTTGTTACTAAGTGAAGAGTACATTCTTGCTTGTTACATGACTTTCTAGTACATAACCTTCATGGTTATGAAAAGTACATTCTTGTTACATTCTTGAAAAGGCCAGATCTACATTCTTGTGATATTCTTGATCGAATCATATTCTTATATCATTGATCACATCTTGTTACTTTGGTTTTATTCGCATTGTTTTATCGTATTTACATGATTTACCTTATTCTTTAGAGCTAAAATGTTAATTATTTAAATTTGCCAATCATGTTGATACGAAGATACCTACTGGACAAGTGTACTCATTACCCTACTTTTCCAATCTTTTTCAGGAAATTCTAGTGGGACGGATTCGGATTACTCGAGTGATGGATCCGAGAGCGATTAAAGGATATATGATCGAGAGAAGCCTTAGTTGTCACGTGTCTAGTTATGTCATTATGTAATTTTTGAGTTTCTTGAGTATAGAAATGAGAATCAAAGTTCCTATGTACTTTGAGAATTATTTATGAAGGAATAAAGTTGAAGGTTTTAGCGAATTACTTGTGCAATTACTCTAATGTGTGATTGTCTAGCGCTCTGATTATATGACTTGCTTGAGACTTACCATGCCGACTATTCACGTTTTCCGATTGTTTCCGCTGCATAATCTCGGGGCGTGACAGTTTCGGCCCGAAACATAATAAAATAATATTTTTAAGAGGGAACTTGGCATCCGTTTTCGCCCGGTTTTGAGCGTATGGTTTCGAATCGTCCAGGTCCGAAACGGATAAGTTTCGGCCGAAACGTATCGGTTTCGACCGAAACCGATAAGCCATCCATGTCCTACACTCCATTACGTCGCAGTTGATGGTGAATGATGCCTCCAATGGATAAACAATGTCTGATCAGTATTCCAATTCACATTATCTTTTACAGGCTTTAGAAGCCAATTCAAGGTGCCATCTAAAGAATTTTTAAGGCAAGACATAAAGCCACAAAGATAATCCGAAACATGTGCAAATTCCATTTTTATAGAAAATTCCTAAACAGAAAATGAACCCATGGTGTATCCCTATAGTTGTATTTTCCTTTTCCAATACCTTCCAAACATGACCACAACAGCACTTAGAAGGTTGGTGTTTGAATCTTCATTTGGAAATCAGAAACACATTTAAGTAGGGAACTCTCCCTGGAGTATGCAAGTGAGCAATTCTACCTCCCATACGTATAGGAGGTTGAAAACTCTCCAATAAGACCCATGGGATTGTGGGAAACGATATTTATTTTCAATTATTTTTAAATGCAGAGGCGTGCCAATCACAAGAGTGACAGATTTTATTATGTGCTCCGTCTAGCTGATCAGACAAAGGTGGGTGTACGTGTCAAGACCAGAAGTCCGTCATACCATAAAGGCTATGACGTTAATTACATCCTCCCAAAGGGAGGAAAACTCTTGATTAATCGCCAAGATAGTGGGCCATCGGGGCTAGGTAAACGTGAGTAAATTCATGAATTGAAAAGTGCACGTCATGCGATATTGGCCCTAAAGAATCACGCAAGCACGCATCATAGCGATAGTTTATTCCATTATTAGATTGATTCCCGATACATGGCGGAGAGCTTAGATCCGGAGATCACCTCACGCTTAGTGAGAGCTTCCGGCCAGACTTAATCTAACCTTTCACAGATCACCATTTGATATACCAGAAAATCGGAACAGACAAGCACACATTAGAAATAATTGCGCGTATATATATAGATGTGTACGTACATGCATGAAGAGAATGAGCCCAAGTGGGTTCATTACTGATTTATCATTATTATTATTATTTATTTATAGGATGACCATGAGTCAGGCCAAGTGAGGGACGATCGATTGACTAGCAGAGGATGGAGGTCGACTAGGGCTCACGGGAGTCGACTTAGAGGGTATGGTGATGAATCGGCACATGGCATAGTGGACCAGTGCAGTGATGAGGGAGGATGATTGTGTGAGATGAATTGGTGCCAAAAAGAGTGGAGAGAGAGGAATACGGAAGTGGATCGGCGCGGCAGATGAGGAGAGAGGAGGGCTAGGTGATACGGCGCACGGGTAAAAGGGAGAGAGAGAGAGAGGCAGAATGAGTCGGCGCAGGAGAGGAAGGAGGAGAGATGGAGAAGGGAGTGAGCCGACGCGATGGGGAATGCCCCCGCGCCGACTCACCTATTCAACCATGGTTGGCACCGATTCAGCTTATGCCCCTGACTCTAGTGGGTTTTATTTGGCCAGGTGGGGAATCAGAAGCCAAACCTTTGAAGAAAATCCGTTAAGAAGAGTGGCAGGTGTATATGATCACATGGAGAGGGGCTGATATAGGGAGCACAAATGGTTGCTGCAGGAGGATTGGAGGAGGGCTAGAGGTCGACCCTATCAGGCATGAGGTCGACACATACGCACACAGGAATTGGTATGAGGAGCCAGAGGCCCAACTTGGCCCATAACCCCGCAGATTCTTAATGTTATGACGTTTATCAGAATTAATTTATTCAAGCTTCAAAGTTTTGTGAAAATTGAAGATTCTCTTTTAAATTGGGAACGCCCCCCCCCCCCCAATATCAAGATGAGTTCCACTGCTTGTTCTCCGTGCGAGGTTTGTACTCAAGCACGGGCTCTATATGGGACGAGGGCGAATTTATGCATCACATTATAGTGTGGATTTCAAAAACAATCCATCAACATGGTGTGTATATTCCTATCATCAGTCCATCGTTATCGTTGAATTCAATTCCAATTGAGATGGGAGGGCCAAATTAAACGGAAAAGCCGGGAAAGTTGCAGATCAATTTCGGCAACATCTCTCCTTATTTTGGGAATTGTAGGGAGAGAAAAGGAGATGCACCCACGGAAGATTCCGAGGTGAACTCACAAACTGCAGGGAGGCCGGAAACGGCGACCCTGATAACCCAAGTGGGAGTGAAACACCTCGAGGATTAGCCTACAAGAGGTTTCAATGACCCACGGGCGGCCATGGACTTGATTGCTGTCGGGCTAAGCGGCCTATTGATATTCGTCATCGACGTAGGATCCGTCGGGGTCCACGTTATGAGGAAACGAGCCCCCGGGGTCCACGAGTGACCTGAAGGAAATCCGATCGGAAAAGTCCGATAAATGGGAATGTCTCCATCTCCCTGGTGATGGGTCCGTTCGTCCATTTGGTAACGACTAAAACAATCAAAGAAATCTGAGTATTGCCCAAGTAAAGAAGGGGTTATGGGGTGTGCTGACAGCGCTAACAAACCCATACCCTGCTAGGGACCGAAGGAAACGAAGTCGGATGGACTACCATGCAGAGGCTCGGACCAAGAGGAGCGAGCTGCTGGGCTCTAACAGACGAAATATGCAGGGTCAGCAGGTGACAAAGGGGTTCCTAGGAGATAAGAGTCCCCGTGGACATTTGTCTGAACACCCAGGGGGGGTATATACAACAGGCCTGTAGAAGGCCCAATGACAAACGGGAGACACACAGCGGCATCTCATAGAGAGAGATGGGATGCAGAGGAATTTAAGTTTGATACGGGAAGGAGTCACAATCCTATCATGTACAAGGTAGTAACATTGATCACAGAAGTTAACTGGGAAGCCAAACACGCTGGATATAGGAATAAGCCACGGTCCCTACAACTCACAGCTATGAGTGAAGGGGCATATGGCAACCTTCACACTGAGAGTTAATACAACATACACGGCATGCGCACACAGGGGTAGGGCATGCATACTATGAGAAACAGGTTACAGACTTTACATAGAGGGAGTCGTATATGCGGGTGATGAACATTTCAGGAGACAGCATACGTGCAAGCCATTAAGCAAACACTAGAACGGACGTATAGAATGGCTATTAAGGCTAGGTAAGAAAGCGAGAGATGGACAGTATGGGAAAACATCATCGCCCCAACAACCTATGGCTGTAGGTGAAGGAGCAAGTGATTAAATCTTCCATTTGGACAAGGAAGTGTCATACCCATTAATTGGAACCCATAGTACCATGCGCACATTGGACATATGGAGACAGCGAACACTAGGCACACGAGGGGAAGCAACCGATTTGGACCCGTGATTAGCTTCAGGGAGGGGTGAGCATATTGTCGCCCACAGGGGCGCGGCCAGTGGCCATTCGACTACGGAATCCAACATGTGATATTCGGATCTCCTGAATGATCAAAGCATAGTGATCATATAGTCTCGAGAGGCCTCCTCACAATCAGGATGCATACACCTTAAGTGATCGGAAACAATCACGCGAAACGTGCAAGGTAAAATAAAAGGAAACAAATCGAGCGATGAACGATTCCTAAATATCATGCGCATTCAGCCATAACTATGAACAGAGAGTGGGAGAAAAAAAAGACATATTGCCCAGAGGGCTTTCGCAGGTCTTTTATTCCTTTCAAAGGAGAGCTACAATGGATATTACTTCATTACCGAATACACCGAGTGAAGACATAAAAGAAATACAGAACTGTAATCTAAAGAAAGGGGGAGGACTAGACGGAAGAGAACTGAAGGAAATCAATCAGCCTTTCTGGGGCTTCATCGCCGTGGAGACCCACCTACGAACAGGACGGGGCTCAAAGGGGGGCTCTCCTCTAGGCGTTGTGACGACAGAGCAGGGAGACTAAGGGCCAAGGTAGCTATCCCTCTCTCTCTCCCTCTTGATCTTACTTCTGATGTTTCCCTCTCTTCTCGTCTCTTCTTCTTTGCGGCGCCCGAACAGGTCATTTTATAGGCGAAAAGGCATCGATGCCTCGACGGGACAAGTGGCCTGGCGCCGATTCACCGGCCCGCTTACTGCGAAAGGGGCGCACTATATCAGGCTCCCTGCGCCGGCGCATGAAGCAAAGCATGGGGCGCCGGTTCAAGTTGTTTGTGCCGGCTCACTAAGTGAAGAGGGGGCGCTTACTTGCGCCAACTCACTGGACGAAGAAGGTGGCACGCCGATTCACTGAACAAGGAGAGGTGCGCCGATTCACTTTGGCCATCAAGGGGCACTTTAGTAAAGTCGTTATCTTTGCCGCTTGTTAACCCAAAACTGACCCAGACGGAGTCTCGACGTCCGACGCTGCTTCGGGTCTGATGCAGTGCCTCCGGAATGTATATTTCAGAATCTCCGAGCCCTGGTTTGTAATTCCGAGTGGTTTCTGACATGTGCCGAACCCGTGCTAGATTACTCGGGTTTCATCCTGATTCAACCCTCGACACTGTGATTTGTGCCACCAGGCCTGTTCCGTGAACATGTGGGGCATCTTCATCGAATGGGCTATCCCTAGAAGTATTCTCACCCTGAGAGGACAGCTTTTCGGCCTCTAACGGACCTTTCCTGCATGGCGTGTACCCTAATCAGGTCACTCGGGTTTTCTGCTGATATTGCCCTCGGCACCCTGTTTTGGGGGACCAAGGATGTGTCTTCGCCTCGGGAGGCTTCCTTATCAGGTGGTGGACCACCAGATGTATTTTCGTCCTAATTGGACAAGAAGTGGGGTTTGTTCGGCACGAACGAGTCGATGTCGGTTTGTTGGGTTTGTTGATTTCGGCTTGCCGTATAGCGTTGTCGAGTTGTTTTCAGACGTCTTCAGATGTCCCGAGACGATAAGTTGTAGAGTCCCCGATGCTTTATCAGGTGACCTAGGACTTCAGTAGTCTGAGAGGATCCCTCTCCAGGCTTCCTTTAACTTTTTCATGCTTGACTAGCGGTTCCCCTGGCTACTAGGGCGTGCCTGCCGTACAGTGATATTTAGGATGTCAACAAATGCCCCCCAACCGCGGGGGTCGCAAGTGAGGGACGAACGACGCGGGGCCTGTGGGTGTATTGCTTCATAATAATTGCCTTCTTTCCATTATGTACTTAGGCCACAAACACTTAAAACAGTGGGGCCCACTTTGTTTGCAAACCTTGTACAAGGTTGAATCGGCGAGGGGGTTTGTTCGTCGACTAGGACGAAAGGTCCAAGCCGTGGTTTTTTGTTTATCAACTTCACCGATAATAAGCAGGAATCGATGGTGGGGTTTGTTCATCGGTATTGGTTAAATACCGAAGCAAAGAAGGTTTGTTTATCGACGGGGACGGAAGGTCCAAGTCGAAGGTTTGTTCATCGATTCCGCCGATGATGACGAGAATCGAAGGTAGTGTTTGTTCATCGGTATTGGTTAAATACCGAAGCAAAGAAGGTTTGTTTATCGACGGGGACGGAAGGTCCAAGTCGAAGGTTTGTTCATCGATTCTGCCGATGATGACGAGAATCTAAGGTAGTGTTTGTTCATCGGTATTGGTTAAATACCGAAGCAAAGAAGGTTTGTTTATCGACGAGGACGGAAGGTCCGAGTCGAAGGTTTGTTCATCGATTCCGCCGATGATGATGAGAATCGAACGTAGTGTTTGTTCATTGGTATTGGTTAAAAACCGAAGCAAAGAAGGTTTATTTATCGACGGGGACGAAAGGCCCGAGTCGAAAGTTTGTTCATCGATTCCGCCGATGATGACGAGAATCGAAGGTAGTGTTTGTTCATCGGTATTGGTTAAATACCGAAGCAAAGAAGGTTTGTTTATCAACGGGGATGGAAGGTCCGAGTCGAAGGTTTGTTCATCGATTCCGCCGATGATGACGAGAATTGAACGTAGGGTTTGTTCATCGGTATGGGCTACATGTCGAAGCAAAGGAGTTTATTTTAGCAGCGTAGGCGTAAGGCCTTTGTCGAGAGTTTGAGTATTTCGGATCTCCGGTGGGATGTATGATGGACGTCTTGCCCGGAATTTCCGCAAGGATGGGTAGAGAGAGTGGAAGATTTTTTATCACCACATTACTGAATCAAGCGCCCTTTTGGGATTTCGCCGGAGCCAGCCCCTTCTTGCTTTTGCTCACGCGCCCTTACGGGTTTTCACGTGACAGGGTACCCGATTTTGCCCGCAGCGCCCTTGCGGGTTTTCGCCGCAACTGGGTTTTAAGCCCTTTTTGCCCTTGCCCACTAGGGTGTATAGGCAAGTATGGCGGAGCACCTCTATTTTAAGCCCCATTATATATATATATATATATATATATATATATATATATATATATATAAGGTCAATTTGCCAGTGCCAACGAGATGTTGGAGGTTGATGTGGTTTGTTTGTTTATTCGTCGGCATTGGTTAAATGTCAAAGCAAAGATAGGTTTGATTGTTAACCAGAACGGAAGGTCCAAGTCAACGGTATATTCATCGATTTCGCAGATGATGACGAAGATCAATGTTGGTTTGTTCATCAGCATTGGTTAAATGCCGAAGCAAATAATAGGTTTAATCGTTAACGAGGACGAAAGGTCCAAGTCAAGTGTATATTCATCGATTTCGTCGATGATGACGAAGATCAATGTTGGTTTGTTCATCGACATTGGTTAGATGCCGAAGCAAAGATAGGTATAATCGTTAACGAGGACGAAAGGTCCAAGTCAACGGTATATTCATCGATTTCGCCGATGATGACAAAGATCAATGTTGATTTGTTCATCGGCATTGGTTAAATGCCGAAGCAAATAATAGGTTTAATCATGAACAGCATAGGCAGAAGGCTTATGCTGGTGGGATTTATAGAGATAGTCTCAGGTGAGGATCCCCGTGAGTGCGTAGAAAATCCGACCCTGAAAGGAGGTCTTTTAAATGGAAGTTATCACGTTTATAACCACATTACTGGCCCAAGTGCCCTTCCGAATTTTCACCGGAGTCAGCCCCCTCTTGCTTTTGCCCACGCCCCCTTTCGGGTTCTCACATGGCGAGGTACCCTATTTTGCCTGCAGCGCCCTTACGGATTTTCGCCACAGCCGAGTTATAGCCATTTTTGCCTTTTGTTCAAAATATCTGAACAAGTCCGGCGGGACACCTCTATTTTAAGCCCCATTTTTTTTTGAAATAAGAGTGAATAATATGGGTTTACTCATTAGCGTCGAGTAAATGCTAATGCAAAGAAAGGGGCTTATGCGCCAGTTCGGATGTAGGATCCAAACTGGTGGTATTGTATATGGGGCTCAGCCAAAGCATGAAGCCTTGCCGGTGGGACAGTATTCATTGACGTGGAGATAGCGTCAACGCAAAGGAGAAGGTTTAAGCGACGGTCCAGACGTAAGGTCTAGACTGGTGATTGTGTACGTGTCAGCTAGGGCACAAAGCCTTTCGCCGATAAAGATATGTATTCGTTGACGTAGGGTTTGATGTCAACGCAAAGGATAGGGTTTAAGCGCCGGTCCGGACGTAAGGTCCACACGGGTGGTAAAGTGGGTAGATCGGCTAGAGCACAAAGCTTTTCGCCAATAAGATATGTATTTGTTGACGTGGGGATAACGTCGACGCAAGGGAAAGGTTTAGGCACTGATCCGGACGTAAGGTCCGGACGGGTGGTAGCTGAGTGGGACGATTTTGGGGTTCTTATAATCCCTTATAGTCTTGCGTACCAGGGGAATTATTTGCAACATGGGCCAATAGGCTCGAATCAACTCAGGCAGAACGGCCCGAGGAAGTGCGGATTTTCATAGAGCTCGACCGGGGCGGAGTGCCGTCAGCCAAGTAAGGTGAATGGCTGGCTGGACCAAGGGTGCAGATCAGAAAGGCACAGTTTGGCGCTTGTCCCTTATGGCACCTCAGCCGGCCTTTCAAATGCAGGTAGGGCTACACGATACAGCCTCAGATGTTTTCCAGTGAGAGGTGAGAATTGAACTATCCCCCTGTGGTCTACGAGGACGTAGGCATCACCTTCATAGACTCGGTGGACGACGTAGGGACCCACCCAATTTTCAACCAACTTTCCTTTGGGGTTGGAGACCATTACTTTTTTTCTTTTGACCATAACCAGGTCACCCTTCTTGAATTCTCCTTCTTTGACCAGCTTGTCGAAGGTGCGAGCCATGCGAGCCTTGTACAGTTGTATATTTTGTTGGGCCCGGAGTCGTCTCCCCTCAAGTTCGGTGAGTTCCTCCAGTCTCCTTTCTATGTTTGTTTGATCACTCTTGACCAGGCCTTGTTGGATGGCGACCCACAAGGACGGAATTTCCAGCTCGATCGACACTCCTACATCTTATCCATACACCAGGGAGAAAGGCGAGCAGCCGGTTGGGGTTTTATAGACGGTACGATAAGCCCATAGTGCCTCGTACATTTTTTCTTCCCAGTCCTTGCTAGAACTGACCGTCTTTGCTAGCAAGGTGCATAGGGTTTTGTTGAATGCTTCACCAAGCCCATTAGCTTGAGGATTGTAGGGAGTTGAAGTCCTCCAGTCAATCTTGTATTTATCAGCCAATCGGTAAGCCTTCCGATTTCTAAAGTGACTGTCATTATCGGAGATAATTCGGCTGGGAGCCCCGAACCGGAATATTACATTCTAACGGAAGAATCTGGCGACCAGCTCCCTCGTCACTTCTCTTAGTGCCACAGCCTCTGCCCATCTGGAAAAATAGTCTGTAGCTGCCAAAATATACTTGCACCCTAAGGATGATGCCAGTAGAGGACCCACCACATCCGTTCCCCATTGGGCGAACGGCCAACTAGGGATGGTGGGATGCAATGGCGCCGGTGGCCTTCTAGGCACAGTGGCATATTCCTGACATTTCTGGCATGACTTGGCGAACTTGTAGCAGTCGTCAAACATAGTCGGCCAGTAGTAGCCTAGCTTCTTGATCTTAATTTTCATTTTCGGACATGTCTGGTGCGCTCCAGCTAATCCAGCATGAACTTCTTTCATTACCTACCAGGACTCTTCCGTTGACAGACAACGTAACAGAATTTTCTTTCGGGCGTCCGCCATTATTCGGAACAGAGTTCCATTTCTCATCTCATAAGAATCTTTGATTCTGATCAATTTCATTCTTTGCTCTTTCTCTGTTGGCAGCTGCTGGTGCTGGAACCATCGCAAGAGATGTTCTCGCCAATCAGGCTGACGAGCTTCTTCAATCGTCATGGCTTCACATTCTTCTTAATTCGCCAATTCATCTAACATGCTAGGGATCTGGCACCTATTAATGACAACTATATTCAGAGTCTCATCCGGTGGGACCACTAGGGAGCTAGCCAGTTTTGCGAGAGCATCACCCTGAGCATTTTGTCCTCGATTGATATGCTTTATCTCAATAAGATAAAATTTCGTCATAAGGCGTAGCACCTGTCGGTGGTATGGGAGAAGTTCCGACTTCCGGACGTCAAACTGCCCTTCTACCTACTTCACAACCAGCATTGTGGCAACCCCGGGATCCGAGTACCGGAAAAGAACCGGCGCGTCTCGAATCTCGGCCCGCCAACCCACGAGCCCGAAGACTCGGAAGGGTAGAAATGGGTGGTGTGGGAGTACAAGAGAAGCTGAAACGACCGCAGAGATAGCACAATGAACTAAAATAAAATGCACAACATAATATAAATAAAATAAACTGCTACAAGGTCCACAGTGTCTCATGTCCAAAATAAAAGTACAGTCAACAGAAAGGAAAGTACAACTACACGGGGCATCCCCCGGCTCTGGCAGACTGGCGACTAACCCTGGCTAGAAGAACCACGCTGAAACTCGGGCAGGCCTCTCGACGACCCCGCCTCACCTGAAAAGCAGGGGTGAGTCTCATTTCATTGGCCGAGTAGGGATCCCGCGAATCCCCACACCGCGCGGAAAACCAGGCAGGAAGCAAGAGAGCAGAAAAGTAACCCTACCCGACAGGAGCACGGTAGAACCAACAAGCTAAAGTAAATAAACGGAAAAACCGTCTACTATAACCGTACCGTACTACTAACCTCGGTCCGACAAAACTCGAGTCCACACCTGCTAGCACACAGGAGCACTACCCACTAGAAGAACGACCGGAAGCGTCCCCTGACGTCTTACACCGCGTCACAAGTGTCTAGCTACAACGCCCCGGGCGTGAGACTCAGACACGCAACAAGTACCACAACAAAGACTAGCTGGGGTCACGCTTGTCAACGCGTGTCCTGAACCCCCAACTACGTGTGCACACACAGACCATCTGCTCTAGGTCAGGTCCTCTAGCTGGTTTTCCTCCCCACCGGACTCTGGTGGCAAAGGCAAGGGGCCCTACGGTAACCAGCCTAAAAATCGCCTCTCGCCGGGTCTCGCTCTCCACCACTACCAAGTGGGTCCGCACCCGCGTGCGCAGGAAGCTACGACTAGTGGACAGGTCACTGGAAGTAAGGACTGACTCACGGAAACCACCGTCGAAGAAACGGAACCGCACACGCTCGGTGCAGCGAGGAGCCTGACGGTCCAACCTTGGACCGTCACAGGCTGTGACGCGCCTAGGGGTGAGCATTATTCGGGTTCAACCCGAAAACCAAACCGAACCGAACGATTTGGTTCGGTTTGGTTTGGGTTGAAATTTAAAAAAATTTGGTTTGGGTTGAAACCGAACCGTATTAAAAAATTTGGTTTGGTTTGGTTTTGAAGTTCAAGAAACCGAACAAAACCAAACCGAACCGAATAACCCGAATTTAAGAATATTTTTATCAAATTAATATAAATGTATATGTAACTATAAATCCGAATTTAAAAAGTCCAATTCTCACCATTCTAATGGGGTTTTCGACTTTATGAAATAGGTTTCAAATCACCTTCTATTTTACTGTAACCGAACTTCTTAATTTCTTATGTGAAAATATTATGGAGCTTGTTCTTACAAGTTACAACTTTATATGTTATTTTTTTAATATTTACTTGATTTGGTAGAAATTCTTTTACCCTACCTTTCTCTAATGTTGTTTGAATCCAATCTAATTTATAAAATGGGAGATGAATATGGTTCAAACCGAACCAAACCGAACCAAACCGAATTAATTCGGTTTGGTTTGGTTTGGTTTCAAACTAGTTTGGTTTGATTTGGTTCGGGTTGAAGCCTTAATTCGGTTTGGTTTGGTTTGAGAAAAATTCTCTTCAAACCAAACCAAACCAAACCGTGCCCACCCCTAGACGCGCCTACACTGGAGCGTCACACGGCTCTGACGGTCCACCCCAGGAGCGTCACAAGCCAAGGAGAAAACGAGCTCTGACGCACCCACCTAGGTGCGTCACAGCACCTGACGGACCAACCCTGGTGCGTCAGGGGAGGTGGGTTCGCCTGCTCTGACACACCCACCCAGGGGCGTTACACGGCTGTGACGCGCCAGGCATGGTGCGTCACAGGCCTTGACCCCCAACGGTCAAAACCAACGGTCAGATCGCCTCTGACGGTCCAACCCAGGCGCGTCACAGCACCCTGGCGGTCTATCGTGGGACCGTCACAACCCACGGACCCCCAACGGCTAAACGAGGCTGTAACGCACCCATCTGGGCGCGTCACATGGTGTGACGGTCACTGGAAGGACCGTCACACCGGTCCGACAGCGAAACGGCGTGAAACGCCCAAAAATCTAACCACGCCCTCATACCTCCATAGGAGAGGGGGAAATCAAAGGGGAAGACCCCATGGGACCCCTAGCATGATTCTAGGCCATCAAAACGCCGAATCGCGGCTCAAATACATAGATCGGGCGAACTCTCCCCAATACATGATTTTGCCCTAACCCGCTCAAAAACACCCCTCTCGGCTCCCATTCGGCCTACAAATCGCGGGGGATGACGGGATGAGCATAGGGATTCGTCCCCTACCTCAAAGGAGCGAATGCTCCGCCGAATCACCGCCGAATCAAGGAAGAAGCTTTTGCACACCGCACGCCCCGCCTCCCGCCACGAAAAGGGCACCGCCGGGACCGCCTCGTCGCCGCCGCCACGCCGTTGCCGGAGTGAGGAGGCCGCGTCTCGGTCGCCCGGGGAAGAAGAATGGTGCGGTGGGGAGGGCGCTCTCCAACGGTTTGAAGAAGAGGAAGAAGAAGAAGAAAAAGGTGAAAAGAAAGAAAGGTTTGATATTTATAAAAATCTGGAAAATCAGAAAAATCCTGAAAAATAGAAAAATACACCTCCTCGATCCTCGAACGCGCTGATCGCAACGGTGCCACTCGCGGGTAGATAAACGACCCGGTTCACCCGCTACAGGGTTCCGTAGATGTTTCCGAGACACACACGCGGGAATCGGAAAACACGCGAAAAAGCCACGGAAGACGTTCCGGGCCTCCGAATTGACCCGAATCGCACGGATCCAAACACGAAAGACGTCCAGAACATAATTCCGGACATAACGGAGCCAAATTCACCGAAAGCACAGATTCGGGACCCAAGAAGAAGGATCCGAAAAGGGCCCGGGACATCACAGCCCTCCCCCCTAAGACAAATTTCATCCTCGAAATTCGAGAATAAGGCACAAGAACGGGGGAAAGACTCACACGAACAAATGAGGATATAGCTCCCGCATCTCATCCTCATGCTCCCAAGACGCCTCGCCACCAGAATGACGCTGCCAGACCACCTTAACTAGAGGAATAACCTTGTTCCGCAGGCGCTGCTCTCGCCAATCCTCAATGGGAACAGGAAACTCCGGAAAGGACAGATCTGGGGTCACCTCAAGCCAAACGGCATCCTCGAGAACATGGGAATCATGAGGCATATACTTCCGAAGCATCGACATGTGGAACACATCATGCACGGCGCAAAGCTCCAGAGGTAGCTACAACCGATAAGCAACTTCTCCAACACGCTCGACGAGGGGAAAGGGACCAATGTAGCGGGGACTCAGCTTCCCACGCCTACCGAAATGCATCACACCCTTCATGGGAGAAACTCTCAGGAAAACTCGGTCTCCCACAGCAAAGCTGAGAGGTCGCCTCCTCCGATCGGCATAGCTCTTCTGCCGACTCTGAGCTACCAACATCTTCTGCCGAACGAGATGCACCACCTCAACACACTGCTGCACTAAATCTGATCCGGTCAAGACACGCTCGCCCACCTCGAACCAATCAAGCAGAGTCCGACAAGGTCGCCCATATAACGCCTCATAGGGAGCCATACCAATTCTCGAATGATAGCTGTTATTGTAGGCAAACTCCACTAATGACAGATGGTGGGTCCAACTCCCCTGCCATTATAAGCAACACGCTCGCAACATGTCCTCCAAAGTCTGCATGGTCCGCTCAGACTGACCGTCCGACTGAGGATGATAGGCCGAGCTGAATGCCAACTCGGTGCCTAGAGCCTTCTGGAAGCTCCTCCAGAATCCAGAAGTGAAGCGGGGATCACGATCAGACACAATGGAGATGGGAACTCCATGCAACGGAACAATCGCTCCACGTACAAACGAGCCAAACGATGCATGCTCCAACTGACCTTGACTGGCAGCAACCGCGCCGTCTTCGTTAGTCTATCCATCAGTAACCAGATACTATCCTCCCCACTGGATGTCCTCGGCAACCCAACCATGAAATCTGTGGTCACGTGGTCCCACTTCCACGCAGAATATCCAAGGGCTGAAGTGTGCCTCCTGGTCGATGGTGCTCAGCCTTCACCTGCTGACAGGTCAAACATCTGGCCACAAATTCTGCCACATCTCTCTTCATGCCAGGCCACCAAAACTGCCTCTTCAGGTTCTGGTACATCTTAGCCGATCCGGGGTGCACGACATACCGACTCCCATGAGCCTCACGCAATACCGTACGCCGTACCTGCTCCTCGGCTGGCACGTACAATCTACCTCTGAACCTCACGGCTCCATCCTCACCAAACTCCACCTCGGCCATCGACAGAATACGAGGTAGCCCGGGGTCCGCTAGCTGAGCCTCAGTCACCTGTCGACGCACCGCGGGCCTTACAGTCAGACTCGCAAGGACAGCCGAACCCTGGTCCTGGGGGACCTTGAGCCTAAAAGTCATGGCCGAAACCTGCTCCCATAGCCTCCACTTCCTCAACAACATCCGACTGACCATTACTCTCCTACTCAGAGCATCAGCCACGACGTTCATCCTGCCAGGCTGATAAGACAGAGTGAAATCATAATCCTTCATATACTCCATCCACCTCCTCTGCCTGAGGTTAAGGTCCTTCTGCGTGAACACATATCTCAAACTCTGATGGTCAGTGAAAAGCTCAAACTTCTCACCGTACAAATAGTGCCTCCAGATCTTCAGAGCGAAAATCACCGCCGCCAACTCAAGATCATGAGTAGGGTAGTTCTCCTCATGTGGCTTCAACTGCCGAGACGCATACGCCACCACTCTCCCATGCTGCATCAACACAGCACCGAGTCCTACCCCGGAGGCATCCGTACATACTATGAAACCACCCGAGCCAGATGGCAACACCAAAACTGGGGCAGTGGTGAGCAATCTCTTCAGCTCCATGAAGCTCCGCTCACACTCCTCCGTCCAGACGAATGGCACCTCCTTCCGCGTAAACCTGGTCATCGGGGCTGCGATACGAGAAAAATCCTAAATAAACCGCCGATAATAGCCTGCGAGCCCCAAGAAACTCCGGATCTCCGTGATAGAACTCGGCCTCGGCCACTGCACCACGGCCTCGACCTTGGCTGGGTCCACGGAAACACCATCACCAGAAATAACATGTCCCAGAAAGTGCACCTCTCGGAGCCAGAACTAGCACTTGCTAAACTTGGCATACAACTGGTGGTCGCGCAGGATCTGCAACACCGCCCTCAAATGTTGCACATGCTCTTCAGCAGACCGCGAATACACAAGGATATCGTCCACAAATACGACCACGAACTGGTCCAAGTACGGACGAAACACCCTATGCATCAAATCCATGAACGCTGCGGGGGCATTGGTGAACCCAAACGGCATCACCAAGAACTCATAGTGCCCATACCTCGACCGAAACGCCGTCTTCTCCACGTCCGACTCTCGAATCCACAGCTGGTAATAGCCCGATCTCAAATCGATCCTCGAAAACACCCAGGCCGACTGAAGCTGATCGAACAAGTCATCAATCCGAGGCAACGGATACTTGTTCTTGACAGTCGCCTGGTTCAACTGACGGTAGTCGATGCATAGCCTCAAACTACCATCCTTCTTCTTCACAAACACCACCGGCGCACCCCAAGGGGAGAAGCTAGGACGAATATACCCCTTGACCAGCAACTCCTGCAACTGCGCCTTCAGCTCTCGCAACTCTGTGGGCGCCATCCGATAAGGGGCCTTCGACATAGGCGCCGTACCCGGCACCACCTCAATCACGAAATCAATCTCTCACTGCGGTGGCAACCCTAGTAGCTCCTCGGAAAAAACATCGAGAAACTCGCACACGACAGGAATGTCCTCTACCTCAGGACACTACCGATCAACCAAAACCACGGATGCGAGAAAGCCCTAACAACCCGCATCAAGCAAATGACGCGCACGGATAGCCGAAATAAGCAAGCGGGAAGAGGGAGACCGAATACCTTGAAAATAGAAGGTGGGTCCACGAAGCTGTCGGAAGTAGACCTTCTTCGAGCCGCAATCCACCAAGGCATGATGAGCCTCGAGCCTATCCATGCCCAAAATCACATCGAAGTCCTGAAGCGGTAACGCGTAGAGTCTAACCGGCAAGTTCCGCCCTTCCACCCACACAGGTACCTTCTCAAAACAGTACGGGGTGATCATGAAGTCACCGGTAGGCAACTCTACCGCCAAGTCACAGGACACCTCGGTCACTGGGTCCTCCACACTCTGAGCAAAATCCTCCGAGATGAACGAATGAGAAGCACCTGAATCAAACAAAACACGAGCCGCACAACCCAAAATCGAAAGAGTACCTTCCACCAAATGCGACGCCTCAGCCTCTGCCCTGGTCATGTGAGTCACTCTGCCTCGGGATCTCTGCCTCCCCACAGTAGCTGACCGTGACAACTGAGGAAACTGTCCCTGCTGCTGGTACTGCTGCGGCTGTGATGACAACTGCTGGGGCTGAAACTGCTGCTGCTGCTGAAACTCGTGCGGCTGGCTCGGTCTCTGCGGACAGTCACGTGCCATGTGCCCTGGCTGATCGCACCTAAAGCAAATCACGGGCACTGAACACGGTCTACCTGGATGAGAACCACCGCACCTAGGACAACCGCCCCGAGAACCAGTCATCGAACCCTGACGCTGAAAAGCCACCGGCTGCTGAACACTGTCCATCGACTCCTGCTTCGACTCCTTACGATCCTGACGCCTCTTGCCAAAACCAGCTTCCTTAAGCAACTTCTTAAGCTTCGATCTAAAGGATGACGACTCTGACGCAGAAGCCACAGACTGCGCCGCCACTGATCCACCTGCTGAGAGCTGGACGGTACTCTGCTGCTGCATCCCTGTCGGCTGGCTGAAATCTGCCTTCACCTGACTAGCACTGCCCTGCCCTCGAACCTTCTGCAAGTCTCTCTCCAGCACCGCTGCTGGCTTACATGCTGCATCCAAAGTGGTCAAACCTGACGCAAGAAGATGATGCCTCAACTCTAGCCTCAGACCACCCACAAACTGATCGGTCTTCACCTCCTCATCTGCCACGATATGAGGAGCATAACGGCCCAACTCGATAAACCTGGCACGGTACTGCATCACCGTCATGTCACCCTGAGTCAGCTCCATAAACTCACGCAACCTCTGCGACCTGACAAAGGACGGACAGAAAGCACGCTCGAAAGCGTGACGAACTCCTGCCACGCAATCTGCCGAAGAGGACGGGACTGGAACACTGAACCCCACTCTGACGTCCACCAAGTACGGGCCGCCCCCTGAAGACGATGAGTAGCCAACGCTACCTGCTCCTCCTCGGGACACTCCATCGCACTGAAAATCCGCCGCACATCATCCAGCCACTCTCTGGCCACCTCAGGATCTGGCTGCCCACTGAAGGAAGGAGGCTGAAACAGCAAGAACTCCTTCAGCACACGACCATGACCACCACGAGCCCGATCCTCACCAGCATCGCCGCCCTGCTGCTGCTGATCTCCCTGCTGCTGACCTCCTGGCTGCCGCTGAAGCACATACTCAAACATACCTCGGAAGAAATCGTCCATCCCTGGAGCTCTCGCACCTCCAGCTACACCCTCGGAAACTGAAGCCCTGCTCTGCTCCTCTGGACCATCAGTAGACTCTCCCTGCTGGGGACGAGCCCTCCTCCGTGGCGCCATAACACACCTGGCATCAAGAAAACAACCATAAATCAATAAAACACACAGGCCCTAAGCCAGTCGCCGACTGTACAGGACATTCATGGACCTTCTGGACCACCGCAATTCGTTTCAAGTTCTGATATACCTCCACAACCTAGGCTCTGATACCAGCTGTGACGACCCCGGGATCCGAGTACCGGAAAGGAACCAGCGCGTCTCGAATCTCGGCCCGCCAACCCACGAGCCCGAAGACTCGGAAGGGTAAAAAGGGGTGGTGTGGGAGTACAAGAGAAGCTGAAACGACCGCAGAGATAGCACAATGATCTAAAATAAAATGCACAACATAAATAAATAAAATAAACTGCTACAAGGTCCACAGAGTCTCATGTCCAAATAAAAGTACAGTCAACAGAAAGGAAAGTACAACTACACGGGGCATCCCCCGGCTCTGCAGACTGGCGGCTAACCCTGGCTAGAAGAACCACGCTGAAACTCGGCCGCGTCTCTCGACGACCCCGCCTCACCTGAAAAGCAGGGGTGAGTCTCATTTCATTGGCCCAGTAGGGATCCCGCGAATCTCCACCTCGCGCTGAAAACCAGGCAGGAAGCAAGAGAGCAGAAAAGTAACCCTACCTACAGGAGTACGGTAGAACCAACAAGCTAAAGTAAATAAACGGAAAAATCGTCTACTCTAACAGTACCGTACTACTAACCTCGGTCCAACAAAACTCGAGTCCACACCTGCCAGCAAACAGGAGCACTACCCACTAGAAGAACGACCGGAAGCGTCCCCTGACATCTTACACCGCGTCACAAGTGTCTAGCTACAACGCCCCGAGCGTGAGACTCAGACACGCAACAAGTACCACAACAAAGACTAGCTGGGGTCACGCTCGTCAGCGCGTGTCCTAAGCCCCCAACTACGTGTGCAACACAAACCATCTGCTCTAGGTCGGGTCCTCTAGCTGGTTTTCCCCCCCACCGGACTCTGGTGGCAAAGGCAAGGGGCCCTACGGTAACCAGCCTAAAAATCGCCTCTCGCCGGGTCTCGCTCTCCACCACTCCCAAGTGGGTCCGCACCCGCGTGCGCAGGAAGCTACGACTAGTGGACAGGTCACTTGAAGTAAGGACTGACTCACGGAAACCACCGTCGAAGAAACGGAACCGCACACGCTCGGTGCAGTGAGGAGCCTGACAGTCCAACCTTGGACCGTCACAGGCTGTGACGCGCCTACACTGGAGCGTCACACGGGTCTGACGGTCCACCCCTGGAGCGTCACAAGCCAAGGAGAAAACGAGCTCTGATGCACCCACCTAGGTGCGTCACAGCACCTGACGGACCAACCCTGGTGCGTCAGGGGAGGTGGGTTCGCCTGCTCTGACGCACCCACCCAGGGGCGTTACAAGACTGTGACGCGCCAGGCATGGTGCGTCACAGGCCTTGACCCCCAACGGTCAAAACCAACGGTCAGATCGCCTCTGACGGTCCAACCCAGGCACGTCACAGCGCCCTGGCGGTCTATCGTGGGACCGTCACAGCCCACGGACCCCCAACGGCTAAACGAGGATGTAACGCACCCATCTAGGCGCGTCACATGGTGTGACGGTCACTGGAAGGACCGTCACACCGGTCCGACAGCGAAACGGCGTGAAACGCCCAAAAATCTAACCACGCCCCCATACCTCCATAGGAGAGGGGGAAATCAAAGGGGAAGACCCCATGGGACCCCTAGCATGATTCTAGGCCATCAAAACGCCGAATCGCGGCTCAAATCCATAGATCGGGCGAACTCTCCCCAATACATGATTTTGCCCTAACCCGCTCAAAAACACCCCTCTCGGCTCCCATTCGGCCTACAAATCACGGGGGATGACGGGATGAGCATAGGGATTCGTCCCCCTACCTCAAAGGAGCGAATGCTCCGCCGAATCGCTGCCGAAATCAAGGAAGAAGCTTTTAGCACACCGCACGCCCCGCCTCCCGCCGCGAAAAAGGCACCACCGGGACCGCCTCGTCGCCGCCGCCGCCGCCACGCCGTTGCCGGAGTGAAGGAGGCCGCGTCTCGGTCGCCCGGGGAAGAAGAATGGCGCGGTGGGGAGGGCGCTCTCCAACGGTTAGGGAAGAAGAAGAAGAAGAAGAAGAAAAGAAAAATGTTTGATATTTATAGAAAATCCGGAAAATTGAAAAAATCCCGAAAAATAGAAAAATACATCTCCTCGAACCTCTCGACGCGCTGATCGCAACGGTATCACTCGCGGGTAGATGAACGACCCGGTTCACCCGCTACAGGGTTCCGTAGATGTTTCCGAGACACACGCGGGAATCGGAAAACACGCGAAAAAAGTCGCGGAACACGTTCCGGGCCTCTGAACGGACCCGAATCGCACGGATCCGAACACAAAAGATGTCCAGAACATAATTCCGGACACAATGGAGCCAAATTCAATGAAAACGCAGATCCGAGACCCAAGAAGAAGGATCCGAAAGGGTCCGGGACATCACAGCCCTCCCCCCTTAAACGAATTTTGTCCTCGAAATTCGAGAACAAGGCATAATAACGGGGGAAAGACTCACACAAACAAATAGGGATACAGCTCCCGCATCTCATCCTCACGTTCCCAAGATGCCTCGCCACCAGAATGACGCTGCCAGACCACCTTAACCAGAGGAATAACCTTGTTCCGCAGGCGCTGCTCTCGCCGATCCTCAATACGAACAGGGAACTCTGGAAGGGACAGGTCTGGGGTCACCTCAGGCCAAACGGCATCCTCGAGAACATGGGAATCATCGGGCATATACTTCCGAAGCATCGACACGTGGAACATATCATGCACGGCGGAAAGCTCCGGAGGTAGCTGCAACCGATAAGCAACTTCCCCAACACGCTCGACGATGGGAAAGGGACCAATGTAGCGGGGACTCAGCTTCCCGCGCCTACCAAAACGCATCACACCCTTCATGGGAGAAACTCTCAAGAAAACTCGGTCTCCCACAGCAAAGCTGAGAGGTCGCCTCCTCCGATCGGCATAGCTCTTCTGCCGACTCTGAGCTACCAACATCTTCTGCCGAACGAGATGCACCACCTCAACACACTGCTGCACTAAATCTGATCCGGTCAAGACACGCTCGCCCACCTCGAACCAATCAAGCAGAGTCCGACAAGGTCGCCCATACAACGCCTCATAGGGAGCCATACCAATGCTCGAATGATAGCTGTTATTGTAGGCAAACTCCACTAATGACAGATGGTGGGTCCAACTCCCCTGCCATTATAAGCAACACGCTCGCAACATGTCCTCCAAAGTATGCCATGGTCCGCTCAGACTGACCGTCCGACTGAGGATGATAGGCCGAGCTGAATGCCAACTCGGTGCCTAGAGCCTTCTGGAAGCTCCTCCAGAATCCAGAAGTGAAGCGGGGATCACGATCAGACACAATGGAGATGGGAACTCCATGCAACGGAACAATTCGCTCCACGTACAAACGAGCCAAACGATGCACGCTCCAACTGACCCTGACCGGCAGCACCCGCGCCGTCTTCGTCAGTCTATCCACCAGTAACCAGATACTATCCTCCCCACTGGACGTCCTCGGTAACCCAACCACGAAATCAGTGGTCACGTGGTCCCATTTCTACGCAGAAATGTCCAAGGGCTGAAGTGTGCCTCCCGGTCACTGGTGCTCAGCCTTTTACCTGCCGACAGGTCAAACACCTGGCCACAAATTCCGCCACATCTCTCTTCATGCCAGGCCACCAAAACTGCCTCTTCAGGTTCTGGTACATCTTAGCCGATCTAGGGTGCACGGTATACCGACTCCCATGAGCCTCACGCAATACCGTACGCTGCACCTGCTCCTCGACTAGCACGTACAATCTACCTCTGAACCTCGCGGCTCCATCCTCACCAAACTCCACCTCGGCCATCGACAGAATACGAGGTAGCTCGGGGTCCGCTCGTTGAGCCTCAGTCACCTGTCGACACACCGCGGGCGTGACAGTCAGACTCGCAAGGACAGCCGAACCCTGGTCCTGCGGGACCTTGAGCCTAAAAGTCATGGCCGGAACCTGCTCCCAAAGCCTCCACTTCCTCAACAACATCTGACTGACCGTTACTCTCCTACTCAGAGCATCAGCCACGACATTCATCCTGCCAGGCTGATAAGACAGAGTGAAGTCATAATCCTTCATATACTCCATCCACCTCCTCTGCCTGAGGTTAAGGTCCTTCTGGGTGAACACATATCTCAAACTCTGATGGTCAGTGAAAAGCTCAAACTTCTCACCGTACAAATAGTGCCTCCAGATCTTCAGAGCGAAAATCACCGCCGCCAACTCAAGATCATGAGTAGGGTAGTTCTCCTCATGTGGCTTCAACTGCCGAGACGCATACGCCACCACTCTCCCATGCTGCATCAACACAGCACCGAGTCCTACCCCGGAGGCATCCGTACATACTATGAAACCACCCGAGCCAGATGGCAACACCAAAACTGGGGCAGTGGTGAGCAATCTCTTCAGCTCCATGAAGCTCCGCTCACACTCCTCCGTCCAGACGAATGGCACCTCCTTCCGCGTAAACCTGGTCATCGGGGCTGCGATACGAGAAAAATCCTAAATAAACCGCCGATAATAGCCTGCGAGCCCCAAGAAACTCCGGATCTCCGTGATAGAACTCGGCCTCGGCCACTGCACCACAGCCTCGACCTTGGCTGGGTCCACGGAAACACCATCACCAGAAATAACATGTCCCAGAAAGTGCACCTCTCGGAGCCAGAACTAGCACTTGCTAAACTTGGCATACAACTGGTGATCGCGCAGGATCTGCAACACCGCCCTCAAATGTTGCACATGCTCTTCAGCAGACCGCGAATACACAAGGATATCGTCCACAAA
This sequence comes from Amorphophallus konjac, assembly GCA_022559845.1. Lineage (NCBI taxonomy): Eukaryota > Viridiplantae > Streptophyta > Magnoliopsida > Alismatales > Araceae > Amorphophallus > Amorphophallus konjac. The sequence goes on along the minus strand of JAHNEJ010003516.1, from coordinate 71,180 downwards.
TACGACCACGAACTGGTCCAAGTACGGACGAAACACCCTATGCATCAAATCCATGAACGCTGCGGGGGCATTGGTGAACCCAAACGGCATCACCAAGAACTCATAGTGCCCATACCTCGACCGAAACGCCGTCTTCTCCACGTCCGACTCTCGAATCCGCAGCTGGTAATAGCCCGATCTCAAATCGATCCTCGAAAACACCCAGGCCGACTGAAGCTGATCGAACAAGTCATCAATCCGAGGCAACGGATACTTGTTCTTGACAGTCGCCTGGTTCAACTGACGGTAGTCGATGCACAGCCTCAAACTACCATCCTTCTTCTTCACAAACACCACCGGCGCACCCCAAGGGGAATAACTAGGACGAATATACCCCTTGGCCAGCAACTCCTGCAACTGCGCCTTCAGCTCTCGCAACTCTGTGGGCGCCATCCGATAAGGGGCCTTCGACATAGGCGCCGTACCCGGCACCACCTCAATCACGAAATCAATCTCTCACTGCGGTGGCAACCCTAGTAGCTCCTCGGAAAAAACATCGAGAAACTCGCACACGACAGGAATGTCCTCTACCTCAGGACACTACCGATCAACCAAAACCACGGATGCGAGAAAGCCCTAACAACCCGCATCAAGCAAATGACGCGCACGGATAGCCGAAATAAGCAAGCGGGAAGAGGGAGACCGAATACCTTGAAAATAGAAGGTGGGTCCACGAAGCTGTCGGAAGTAGACCTTCTTCGAGCCGCAATCCACCAAGGCATGATGAGCCTCGAGCCTATCCATGCCCAAAATCACATCGAAGTCCTGAAGCGGTAACGCGTAGAGTCTAACCGGCAAGTTCCGCCCTTCCACCCACACAGGTACCTTCTCAAAACAGTACGGGGTGATCATGAAGTCACCGGTAGGCAACTCTACCGCCAAGTCACAGGACACCTCGGTCACTGGGTCCTCCACACTCTGAGCAAAATCCTCAGAGATGAACGAATGAGAAGCACCTGAATCAAACAAAACACGAGCCGCACAACCCAAAATCGAAAGAGTACCTTCCACCAAATGCGACGCCTCAGCCTCTGCCCTGGTCATGTGAGTCACTCTGCCTCGAGATCTCTGCCTCCCCACAGTAGCTGACCGTGACAACTGAGGAAACTGTCCCTGCTGCTGGTACTGCTGCGGCTGTGATGACAACTGCTGGGGCTGAAACTGCTGCTGCTGTCGAAACTCGTGCGGCTGGCTCGGTCTCTGCGGACAGTCACGTGTCATGTGCCCTGGCTGATCGCACCTAAAGCAAATCACGGGCACTGAACACGGTCTACCTGGATGAGAACCACCGCACCTAGGGCAACCGCCCCGAGAACCAGTCATCGAACCCTGACGCTGAAAAGCCACCGGCTGCTGAACATTGTCCATCGACTCTTGCTTCGACTCCTTACGATCCTGACGCCTCTTGCCAAAACCAGCTTCCTTAAGCAACTTCTTAAGCTTCGATCTAAAGGATGACGACTCTGACGCAGAAGCCACAGACTGCGCCGCCACTGATCCACCTGCTGAGAGCTGGACGGTACTCTGCTGCTGCATCCCTGTCGGCTGGCCGAAATCTGCCTGCACCTGACTAGCACTGCCCTGCCCTCGAACCTTCTGCAAGTCTCTCTCCAGCGCCGCTGCTGCCTTACATGCAGCATCCAAGGTGGTCAAACCCGACGCAAGAAGATGATGCCTCAACTCTAGCCTCAAACCACCCACAAACTGATCGGTCTTCACCTCCTCATCTGTCATGATATGAGGAGCATAACGGCCCAACTCGATAAACCTAGCACGGTACTGCATCACCATCATGTCACCCTGAGTCAGCTCCATAAACCCACGCAACCTCTGCGACCTGACAAAGGACGGGCAGAAAGCACGCTCGAAAGCTGTGACGAACTCCTGCCACGCAATCTGCCGAAGAGGACGGGACTGGAACACTGAACCCCACTCTGACGTCCACCAAGTACGGGCCACTCCCTGAAGACGATGAGTAGCCAACGCTACCTGCTCCTCCTCGGGACACTCCATCGCACTGAAAATCCGCCGCACATCATCCAGCCACTCTCTGGCCACCTCAGGATCTGGCTGCCCACTGAAGGAAGGAGGCTGAAACAGCAAGAACTCCTTCAGCACACGACCATGACCACCACAAGCCCGATCCTCGCCAGCATCGCCACCCTGCTGCCGCTGATCTCCCTGCTGCTGGCCTCCTGGCTGCTGCTGAAGCACATACTCAAACATGCCTCGGAAGAAATCGTCCATCCCTGGAGCTCTCGCACCTCCAGCTACACCCTCGGAAACTGAAGCCCTGCTCTGCTCCTCTGGACCACCACTAGACTCTCCCTGCTGGGGACGAGCCCTCCTCCGTGGCGCCATAATACACCTGGCATCAAGAAAACAACCATAAATCAATAAAACACACATGGCCCTGAGCCAGTCGCCGACTGTACAGGACATTCATGGACCTTCTGGACCACCGCAATTCGTTTCAAGTTCTGATATACCTCCACAACCTACGCTCTGATACCAGCTGTGGCGACCCCGGGATCCGAGTACCGGAAAGGAACCGGCGCGTCTCGAATCTCGGCCCGCCAACCCACGAGCCCGAAGACTCGGAAGGGTAGAAAGGGGTGGTGTGGGAGTACAAGAGAAGCTGAAACGACCGCAAAGATAGCACAATGAACTAAAATAAAATGCACAACATAATATAAATAAAATAAACTGCTACAAGGTCCCCAGTGTCTCATGTCGAAAATAAAAGTACAGTCAACAGAAAGGAAAGTACAACTACACGGGGCATCCCCCGGCTCTGACAGACTGGCGGCTAACCCTGGCTAGAAGAACCACGCTGAAACTCGGCCGCGTCTCTCGACGACCCCGCCTCACCTGAAAAGCAGGGGTGAGCCTCATTTCATTGGCCCAGTAGGGATCCCGCGAATCCCCACCTCGCGCTGAAAACCAGGCAGGAAGCAAGAGAGCAGAAAAGTAACCCTACCCGACAGGAGCACGGTAGAACCAACAAGCTAAAGTAAATAAACGGAAAAATCGTCTACTCTAACCGTACCGTACTACTAACCTCGGTCCGACAAAACTCGAGTCCACACCTGCCAGCAAACAGGAGCACTACCCACTAGAAGAACGACCGGAAGCGTCCCCTGACATCTTACACCGCGTCACAAGTGTCTAGCTACAACGCCCCGGGCGTGAGACTCAGACACGCAACAAGTACCACAACAAAGACTAGCTGGGGTCACGCTTGTCAGCGCGTGTCCTGAGCCCCCAACTACGTGTGCACACACAAACCATCTACTCTAGGTCGGGTCCTCTAGCTGGTTTTCCCCCCCACCGGACTCTGGTGGCAAAGACAAGGGGCCCTACGGTAACCAGCCTAAAAATCGCCTCTCGCCGGGTCTCGCTCTCCACCACTCCCAAGTGGGTCCGCACCCGCGTGCGCAGGAAGCTACGACTAGTGGACAGGTCACTTGAAGTAAGGACTGACTCACGGAAACCACCGTCGAAGAAACGGAACCGCACACGCTCGGTGCAGTGAGGAGCCTGACAGTCCAACCTTGGACCGTCACAGGCTGTGACGCGCCTACACTGGAGCGTCACACGGCTCTGACGGTCCACCCCTGGAGCGTCACAAGCCAAGGAGAAAACGAGCTCTGATGCACCCACCTAGGTGCGTCACAGCACCTGACGGACCAACCCTGGTGCGTCAGGGGAGGTGGGTTCGCCTGCTCTGACGCACCCACCCAGGGGCGTTACAAGACTGTGACGCGCCAGGCATGGTGCGTCACAGGCCTTGACCCCCAACGGTCAAAACCAACGGTCAGATCGCCTCTGACGGTCCAACCCAGGCACGTCACAGCGCCCTGGCGGTCTATCGTGGGACCGTCACAGCCCACGGACCCCCAACGGCTAAACGAGGATGTAACGCACCCATCTAGGCGCGTCACATGGTGTGACGGTCACTGGAAGGACCGTCACACCGGTCCGACAGCGAAACGGCGTGAAACGCCCAAAAATCTAACCACGCCCCCATACCTCCATAGGAGAGGGGGAAATCAAAGGGGAAGACCCCATGGGACCCCTAGCATGATTCTAGGCCATCAAAACGCCGAATCGCGGCTCAAATCCATAGATCGGGCGAACTCTCCCCAATACATGATTTTGCCCTAACCCGCTCAAAAACACCCCTCTCGGCTCCCATTCGGCCTACAAATCACGGGGGATGACGGGATGAGCATAGGGATTCGTCCCCCTACCTCAAAGGAGCGAATGCTCCGCCGAATCGCTGCCGAAATCAAGGAAGAAGCTTTTAGCACACCGCACGCCCCGCCTCCCGCCGCGAAAAAGGCACCACCGGGACCGCCTCGTCGCCGCCGCCGCCGCCACGCCGTTGCCGGAGTGAAGGAGGCCGCGTCTCGGTCGCCCGGGGAAGAAGAATGGCGCGGTGGGGAGGGCGCTCTCCAACGTTTAGGGAAGAAGAAGAAGAAGAAGAAAAGAAAAAGGTGAAAAGAAAAGAAAAATGTTTGATATTTATAGAAAATCCGAAAAATCGAAAAAATCCCAAAAAATAGAAAAATACATCTCCTCGAACCTCTCGACGCGCTGATCGCAACGGTACCACTCGCGGGTAGATGAACGACCCGGTTCACCCGCTACAGGGTTCCGTAGATGTTCCTGAGACACGCGGGAATCAGAAAGCACGCGAAAAAAGCCGCGGAACACGTTCCGGGCCTCCGAATTGACCCGAATCGCACGGATCCAAACACAAAAGATGTCCAGAACATAATTCCGGACACAACGGAGCCAAATTCACCGAAAACGCAGATCCGGGACCCAAAAAGAAGGATCCGAAAGGGTCCGGGACATCACAAGCATCGAGTCTCCTAATGCTTCTAGCACCTGGATCTCCATGGACAAAGCGATGTGAAGACCGATTATTAAAACTTCGTATTCGGCTTCATTATTTGTGCAAGGCTTATTCATCGAGCAAGAGGTATATACCACCTCCCCTTCGGGAGACTTTAAGACAATGACTGCCCCAGCTCGGACTCTGACTGGCCCGGTTGTTGGGATTTCAGTTCGAGATGCCCCGTCAAAATACAGCTGCCACACAGCTGGCTGAATCTGGTCTGCTTCCAGTGTCTCATCTTCGGGGAGCTCGGTCGCCAGAGGGGAGTCTTCGGGCACAAGATGTGCAGCGAAGAAGTCCACAATAGCTTGTCTCTTAATAGCCTTTTGTGGGACGTAGGTGATGTCAAATTCCATTAGCAACACGGCCCATTTGCCTAGTCGGCCTTTGAGAACTGGCTGAGAGAGGATGTACTTTATTGGATCTACCCTGGAGATCAGCTTGACTTCATGAGACAACATATAGTGCCTTAGCTTCTTTGCGGCAAATACCAGCACCAGGCAGATCTTCTCAATGAAGGTATACTTCTCTTCAGTTCTTATCAACTTCCTACTGAGATAGTAGAGGGCTTGTTCTTTTCCTTCATCATTGTTCTGGGCCAACATTGCCCCCAGGGAGTAGTGAGTGGCAGCTATATATAAGACCAATGGCCTTCCTTTTATCGATGCTCCGAGTACCGGAGAGGTCTTCAAGTAATCCTTCAACTTTTCGAAGGCTACTTGGCATTCTCCGTCCCAATAGAAGGGCACATCTTTCATCATCAATTTATGGAAAGGGTGGCACCGACCCGACAAGTTGGAGATGAACCGTCGGATATACGCCAGACGGCCTTGCAAAGAGCGGAGCTCTATCAGATTTCTGGGTGGAGGCAATTCATGTATGACTTTGATCTTTCCAGGGTCTATCTCAATCCCCCTGTACCTGACGACGAAGCCTAGAAATTTGCCGCAGGAAACCACGAACGCGCACTTCATAGGATTCATTTTTAATTCATACTGCCTCAGTCTCTGGAATATAATTCGAAGGTCTTGGAGATGGTTTTCTTTCTTCTTGGTTTTGACCAATAGGTCATCTATGTAACATTCAACCTTGTCGTAGACGAGCTCATCAAATATCTTAGTCATGGCCCTCTGATAAGTTGCGCCAGCATTCTTTAGACCGTGGCTTATTCCTATAGGAAGGAGAAGAGATGGAGAAGGGAGTGAGCCGGCGCGATGGGGAATGCCCCCGCGCCGACTCACCTATTCAACCATGATTGGCGCCGATTCAGCTTATGCCCCTAACACTAGTGGGTTTTATTTGGCCAGGTGGGGAATCAGAAGCCAAACCTTTGAAGAAAATTCGTTAAGAAGAGTGGCAGGTGTATATGATGACATGGAGAGGGGCTAATATAGGGAGCAGAAATGGTTGCTGCAAGAGTATTGGAGGAGGGCTAGAGGTCGACCCTATCAGGCATGAGGTTGACGTAGACGCACACAAGAATTGGTATGAGGAGCCAGAGGCCCAACTTGGCCCAACCACGCAGATTCTTAATGTTATGACGTTTATCAGAATTAATTTATTCAAGCTTCAAAGTTTTGTGAAAATTGAAGATTCTCTTTTAAATTGGGAACGCCCCCCCCCCCAATATCAAGATGAGTTCCACTGCTTGTTCTCTGTGCGAGGTTCGTATTGAAGCACGGGCCCTATATCGCACGACAGCGAATTTATGCATCACACTACAGTGTGGATTTCAAAAACAATCCATCAACATGGTGTGTATATTACTATCATCAGTTTATCGTTATCGTTGAATTCAATTCCAATTGAGATGGGAGGGCCAGATTAAATGGAAAAGCCGGGCAAGTTGCGGATCAATTTCGGCAACATCTCTCCTTATTTCAGGAATTGTAAGGAGAGAAAAAGAGATGCACCCACGGAAGATTCCGAGGTGAACTCACAAACTGCCGAGAGGCCGAAAACGGCGACCCTGACAACCCAAGTGGGAGTGAAACACCTCGAGGACTAACCTACAAGAGGTTTTAATGACCCACGGGCGGCCATGGACTTGATTGCTGTCGAGCTAAGCGGCCTATTGATATTCGTCCTCGACGTAGGATCCGCCAGGGTCCACGTTATGAGGAAACGAGCCCCCGGGGTCCACGAGTGACCTGAAGGAAATCCGATCGCAAAAGTCCGATAAATGGGAATGTCTCCCTCTCCCTGGTGATGGGTCTGTTCGTACACTTGGTAATGACTAAAACAATCGAAGAAATCTGAGTATTGCCCAGGCAAAGAAGGGGTTATGGGGTGTGCTGACAGCGCTAACAAACCCATACCCAGCTAGGGGCCGAAGGAAATGAAGTCGGATGGACTACCATGTAGAGGCTCGGACCAAGAGGAGCGAGCTGCTGGGCTCTAACAGACGAAATATGCTAGGTCAGCAGGTGAGAAAGGGGTTCTTAGGAGATAAGAGTCCCCGTGGACATTTGTCTGAACACCCAGGGGGGGTATATACAGCAGGCCTGTAGAAGGTCCAATGACAAACGGGAGACACACAGCGGCATCTCATAGAGAGAGATGGGATGCAGAGGAATTTAAGTTTGATACGTGAAGGAGTCACAATCCTATCATGTACAAGGTAGTAACGTTGATCACAGAAGTTAACTGGGAAGCCAAACACGTTGGATATAGGAATAAGCCACGGTCCCTACAACTCACAGCTATGAGTGAAGGGGCATATGGCAACCTTCACACTGAGAGTTAATACAACATACACGGCATGCGCACACAGGGGTAGGGCATGCATACTATGAGAAACAGGTTACAGACTTTACATAGAGGGAGTCGTATATGCGGGTGATGAACATTTCAGGAGACAGCATACGTGCAAGCCATTAAGCAAACACTAGAACGGACGTATAGAATGGCTATTAAGGCTAGGTAAGAAAGCGAGAGATGGACAGTATGGGAAAACATCATCGCCCCAACAACCTATGGCTGTAGGTGAAGGAGCAAGTGATTAAATCTTCCATTTGGACAAGGAAGTGTCATACCCATTAATTGGACCCCGGAGTACCATGCGCACATTGGACATATGGAGACAGCGAACACTAGGCACACGAGGGGAAGCAACCGATTTGGACCCGTGATTAGCTTCAGGGAGGGGTGAGCTTATTGTCGCCCACAGGGGCGTGGCCAGTGGCCATTCGACTACGGAATCCAACATGTGATATTCGGATCTCCTGAATGATCAAAGCATAGTGATCATATAGTCTCGAGAGGCCTCCTCACAATCAGGATGCATACACCTTAAGTGATCGGAAACAATCACGCGAAACGTGCAAGGTAAAAAAAAGGAAACAAATCGAGCGATGAACGATTCCTAAATATCATGCGCAGTCAGCCATAACTATGAACAGAGAGTGGGAGAAAAAAAAGACATATTGCCCAGAGGGCTTTCGCAGGTCTTTTATTCCTTTCAAAGGAGAGCTACAATGGATATTACTTCATTACCGAATACACGGAGTGAAGACAGAAAAGAAATACAGAACTGTAATCTAAAGAAAGGGGGAGGACTAGACGGAAGAGAACTGAAGGAAATCAATCAGCCTTTCTGGGGCTTCATCGCCGTGGAGACCCACCTACGAACAGGACGGGGCTCAAAGGGGGGCTCTCCTCTAGGCGTTGTGACGACGGAGCAGGGAGACTAAGGGCCAAGGTAGCTATCCCTCTCTCTCTCCCTCTTGATCTTACTTCTGATGTTTCCCTCTCTTCTCGTCTCTTCTTCTTTGCGGCGCCCGAACGGGTCATTTTATAGGCGAAAACAAGGCATCGGTGCCTCGACGGGACAAGTGGCCTGGCGCCGATTCACCGGCCCGCTTACTGCGAAAGGGGCGCACTATATCAGGCTCCCTGCGCCGGCGCATGAAGCAAAGCATGGGGCGCCGGTTCAAGTTGTTTGTGCCGGCTCACTAAGTGAAGAGGGGCGCTTACTTGCGCCAACTCACTGGACGAAGAAGGTGGCACGCCGATTCACTGAACAAGGAGAGGTGTGCCGATTCACTTTGGCCATCAAGGGGCACTTTAGTAAAGTTGTTATCTTTGCCGCTTGTTAACCCAAAACTGACCCAGACGGAGTCTCGACGTCCGACGCTGCTTCGGGTCTGATGCAGTGCCTCCGGAATGTATATTTCAGAATCTCCGAGCCCTGGTTTGTAATTCCGAGTGGTTTCCAACATGTGCTGAACCCGTGCCAGATTACTCGGGTTTCATCCTGATTCAACCCTCGGCACTGTGATTTGTGCCACCAGGCCTGTTCCGTGAACATGTGGGGCATCTTCATCGAATGGGCTATCCCTAGAAGTATTCTCACCCTGAGAGGACAGCTTTTCGGCCTCTAACGGACCTTTCCTGTATGGCGTGTACCCTAATTAGGTCACTCGGGTTTTCTGCTAATATTGCCATCGGCACCCTGTTTTGGGGGACCAAGGATGTGTCTTCGCCTCGGGAGGCTTCCTTATCAGGTGGTGGACCACAAGATATATTTTCGTCCTAATTGGACAAGAAGTGGGGTTTGTTCGGCACGAACGAGTCGATGTCGGTTTGCTGGGTTTGTTGATTTCGGCTTGCCGTATAGCATTGCCGAGTTGTTTTCAGACGTCTTCAGATGTCCCGAGACGATAAGCTATAGAGTCTCCGATGCTTTATCAGGTGACCTAGGGCTTCAGCAGTCCGAGAGGATCCCTCTCCAGGCTTCCTTTAACTTTTTCATGCTTGGCTAGCGGTTTCCCTAGCTACTAAGGCGTGCTTGTTGTACAGTGATATTTTAGATGTCAATAAGGATATACCACTCTCCATCCTTACTCTTCTCAGCATTGTTTGTACTAGGAATGAGAAAAACAATAATAGAAAATTCCTTTGGTGCAAAGGTAAAGGTTGTGAAGCTGTTGGTCCAAGCCTGTTCCAGAGAGTGCCTCGTACAGAAGATAAGCTCTAGTAGGGACAAAAGAAGTAAAAACAACGATGAAGGACTAAGGATCTAGGCAATCATTCATGAACAATGTAGAAAATTCCAGTGGCCTCATCACTTGCAGTCCATCAATAAGACTCTGCTAGACCTTTCTAGAGAGAGAAGCTTTGACTATCGGAGAGGGAGTGCCCTGCGATAAGACGAGGACCAACCCCATCTGGCGCTGCCAGAGGACCCCGAGTCCTCGGAGATGTTTCCAATGTGGGTCTCCAGGCCATCTCCATAGGTTCTGCCTCGCCCAGATTAGAGTTCGCGGAGTGCCCGGTTGGGGGAGGGCGTTGCTACACCGGTCCTTTGCGGGGACCCTCCGGGGTGGCCTGCCAGCGAGATCTATGCCTGCCCCCAAGGAGCCCCTTGACCTGGGGGGGGGGGGGGGGGGGGGGGTCTCCGGAGAGCATCCCCCCCCCCCCCCCCCCCCGCTTGGATTGGATGTCCCGTTGTCTTTGTCTGTCCCCGATCTAAGGTGGCCTCGCCTCCTTGTCAGCTAGACGCTTCCTGGACGACCGGTGGAAGGCAGGGGATTTGTGGGATGTTAGGAAGGTTCTCAAGAACTCCCTCTTGGCGGTCGCTTCGTCGACAGAAGGGGCGAGGGGTGTTGCGGAGGGTGGAGTGTTGGCTATTGAGGGGGCCTTTATTCGACCCCAGCTGTGGAACCTGAGTAGAGGGACCTTTGCCATCCCCTGTCAGTGAGAGTGGGAGGTCAGGCTTTCAAAAGTCCCGCTCTGGCTGTATGATAAGGCGTGAATCAGCTTCCTCTTCAATTCCTTTGCGCAGTTGATCCCTAGCTTGATCTATGTGTCTGTGGGGGCCTCTGTTATTGTCGTGGGGACCCTCGTTTCTACACCGGCTGTTGAAGGGGTGCCACTGGCGATCTGCTTCTCAACTGATAGAGAGATATACGTCGTCCGGATGGCTTGCCTATCGGCGGAGAAGGGGTGGCGGCGGGCATCGCAGGAGGGCCTAGGGTTTTCGACACCCCGTCTAGAGGTAGGGGATGATGAGTTGGCAAGTGGTTTGAATTCAAACCGACCCACCAAGTTAACAAGCCAGCCCACCTCGCCCGTTCACGGCCCAGTTCGGCCCGACCCGCCAAGAAATGGTAAGGAGCCTTTGTTGGACCGGGTTTGCCTAGTGGGCCGAGTTGCTAGGTCGGCTGTGGTCTGGGGGTCCGATGACTTACCCGGATCGTGGAGGCAAAGTTACCAGTCTCGCGCGGACCCGGTAGCGATCGTCTCTCCCACCCGATTAACTCCTTGAGCCTCGCCTTTCCCCCTCTGATATCCAGTGGCTCGACGCCCCGGTTTCCTCCGGCTGATCTGCTGCAGGTCTCAGGCGAAGTCAGTCGTCAACATGACTTTAGCCCGCTGCCCCTCCATGAAGAAGACCTAATTGGCGCTAGGTCAGTGGCGAGGCCCGCCAACAGCTAGCATCCCAACTACCAGCCAGTTCGGGGGATTCAGAGGAGCCAAGCGGCGATGGAAGACCTTCCTTGCAAGCATGTGGGCCCCTCCCAGTCTCCTCCCCAACTGGGGGGTGGGATGTACTCCCCTTCGACGGGTCGTGCTGCTCGCCTTTGCCTGTTGTGGTAGAAGTTAGGAGACTCCCCGACGGCCAGGTTTCACCTGTTGCTGACGTTGCTGTTGGTTATGCGCAAACGGCCCTGGACAGAGTCTCAGAACCCCTTCTAGCTGTCGAAGGGGTGGTGGGGGACATACTTCCCTATCCCTGGTGCCATATCAGCAGCCTGTCAATCGGGAGTCTATCGGTTCTGTTGGGATGGTGATCCAATCAGTGGAAGGGGGGTTGGTGGGGTTGTCGTGCTGCTGCTAGATGGAGAAGGGTGTAGAGGGCGGGATCTTTGAGAACGGGGGGAAAGGAGAAGGAGCAAGGTGCAGGTTGAGGTGGTGAGGGAGATGCTCAGGGAGGTTGAAAGACTGGCCACGAAGCATGCTAGGGAGGTGGCGGACATGTGGGCATTTCTTTCGTGGCTGTCGAGAAGGTTTGAGGATCGTGTTTTCCAAAATCAACAGGAGATGGGGTGCTAGTATCCAGGGGGGGAGCGATCTTTGTCGAGGGAGTGCAGGGCTGGTGAGGAGGGAGGGGTGGAGGGAGAGAACTCAAGTGATCAATGAGGATTGTCTCATGGAATGTGTGGGGTTTGGGTGGTGAGGAGAAGAGGAGGGCTGTGAGGGTGGTGATTAGGAAGTGTAAGGTAGATATTCTTTGTATCAGGAGACAAAGTGTGAGAGTGATGATGTCACACTCTGAAGGATAGGTGGGGCCCGCCTATCCAAGGGGTTGCCTCCCCAGTAGTGGGCAGGTCCAGGGGTATCATGATCCTCTAGAATCCGTTTGAGGTGGAGGAAGTGACGCAAGACAAGGAGGTGAGCATATGGGTCATTGTCATTTCTTTGCATTTCAGAAACATCAGGGATGGCTTCTCCTGAGACTTCAGTGAGGTGTGTGGCCCTTAGCTCGGGGAGGAGAAGAGGTTGATGTGAGAGGACTTGATTTGCCACCATCTCTCCTTAGGCGCGCCGTGGTGTGTTGAAGGAGACTTCAATACGGTGGAAGCCCGTGGAAGAGGACTTCTGATGGCACCTTTGGTGGAGACACAGAGGACTTCTCAGACTTCATCCAGTACGCAGCCCTAGTGGACTTTGGCATGACGCATAGTTATTTCACTTGGTCCAATCTAAGAGCTGATGCTTCTTACTTCAAGTTGCACAGATTTCCAGTTTCTGTGGATTGTGAGGACCATTTCCCTCATGTGCAGGTGGTTCCACTAGCTACATATGTTTCTGACCACAAGTCCATTCTCTTGAAGACGAGCAGGATGTATGATAGGTGACACAGTTTCAGGTTTGAGCAGCTCTGGTTCATAGAGGCAGACTTTATGGACACAATTTCAGGTGCGTGGTTGGCTCAGGTTATAGGCTCCTCCGCTATGGGTACCGTGGTAAGAAGATTGAAGCACACTGCACAGCTCTTAAGACTAGGGGAGCTGATAAATCCCTCCCAGGAAGGGCAGCAAAGGACAGGATTCTACAGTAGCTTGAGAGTCTGGATTGTTTGAGGAAGGCAGGCCTTATGGATAATAAGGACATGAAACTCTGAGACACATTGAGGCAGCAGTTTGATGATATTCTTTATGGAGAGAGGATCTATTGGAGATAGAGATCAAGAGATAGGTGGATTAAAGAGGGGGACAGGAACACAACCTACTTTCAGTGCTTGGGAGGAGGGTCAACACCATCTCTTGCATCAAGGTGGGGGACCTTTCGTTCTCTGCAGAGAAGGATATCAGAGACCAGGCGAGACTTTACTACTCTGCACTGTTCATCGAAGAAGAGTGTTGTCGACCGAGGATTGTACATGATCTCCTCCCCAGCCTTTCCCAGAAGGAGAGGGGGGTTATCTCCCAACCCTTCTCTGAGGAGGTCCACTTGGCGATGTTTTCTCTTGCAAGTGATAGAGCCCTTGGTCCGCATGGCATCTTGCTGGCCTTCTTTCAGAATTGTTAGGAGATCATCAAGAGTGACCTTCTTACAGCTGTAAGGGAGTTTCAGGAGGGTACGGCTAACTTGGGGGTATTAATGAAACCCTCATGGTGCCTATTCCAAAGTAGGTTAAGGCCCAAGACTTTTAAGACTTTCGACCCATCAATTTGCTGAATGGCACCTATAAAATCATCACTAAGGTGCTGGCTGGAAGGTTGGTCACGGTTATGGACAGGCTGGTCAATCGCTTCCAGGGAGCTTTCATTAAGGGAAGACATATCTTGGACAGCTTCCTAGTGGCACACGAGTGTATATTTGCTATAAAGAAATAGAAGAAGAAAGGGGTGGTCCTCAAGCTAGACTTTGAGAAAGCCTATGATAGGGTGAATTGGCAATGTCTCTTTGATGTGTTAGAGAGGATGGGCTTTAATGAGAGGTGGATTGGCTAAGTCAGGGCTTGCATCTCTTCGGTTTCATTTGTTGTCCTTATTAATAGGAAATTGTCCCCTTGGTTCCTCAGTGATCCGAGGCTCCGCCAGGGGGTCTTACGTCTCCTCTCCTCTTTGTACTTGTCGCTAGTGTTCTGAGCAGGATGCGACAGAGGGTTGAGACAGCTGGTTTGCTCACAGACTTTCAGGCAAGTAGAGGTGCTCCTCCTATCATGGATGGCAGTTTTGGCCGAAACCAAAACATTTCGGCCAAAACGTATCAGTTTCGGACCGGAACGATCCAAAACCTACCGGCCAAAATCGGACGAAATCGGAACTCCTTCAGTTGGCAAAAAATAATATTTTATTTGGTTTCGGACCCGGCTGAAATCGACACCGAAACCGAAACTGTCTTCTTTGCCTCCTATCACCCACTTGCAATATGATGACGATACCATTTTGTTCCTGACTGAGGGAGAGCAACAGTATTACATGGCTAGGCTCTTGTTGGAGTTGCTGGTGGAGGTTCCTAGTTCCAAAATTAACTTCTACAAAAGTCTTCTTGTAGGAGTGACCATGGAGGACAAGGAGGTCTCGAGGGCGGCTTGCTTGCTGAGATGTAAGATTTGTGAGTTCTCATTCTCCTATTTGAGTCGCCCTCTTATCCCAGGCTCTCTACGGTGTGCAGATTGACTTCTCATCATTCAGAAATATGGGTCCAGGTTGGCAAGGTGGAAGACTAGAGCTTTATCCTATGGGGGCAAATTGATTTTGTGCAGATCAATGTTAGATAGTCTCCCTACTTATTTCCTTTCCATATTCCGGATCCCCAATACAGTGGCCAGGAAGATTGACTCCATTCAGTGTAGGTTCTTTTGGCAGGGCAGTGGAGGGGGATGCAAGGGCTAGCATGGCATAGCATGGAGCAGACTCGTTACTAGTAAGGAACATGGTGGTCTTGGGATCAAGAATCTCATAGATTTCAACTTGGCCCTCTTGTGCAAGTGGTTGTGGAGGTTGGGGCATGGAGAGGAGTTGTGGGCTCAACTGATCAGGCAGAGATACTTTCATAAGAGGAGAGTCTGAGACTTGGCTCCGACACCATTGTACATGACCTCTCCACTTTGAAGGAATACCTTCTCTTGCAAGGATGTTCTTGTCTCCAGCACTCGTGTCCAACTGGGAAAAGATGACAAGAGTCTTTTCTGGAAGGATAGGTGGGGCGGGGAGTCCTCTTTGGACACTTTGTTCCCGAGTCTCTTTGCGGTTGTTGCATACCCCTTGGGGTCAGTTTCTCAGACTTTTGACTCCCTCTTGCCTGAAGGGGATTGGGCTCCGACATTCAAGAGGGACCTTAGTCACCAAGAGGTGGAGATGCTTCAGGACCTTCTCTACCTCATACAACCCTTCCATCCTCAGCCTGACTTAGAGGATGAATGGGTCTGGTGGTGGGAGAAGGATGGATCCTTTACAGCTAGATCTGCCTACGGTGTCATTTCCGATAGAGGAGTTCGATAGAACCTTTATGACCATGTGTGGAAACTGAAGAGCCCGCAAAAGGTGAAGCTTCTAGTATGGACGATCTCACATAGGAGACTACCGACCCGGGACAGGCCTTCGTTTCCTTCTGGACATCCAACTGACTTGCTACCTTTGTGGACAGGATACAGAGACCCTTGACCATCTGTTTGTGGGTTGTTCCTACTCACAAGGGGTGTGGGAAGAGCTTGCTAAGAGGACCGGATGGGGCATTGGTCAGCATAGTGAGATTCACCATCTGTTGGCCAACTGGGGCAAGCCTTGGCCCATTAGAAGTGACATGACTATTTGGTGCTTATCCTTCATGTCACCTTGTGGACGTTGCGGGGGTAGTAGAACAATCGTATCTTCAGGAGAGAGTCTCGTGCTAAGACAGTTGTTTCTTTTATTTGTAACAGAGTGAGGGAATGGGTTGTTATTCTTTGTAATGTGAATTCCCTTCTACTCTTTTTGGCTGTTTGGGGGACTAGTTTGTTCCACACTGCCTTTGTATGGCCTTTTGGTGTATAAGTTTTTAGTCTACATTTTTTGGGGTTTGCACATCCTATACTTGCTTTCATTCTCTCTTGTATTTATACATCAGTGGTATTACCCACTTTTCAAAAAAATCAATAAGACTCTGCTCATTATATAACCCAAACCTCACACAATCAATGGGCAATTGGGAAGTGGAGGAGATGGTGGGACACTAACCCACCACAACCAGCCATTTGATGCCACCACCATCCATTACCACTTACCATTCACCGCTCATAATCCATCAATAAGCCTGCACCTTATCCCAACGCCTCTCATTACCTTCCTTGGCTCCTCCTTTTCTTCTTCTTTTACTTTTGGAATTACTAGATGGCTGCTGCCAGGAAGACAGCCAGTGGCCACCAGCGGCCACAGCAGCGATCCATGGCTATTAGTTCTCCTCATTGCTCTCCCCTTTCCTCCTCTTCCTAGGTCACTGCCATCACCATTTCCACATGAAACCAGCCATAACTGATGTCTGTTGCCAGAGAGAGTTTTTGATGCAAACCGAAGCCAGAATTGGAGACCATTTATGACCGGACTGGTTCTACATTCTGCTTTTTTTCTTGATAATTTATTGTAAGTACAGAATATTTGCATATATTACTCAGGATGCAACAATAAATTAACCGATGATGCCATGTCTCAACAAATATGTTTAACAGCGAGGAAATTAAAAGGGATAAAAGTAAAATGGTGCATTTGTTGAACAGGCAAGCATAAATAGCATGCGCACTTTTAATCTCGCGAGATTTGGTTTATTAAGGGTTCATGTCTCGGACAAATCCCCACTGACCGCGGTCGGAGTTAATTTTACATCGGTGTAAAATCCGAACACCCTTGATTAACTGCCAAATATACCCTTATACCTCTACAATATCCGTTGTGATATTGAGGATTTGATCTAAATCCGACTGTCGGATTTCGAGTTGGTTCGGATCGAACCATTAGATTTGCTCGGGGCCCAAATCAAACCGTTTGACCCGGATTTCATCGCGATCGGAACGTTGAATTGCCGCATGATCACAACCGGACCATCGGATTCATTTGGATCTGAGAAGGGCACTCGTGCCCTAGGGTAGGGTATATCTACGATTCCTCTTTTAAACAAAGTGAATTTATGATCCACCCTAAACCAGGGCACATTTGCAATTTTCCCCTTGAACAGGAGTATACTTGCAATCTTCCCTTAAATATGAGCATATTTGTAATTTTTCCCAAAATTGAAGGATTCAACTACAATTTCTAAGTAACAGGAGCACTTTGATGCAATTTCTGAGATCTCCATGACTTTTCTATATTTTTTGAACATTTTCACAATTTAAAAAAATATAGGATAAAACTATAATTTCAGCAATTTCTGAACATTATGAGATTTTTCCCCAACTTTGAGAACATTAATGCAAACTAGGAACATTTCTGAATATTCCATGATTTTTCCATATTTTTCATACCCTTTTCCTAATTTTTGGACATGTCCTTTATAAAAAGGGGCAGGCTTACAAATATGTTCTTCTATGAGCCTCTTTACAAATAAACCCTTGTAGGCCACTTGCCTCCTTCGCAACTTCAAACCCAGGGCAGCAGCTCCTCCTTGTCCTCCAAAACTCCAAGTTTCCAAAACGGGAAGTCTTCAAGCCCCAAGTCCCAAAGGTTCCCTAGGTCCCTTTCCTTCTCAAACAAGCCTATTATTATAGGCGTCTGAAAGGATAGGTGCCTTTTGAAGCACTCCTGGCATTGGTGAAGGCCGCAGCTCCCTTGAAGCCCATCCAGGCATTGAAAAGAAGGGAGGAATCCTTTGAACCCCCATCCAGGCATTGAAGAAAAGGGAAAGGGCTTTGAAGTCCATCGGGCAATGGCAAAAGGTATGCTTTCCTCCTCTTATTCCTTCGAGTATGAGATGGGCATCGCGAACAAGTGGGGATCTCAAGAGATCCCCCAGGCACGTGCTCAAGCCAGGGGGTTTCCTCCGAGCATGGGGAGGACTGGCCAGGCCCCCGCAGGGATCCCCCCTCCCCTTTTTCCTTGCTAGAGAGATAATAGAGAGAGATGGTATGAGATCTGGACCCATAGCATCTCCCTACAGCCCCTCCGGGCATTGTGGGAGGCAAACCAAGCCCCTTCGGGCATCGCTGGAACCGCAGGGCCCCTTTGGGCTTCGGCGCGCCACCGGGGACCCCATACAGTCCCCCCAAGCATCGAAGGAGGCTGGGCTCTTCCCTAGGAGTCCCTCCGGACATCCCTGCAGGCGAGGACCCCTCCGGGCATGGCCATCACTGCCGGGGCCACATGGAGTCCCTTCGCGCTTGGCACATGATAGGAAATCCCTCTGGGCACCCCCTGGCTGCCAGGACCACCTGGAGTCCCACCGGGTATTTCCTGTACAGGCAGGGATCCCCTGCATTTCATCCGGATATTGGGGGTCTGTCCAGGTATCCCAGTGTTGTTGTGATCCTGCTGTGACCCATTCAGGCATCAAACCTTGGTCCCTCCAGGCATCCAAGTGCTGCTGGCCCATCCGGGCATCAAAGCCTTCAGTCCATTCGGGCATCAGTCTGCCCTATTCGTGTGTAGACATGAGAGAGGGTGAAGTCCCCCTTGGCTTGTGGCCCTAGGGAGACTATAAAAGCCTTCACCTAGTCTCTTTCAAGACATTTTTTACTGCTCTTTGCACACATTCGAAGGACACAGCACATGGAGGGTTTTTTTCTTTGGGTTTTCTTAGTGGTTCTTGGCGGTTCTTGACACCGCCTTGCTGTCCACGGGGTCCGGAGTGCAAGGACCATGCCCCGACACATCGAGAGTAATCCCCGGAGGCCGGAAACAATTGTTTTTGTGTTGATTTGGTGTGTGGGTAAGTGGCTTTGTGCCGTCCACAAAGTGTTTGACGAAATTCCCATGTATAGAAACACGTTGACTTTGTGCAAATAATTCCGTCCAACGGGATCCCGAGGGCATTTAAACTATCCAAACAAGTGAAGGCGGGGTTTTATACCATCGTACGCCATCATATGATGGATTAATAATTTTTCCTTTTCAGAAAATATCAGAAAATTATCATGAAATTTGTGTGGTCCAACAAAATATAAACTATATATTTTAATCTTCACAAAAGTTCCAAGTTTTCGCATGTTTTTTTCATACTCCTCTTTAAAGATGCATGTACTTCACATTTCAAGATGTCCATGACAACAACATACCAGATGAAATATACATAAACACGTTAAGGATGTTCAAAAAGTTGGGAAGAAATTAATGGTCCAACTAAATAGCAACGATTTACTGTGAGACAATTTTTGAAACAGTGTTATTAAGTAGTACCGATAATCAATATTTGGCCCTTCAGCACACCTCTTCACTTAGACATTTGTTCTTTTGGAATTGGATCATTTCATGTCAGCAATAAAATGGCCTATCAACAATGACCTTTTCCTAGCATCACATTCGATACACCAATAAAAAACACATCACAACTCCTTTCATTCCAAAGCACCAACACAATGTCCTTGTCATTTGATGATGCAGAATATTTTTATTTGCTGGGGACTGAAGAAAAGGTGCTAATAAACTGACTTCCATCAATAAATCATTTTTCACAAGAGGCAATTGGTACCACAATTTTGTCAATAACAAAAAAAAATTGTGCACACACTGTTTCTTTGAGGCATTTGGTACCACAATTTTGTCAAAAACCAAAAAACTGTGCACACACTGTTTACCCACAGCAAGGAGAAGAGTCTAGGGGCCTGAAAACTTTCTACAACATAAATCTTAAATACACCCCCCTGTCAACCCAACAAGAAATGCGTGGGACCTACACACCCCTTCTCGATCATTAGATTCATTACAATATACGCAAAGTAGCAGTCCCACCTTCTGAGAAGCTCGTAAGTTCCTCAGCCCACATCTTTACCATCTCTCTGATGCTCTTATCAGCCACACTCTCACCCCTGCAAATGCTCCAAAAGCCTTACCATCACATTCTGATGATAGTATTCATACTCTAGCATGTAGTGTCATACAGCCAACATGTTTGCATCCTTGACAGTCAACATGCATCCTTGAGATTGCAATTAACCTTCCTATGATGGAATAAGACATCAATGTTAGATGCTATGGCCAAGATACCTCAGTTCCCGACAAAACTCCTTCCTCTCAGAGAAAGGACAGAAAGGAAATAAGTGCTCCACCAACAGCAACTCCACTTTGCATAGACAGCAAACCACCTAGATGCCCAGGATGAAAGCTGCTGATCTTTCACATGTTGAAAGCCTTAGTTCAATCACCCTGCAGACCAGAAATGTGGCTTCCAAATGTATGGAAGGTTTCCAAACTGCACTAGCCAAGTGCCAGCTGCATCCACCATTAGAGATCAGATGGTACACACCAAACTAAATTAACTTGCCATTTTGCTCCCAATGCCAAATCCATTAGTCTTCCACTCCCTAAACAATGCCAAAGGTATTCACATCCTCGAACAGACAAGTAGCAAGCTCCCTGTCCCCACCCACTCATCACATTGGGGCTCCATTTACCACCTCCGGTTGCCTCTCAATAGTAATCAATTACCTTGCCTTCTTTGCCCTCACATGCAGTATGTTCATAAAAAACTAATAAAGGAATGTCCCTACACCTCCGCAAATGCAATACTGATCAACCTACTGATATCATTATCAATTTGTTGCAGAAATTCAATGCTGACTATTTGGATATGTTTGTTCCTCCTTTCATGGCAGCCCATATCTGATAGATTTTTCAAAGACTAACCATTCAGACACGATGGTCTCTCTACCACAGACGATGCACGATACATTTGCAGGAAAGTAACTCTACTTGCTGAATGCTGATTGCTCAGCTATTCGTGTGAATTATTATCAGATAAAGAGGCATTGTCTCTATGCTCTCATTTTATCATCATAACTTTATTCTCATTTCTATCATCAATGAAATAGATTGGGCGGTGATTAATTTGAGAAGTTTGATGTACAACAAAGATCATCATCACCATCAGAACCTTATCCATTATTTGAGGTTACCTACATGAATCATGTTCCGCTAAAGAATTCTATCAAGTGCTATATTCGTATTTAAACCCAAGAAGCCAATGTCCCTTCTAATAACATCACACCATCTCATTTTAGGCCTTCCACGAGTTCTTTTACTAACATCCACTAGGATTTGGTCACATCTTTTAATTGGCACTGAGCTAAGGTGACGATGTACATGTCTGTTGAACCCCCACAATGTTCAACTTTTTCTGATTAATTTCAGAATCAAGAAGAAATAAATATATTGAATCTACATGACGGCTTGAAGTAATCTAGACCGTGACCGTCACATGCGGATCAAACCTAAACAGTCTCGGCATTCTGTCGGGCGAACTTTTACACAAGAACTTGTGTGTTTTAACACAATTATTTTATCAAACACCTAGTGGGTGGTGTTCAAATCCTTTGCCCACGCAAAAGAAGTTAAATATCCAAGATTCCCGGAGTCCAAGGAGCTTCCTCAAAGTGCCACGGGATTACCCCTCCACTCCAACACCAAGGACAGCAGTACGGTGTCCAAGAGAGTCAACAAAACCAAGAGAAAGAAAGCCGCCAACATGTCCTGTTCTGCTGAGAGGGGCAGAAGTCTTCAAAAAGTGGTGGAAAAGGACAACCAAAGGTGGGTTCTTATAGTTTTTAATTGGAAGACCAAGGGGGACCGCCCCCCCTCTCCCTTTTTCCTCTCTTGGCGCATGGACTGCAGGCCGGGGAGCTTCCTTGGGGTTTTGCAAAACCCGGAGGTGCTACCTTCGGTGTTGCAGACCCGGAGGTAGCTCCTCCGGGTCTTGCAGACCGGAGGGGCCCACCTCCGGGTCTTGCAGACCCGAGGTGGTCCCTCCGGGTTCTGCACACCCGGAGGTGCGGCAGGTGCCTCCCCCGGTCTACATGGAGCCATGGGAGGGGCCCACCGGCCTCTCCCCCTTTTTCCCTGGGTGGCGGACCAGACAGAAACAAGAAGAAGAAGAGCGGGAAGGAGGCCCACCGGGTCTGCAGACCCGGTGGAACCTCCTCCGCCCTCTTGTTCCTCCCTCACAAGCCAACAGCAAAAAAAAAGGGGGGAAGAAAGGGGAGACCAAGAGGCAGGGAATACCTGGAGTTGCTGCCCCCTGGTTACTTCCTCCACTCCCTACAAAAGGAAGCCAAGGTCAAGAGGAAGAGAAGGGCGAGATTTGGAAAAAGACTTCGGAGGCTTGGAGCTTGAAGAAGACTGGACTCCAACGCACAAGGCAGGAGGTGGCGACTCTTCTTGTGAAGCTTTCTTTGAGTTTTAAACCCTATGTTGTACAAAACACTCACTTCAAAATGACATTTTTTTTTGTAGCAAATGTCAAAGGGGTAAAATTATTATTTTCAAGATCATATGGAAGGCCCAGATACGTGCAAAATTATATTTTTACCCTAACATGTTTTGTGAAATTGTGCAAATGTCCTTAAGAAATCATGAGAAAATTATGAAATGCAAGCATCCCTTGAAAATGACATCTGGTTCTTCAAATGTCTTCAAAGTTGATGATACATCATGTCCGGGTCTGCCAAAGTTCAAGAATTTGTGATTATACCCTCAAAGTTCACTATATTGTGTAAACGTCTGGGAAAGTCATGCGAAGCTCCAAATATTTAATAAAATGACTTGTTCTTCTCATGGAAACCCTAATTCATGGGTAAATTGCATAGAAGCCCTCATTCAAGGGTAAATTGCGTAGAAACCCTAATTCAAGGGGAAATTGCAAATATACCCCGCCTTAGGGCGCGGGAGTCTCCCCCGGGGCAAACCCTCAATGTCATAGCCGATATCGTAGGGATAGAGAAAATCTTTGACAATCAATCAAAGGTGTTCGGACTTATATCGATGTAAATTAACACCAACTCCAACTAGTGGGGAAAAGTCCAGTACACGAACCCTAAATCGTATGATAAAACCAAAAGCACGGAATTAACAAATATGTTGAAATATACACATTTATCCAACGAAATAGATATATAAAATTTCGCGTGTAAAACAATGTCCAAACCATCTGAGCCTATTTTCCCTCATTTTACCATAATTGAAGCTACACGCAAAGCCTCACAGGTACGTTCATTCCTAATCTTATCTTTTATTAATTTTACCACACATCTATCTTACCATTCTCATCTCCGCCACACACATTTTGTGAATGTGTTCATTTCTTACTACCCAACATTAGGTAGCATATAACAAAGTAGGTCTCACAGTCGTTCTATAAAATTTTCCTTTAAGTTTTACAGGTGTACGACGATCACAAAGGACTCCTGATGCACTTCTCGATTTTAACCAATCTGTCTTAATCATATGTGCAACATGATCATAGATTTCCCCATTCTCTTGAATAATAGACCCTAAGTACCAAATACTACTTTTAAGAATGCTTCGTCCATCAATTATAATTATGTCTTCCTATGTCACTCTCCCATTACTAAAGTTGCAGTGCATAAACTCTGCCTTACTCTTATTAATTCTAAAACCTTTAGACTCCAAGGCACGTCTCCAATGTTTGTATTTAGTATTTAAACCATCAATACTCTCATAAATTAAAACAATATCATCTGCAAATAGCATACACCAAGAGATATCATCATGCAATTCAACAAAGATATTCAACATAAAAGGCAATTCAATTATATTTCAGTAGAAGATTGACTTGTCATAGAGGCATATTAGCATGTAAACCTAGAATTAACAAGGATATTGAACTGCAAAGCTTCAAGTTATCTTACAGCAGGGTTAAAAATATCTATCTCTTCATGAGCACAGTTGAGATCACCGGTCAAAATAACAGGTTTTGATTTCTCCAAGTCCTGAAACATTCGTGGTATTGATCATTCAGTTAACAAGATATAAATGAATGCTGATAACAAAACTACCATATAGTTTCCATAAATTCGTGCTTTCTATTACCAAAAGGTATTTGACCTCAAGTATAGTTCATGTATATGCATGCAGTTTGTACTATGTAAGTAACAGACTGACGGTAGGCTAGAGCAAGAATTTTCTTGAATTCATTTCTTCATGTTTTACCACACAATTTTGATAAGTTATACCTACTGCATGACATTATTCACATAAAATTTATATACTTTTCTGAATAGTCTAAGATAAAGTTTACTACCAACATTTTGTAGTAATTAAATTGTAAATCCATTTTCTAAGCTATGATGACAGATGAATCCGAGAATTTATATGATTTTATTTCCAATGAAGTTATATGAAATTTGGACATATTATACTTGGTATGTGACAATACCCATAGTAAATTTTTTAAAAAAAATGAACAATGTAATCTCAGGTTTAAACCAGCATTTAAACTGTTGAACTATTTTTCACTCTATGATAGCTGATGAATCCAAGAATTTTTACAAGTTTGCTTCTCAACAAGAGTGCATGAGATTTGGATGAGGGGCTTTTGTTATTTTAATATTTTGGTAGTAAAAGTTATAAAATTTTCTGAGAAGGATTTCATGGTAAATGAATGAAATTTTATGGTAGACACTGTGCACTCAGCCGCATGTTATCCTGATAAGGCTATAAATTGTGAATTATTGTGATTTTTGAGTTTAACAAGACATTATGAAATTTAACTTGCATATTTTTATTAGGATCATGTTCACTAAAAAAATTGTTAGAATCATTTGCATAAGATTTATACAGTTAATCTCATGCTAAACTAGTAGCAAATGAGTCACATTTTTGAAGTCTCTCAAAGTCTCGATTGTCCATCACTCTTCAAATTTCCCTAAATTAATAGAATGTTCAATGTTAGAATGAGATGGAAAGTTGCCAGTACCTAATAGACACATTGAGGAATCCTATATAAAATCTGCAAAAACTTCGGGACTGACTCCATATGAATGCCATGTGAGATAGGCTTAGCAATGTAATGTCTTTATTAATAGAACTGAATGTTTATGACACACTCTAGGATGGAAAAATATTATGATCAATTTTAGTGGTTAAAAAGGTTCTGAAAAGACTTTTCTTGTATGGTAACTGTTTGTCCTATGAATAATGTCTCTAGAACGATGTTATGAGGTGCACTAATTTTTTTTTTGAAAGTGGATGGTACCACAATTGTATTAAACGTAAAAAAAGGGATATACAAGTATAGTCAAGAAGTTCCTGAAAATCCCACTACATCACAGGCCCACCCAAAGCCAGTGTTACCCACACTAACCCCCCAACAAAACAAAAATGGAAGAGTTGTGAGAGTTCACATTACAAAGGAGCTCCGCCCACTCTCTCACTCTGTCACAAATACAACCAAGCTCTCCACAGCTCTAGCTTCCCTTTTGAAAATCATGTTGTTCCTTTCCCACCATAAGGTCCACAGAGTAGTGTGTAAAATCATCGACCAAACAATTCTATCCCCTCTTAGGCTCCAATTTTTGCCTCATTTCCCAATGAGATGGTGCACCTCCCTCTGTCGACTGACACCACACAGTGTCCTCCTGTAGAGTTCCTTCCACACACATTGTGAGTAAGTGCAGCCTACAAACAGGTGGTCTAAGATCTCATCCTCCTCTCCACACAAGCAACATACAGAGGGTATGCTCGGAAGAAAAGAGACCAGTCTATCACGGGTAGGCAATCTCCCATGGAAGATCCTCCAGGTAAAGAGTTTCACCTTCAGCAGACACCTAGAAGACCAAATATGAGGGGCAAGGCGGTGCATACCCCTCCATCGGTTATGAGGTGCACTATTAATTAGTATAACTATATATGTACATATACGTGTGTTTTCTATAGATCTATATGTCAATATGCATGTAATTTACCTTCTTCATAGGTAGTATTTCATCAACATGAGTATTCTCACTAGTTTCCACGAAGCATCTATTTAGGCACAGTTATGTGTAAACTCGTACAAGATCTTATGCTACCTTTTAAAATTGTATGTTTCTACAACACCTTCATCTAGTCACAATCTATGCATGACCTCGATGTGTGCTATCCTTTAAGACTACATGTTGCTATATCCCTCATAATATTGAATTGTGAAAAGTTTACATTGAAAGGATGTTTTTTTTTTCAAAAAAAACATCCTTTCAATGTTTTTTTCAAAAAAATAGTCAGGCTAGTAAAAGCATCCTCACTAGTACTTCTGTGGCACCATATTAGTGATTGGATGGTGTCCAATCCCTGAATGTTAATTAAACATTGTGCAATATGTAAAGGTTTTAGTTGGTTTGGTGAAAATGTCTGCAATAGTGGAAACTCAAAGGCAGTAGGTAAAATCCCTTCTTAGGATGGTGTGAAGAACCTCAGCGAAGCACCATGTCCTAGACTCAGGTCTGACTGATGCCTGGAGCTTAGTTCTGTTTCCGTCAGTGCCATAGTGATGGTTGGATGCATATTTAATAATTGATAATTGTAAAAAAGATATGATTATCCTAAACTGCATGCTCTGTTTATTACCTTTGAATTGCATGATATGGTGATTATCCTGAATTTCCGATTGTGACTTGTTTTGCTCTGAGCTTGACTTATTTATTCCCATGATGTCATGATGTATAATCCAATAAAGTATGTATCATATTCCTGTTAAATAAATTAGTTCTTTGAACTTAGTAGTGTGAATACAAATGAGTGAACTATAAGAATACATTACAGTCCCTATGTCAGTTGACAATCCATCATAGTTGCATGCTCTACTTATGTGATTGCTATTCATGACAAGGGTTCTAATCAAAGACATGTCATTAATGTAATGATTTAAAATACTAAATCTCATGGCTTGAAAGTGCAAGGACCTCGCCAGGGAGCTAGCATAGGAATGTTAAGTTGGTCTATTGATCACATAATGTAAACATTTAGTGGTTTGGGATCCTAGCTTAGACATACTTAAGAGTGATAGCATCTGCAAATTTGTATTTTGGTATCAATGGTCTATGTGCATATGTTGTGAAATGATGGAATGCGAAGAGTTTTAGATTGAACGTAACATTCTCAATGGTTCGCAAAAAATGGGCTATTCCCACTGCCATGCTTTTTTTTTTGGATAGGTAAGTTAAGAGCAAAGGTGGGAAAATCTGCAGCTCCCACTGGCGCTTGCAAGATTTGAACCCACAACCTCCCCCATGCAAAGGGGAGGAATGAACCACCAAGATATAGGTTGGGGTTCCACTGCCATGCTTTAGTTTGAGCTAAGATAAAAATTAGCCCACTGCAGGGTCAGGGTGCAACATAATCATGACTAGAAGCCTCAGAACCAAGTGCAAAAGAGTGCAAGGATGCAAGAAGATGTGTAATCATGAGATCATGGAAAGAAGACTACAGAATGCAAGAAGGGACATTCCCTGTCAGCCACCAAGGTTTGTCCTTCATAATATCTGCCATCAGGTCAAGATTGTGAATATGGATCCAGCATTAGCTAAATCCTAGTATGGATCAGGCCAGATCAGTCGATCCAGCCACAGGCCAACCAAAGAGAGGGGACAAGTTTTTTGGCCAACTAAAGGAAGAAACATGGAAGAGAAATGTAGATGCAATTCAAAAAGATTGAGGAGGATAGAAGAGAAGGCCCTGAGCCCTCAGTCGTATTTGGCCTAAGCCCATCACCCACGCCTGAGTGCACCAGAAAATCATCATCTAGGCTGTCACGGCACCAATGAAGATGATATTTTACACCAAAATTTCATAGACATGATAAAAGATTTACATAGTTTCAGCAGCAACTTGGATTTCAAACACATAGGTCCGCAAATGCCAAATGCTTCATAATTTACTAATTCTGTTATTCAATTAACTCTGTCCTTCACAAGCCATAAGTTGCAGTGGGCAAAATTCATGTCCACATTGAAAGAGTCATCTTCAGGATAAAATTCTCATGTATGAATTAAAATTTTGGCATGCCTGACATAGCCACAACATTTCATTGAAATTTTTTTAGGCAAAATTACTCAACTCACCTTCATGTAATTGCTAAGAGATGTATCCCATTCTGTAACCCTGTATGTCTAACACCAAGAATTGGTCGTCAGTAAAGCATTCTTCAACATTGTCACTCATAAATACATAGCACATGAATACAACAAATCAAATGAACATGGAGGATAAAACAGTTACCAGTCTTCCCAAGCCTTCTCCAGAATTAGGTACATATCCATTTAAGAGGTAAAATGTATCAAATTCCACTATCACAAGTCGTCCTTCTCCGTCATGATCTTGAATGCCAAGCCCATATCTCACTGAAATTGGCTTTATCTGTAAAGGATTCTGTTAGACTCCTGCACCTTAATTTCATCAATAAGCCTCATGTTTTGTGTGATGACATAATTTAGAAAAAAATGATAACATTCAAATACAACTAAATTATAATCCGGTTATGAAAATACTTCTAGCGATCTATTAGACTATACATTCAGTTGAATCATTTCTTGCAGGCGACACGCCTTCGCCTAAGTCCTTCAACTGTAAAACCAGTCGATAGGCTTAACAAAAACGAATCAGTAAAATTCTCCTTCAACTATAGCCAGTCATATTAGTTTTTTCAGTCAAACCCTTTCAACTGATCTTATCGAGTTGATAGACTATGACCGATTCTTACTCAACAAGCTTTCGCCCACACCTATCGGTCGCTACATCTCCCAATTAAATTTTCATCTACAGGCATTCAACTGCCAGATGCAACAGACATAATTCGACCGACCCTGTCCAAGGTGATAAAACTTTTCAACTGATTTCTTTCATTGCTTTCAGTCAGGTGAATCTCTGAGCCTATTATCCTTTCAACTAACATTTCTTTAGGCGATAGAACCTTCAACCATTAATTTCAGCAAACATTCTTCAACTACCATCTTCAACCACAATACTTCAACTATCAGTCTTCAGCCTAACCTAATATATTTTTTGAATGTCTTTCTTCAACTACCACTTGGCAATACCTTACGCATATCTCACTCAGTCAATTGATCATTTCAAGTGACACAAAATCACCTGACTCTCTTCAACTGCCTATATCGTCTAACTATCTAACAACTGTTGATGCAGGAGCATGATCGGCGTAATCAGAAAGGGTGTCTAATTGATGGAATTCGTGACGACGGCGCAACAAAAGACGATCAGCGAGCTTGTAGTGTCATTTTAAATATTATTATGTATTTTGAATTTTATCTAGAGTCTTTTCTATTTTTCTGTATTTTTTGATGCGATTTTCGCACTATTTCTTGAGTATAGGATATTTGGATCCAGCAGACTCAAGTTAGGGTTAGGGTTAGGGTTAGGGTTAGCCTAACCACTATAAATAGGTATGTAACCCTCTTTTGCAAATTATGAAAGAATTTTGGTTGCGATTTATGGGAATTTCCTCCCCTTCTCTGTGGGAGAGATGAGCTAGCTTTGAGAGGAGGCGCCCCAAGGTGTCTGTTGAAATGAAGATGGAACCGTGCAAATTTTGAATACCTAAGAAGTCGAATGACGGGGTTATTCTCGAGAAGTCAAGAAATGAAGTCAAGAACGTCCAAGAAGTCAAATGACGGGGCGATTTCCAAGAAGCCCCCCCCCCCGCCTGCTCCTGCTCCACCGGGGGGGAGCCCCCCAGCCCCTCTGCTGCACCTCCCACCGGGGGGGAGGCCCCCCCTTCCCGCTGTTGCGCATCCCTTTCAGGTCAATAGTGTCCCAGCGAGAGGGAGGGCGCGAGGCCCACACGCCACCTCCTTACTCCCCCTCCCCTATGTACAACCGCCATCGCCCCACCCTCCTTCCTCCTCCCCTTCACCACCGCCAACCCTCTCCTTGTATCTCTTCTCCTCTACCCCATCGCGAGCAACAACACCAACAGGACTCCGCATCCTCACTCCGCAACGACGCTCCACGCTGCTGGTCCAGCCCCGCCGTGGTCGCCTCAAGCCATAGCCACCCTGCGCCGATCGCCCGGGTCTCCCCACGCCGTTCATCGCCCTCACCCCAAACCGCCTACAGCACCTCCTCACCATTGCTAGCAGCAATGGCGGCTCTGCCGTCCGGTAGGGTGCCGCCGCATGTTCCCCCACTGCAAGCCACCCTCACCGTCGTTGGTCGCCACCGCTCTCTTGCTTCATCCTCCTTCGCCTCCCATTGACCATGCCCGACCGCAATCCACCCCTTCTCTTCCTCTCTCATGTTCTCTCTATTCCTCCACCAGCACTGTCACCCCCCCTATGTCGCAACCTGAAGGAGCCCAACCCGAGAGCCTTTAGCACCACACGCCACCGCTCCCTCCCTCTCTCTATCACTCTCTCTTTGCCCTCATCTTCTCTCTCTCTCTCATCACTCTTCCACCGTGCCAAGCCCCCACCAGCAACACCCTCTCCACACAGCAGCGGCAGCCCCGGACCTCTACCCCATCGTCGGTCCGCAACGCCGTAAAGGCCCATCAACTCTCAAGGAAAGAGATCAAGTTCGGCTCGCACAGACCCACATCGTTTGTCCCGCATCAACTACCCAGTCTTAAAGCAATACTTCAACTATGTCTGATTAACTGATCTTTTCCAACTAACCTTGACTTATCAGACGGTGTGCTTATTGGACATTCAAAGAATAGGTGATTAACGTCCTCCATTTTTGGGAGAAGCTCTGAGGAGGTAGCCATGCAGGGGGCGGGGCTCCAGAGTTCACCTTCGGTGAGAACCGAGTACCCCTCAGGGGTACGGCTCGCCAGAGCCTGAAAGAGGCCTTCCGGGGACTAGGAGACCCTATCGGTTTGGTCTAACTAAGCTGTGAATCATTTTTCTAACAAGTAGATAGCTTGAATTGCCATGTACAGAAAAGCAATAAAATATACTTTGTGGCTTGTGACTATATCAAACATACCCGTGATATAACAGCTGTTCCAGAGTAACCCAGTTTTGACACACTGCACGTCCAGAAGCTATTATCATAACCATCGATTAGACGATCTTTAATCTCCTCCACATCCTTCTCCTGTTATAAGTTAAAGTGGTGAGGTCAACATACCAAAATGAACATGGCAAACAAATGAAGACAACGTGAAAGTGCAAACAAACAATCAAAAAAAAAATGAGGAACAATAGAATACTATTTCTGAGATTAAGTTGCATTCTTGCCTGTATCTTAGTCTCTTGCAAACATAAAACATCAAAGTTCTCCCTCTTTACAAGCTCCAAACCCCCTGATCTGAGTAAAGCTCTCAAGCCATTAACATTCCAGGACAATAGCTTTACAGATTTTGTGCTGTCAGGAAGTGGTGGAGGTCGCATTGTCTTGGGATTATATGGGACCCACCCAGCCTGTGGCTTCTTGTGGGCAAGTACTGTCCAAGGTTCATCAGAAATTGCAGGAAGAGACACTTCGTGTACCAAGGTCTTTGAAGATGCCTCAAGAGTTGTCTGAGTTCCTGATGCATGTAACACTTTTAGAATTAAAACATCCATTACTGTCCAGTTTGCAACAGCAAACATGTGAACAAAGAAGAATAAAAATAAACTAATGCTTCCTGCAAAACTTGAACACGGTTCAGATGAATAAAATATACCTACAACTTCTGTGGTAACAAAATGTTTACGATGTTTGTATCCTTTCATTCCAGCTCCAGAATTTTCTCCATGGTAATTGCTCTGATGCATTTGTAATTTTCCCCTATTTTTCGATTTTCGAGATTCAGAAACATCTGGTTCAGAAGTCAAAATCTGGGCACTGTCTTCAACAGGGAGATCCTTTGTCTTACTCTTTGAGGGTGTTTTTTTAGCTGCCCCTTTTTTGATAGTTGGCAATGTATCCCTGCTTGTCAGAGGTGCACTTCCTGCAAACTCAATCATAAATGAATACCATGAGTTTGATAATTCTTCGGTGGAATGCAAGGCACCCTCGCCCGACCAAGAAAGCATACCATCTTCCTGTTTGAGTAGAAAGTTCTCAAGAGCTGAGATAAGATCTTGTTTTCTGCCTTTTGCATAGATCCCAGAATCCCTGCAGATAACAAAATGTGCCAAATGCAAATTCATTACAACATTCACCAAATCAACTAGAGGAAGAACAATTACTCCAAAAAAGGTCACGTTAGATTACCAAATACAGTGCTTAATGAGAAATTATGAGACAATATAAATAAGGCATTATAACATTCCACAGAAACAAATAAGCAGCAACATGAGGTAAATAAACTTACTTTATCACTGCCTTGAGTTCCCTCACAGTCATTGCTTCAAGCCTGCTACGGTCGTTTTTAAGTGTATGAATTCCAAGATTGCTTTTCTCGTCACCCTCCTGCATCTGAACCAACTCAACCAAACAACCGTTTTTCTTAAAACCCCCAAAAAAGGATCAAATATCATCCAGATATGTCAGTTGCACAGCAAGTAATCGGATTGAACTAACCATGCCATCCTCTGGTTGCGCGGTGGAACCCACAGATTTCTTCACTTTCTTTTCTCCACCGCCGGGAGAGTTCAGGGTCCGCTTCTTGGCTCCCATCCCTCCACCCGTCAATACCGACAACGCTCTCACCCCGAAGTCCCTTGGTGCCAACGCGCAACTACGACAGACTAAATACCCAACATGAGAACTTCGCGCCCACCCAAATCGAGAAAGCATAGCACCCACTTCCATAACAACTAGAATCAAAGAAAATTCCGAATGTAATCCCAAGCAAACAGGCACATGCACAAACACCAAAAGTCCGCTAAATGTGAGGTAGGAACAAACGCTTCGGCAAACTCTCTCTTTTCTTATGGAAGACGAAAGCGGGGAAGGAAACTACAGCAGCGGGCGATGGCATTTCTGGATAGAACCAACAAAAAAAGCCAGGGACATCCGCACTGCGCTAATGCGTACCCAAATCGAAGAGACCTTACTAGCAATTTTTTAACGCGTAAACGAAGGGGAAACAAGGTGCGTCCCAGCTAGGTTGCTGCATCCGCAGAGCTCCGAAATGGCGTCTCGCGCCCATTCGAGACGGGAGAGCCACCCGAGCGCAAGGTTCGAAAGCAGAGAAGCCTCCGCCTCCGTTCCAAATGGAAGGGAGAAGGGGGGGAGGAGGGGAAAGTGTCGTACGTGAACCAGAAGATGGCGCCGCCCACGGCCGGCATCTGCGCGCGAGCGCGGGGAGACGGCTGCGAATGTGAGGCTCGAGTACGCCGGTGTTCGTTTCAGTCCCGAAGAAAGGAAGGCGTAAAGGGAATGTTGTGCCGTAATTTTTCTCGTTATTTTTTAGGAATTTTTACATATTAATTCTTATAATCTTAATGAATTATCGATTAATATCTCAAATCTAATTATTATTTTAATAGTCTCTATAACCTTATTTATTTGGGGGATAAATCATGATAAATTGGTATACCTCACTAAAAGTTAACTTATTCTATTTGGTTGCTCATGCAAAGTATTTCATGGGATAGTCTATTATCCTGATTTATCCTGCGATAACTTGTTCTACCAAAAAGATAGAGCAAGAAGGGTTAAATTTTTTCACAATTCTCAAGGATATTCCGAGTTATCTTATCTCTCAATCAAAATATTTTGGTGTATTTTATGAAATATTTTACCTGCGGTTTAACTTATCCGCTTAACCTATTCCTCAATCAAACAGGGCCATGTTTGAGTCCATGTCGTTCATTCAATTAACTAGACTATAGTTATCCTATACTCAAGAAAAAGAAAATACCAACTTATCCCGAGTTAAGTGTGAGTGTGTGTGTGTGTGTGAGAGAGAGAGAGAGAGAGAGAGGGGAAGCAATGCCGTGACCTCCTTTGATTCACCTCCCCCCTCCCCAGCCCTCCAGCCTCCCTACCCTCCTCCCCCTCCGGCATGTTGAGACTTGCCTCTGATTGTACTGTAGAATCCCTGGATGTTCGACCATCAATGAAACAGGTTGTTGATAGACCGATGAAATTGAAGAATTACTAAGACCTTTAGAAGTGCTGATATTTGTTGTACAAGTCATAATATGAAGTTGTGTACTACTACAATTTCTGCAGCTAGAGGGTCAGGTAAATACAAGTATACTAGTGTAGATGATTATATGTTGAGTTATCTACTGTATGTATAGCTAAAACGTTAGATTTGAAGTCGTTTTAATTTTCCTACAATTTGATTTTAGATACACGTGAATTAAGAGGCAGAGAGTAAACAGTTGAACTTTCACAAGACATCATTTTCACTAATGCACTGAAGGTTTGCGAGAGAGGACGTAACTACTTAATAGCTAATTCCAAGGAAGAGTCTTTTTCGCATGATCAAACCACGGTTTCACTTGCTTATGATAGAAGATATATGAGCTACAAATTCTCTCTGTTGTATTGGTGAGACACTAGGAACTCTCCATATGAAACTTCATCGGCAGTGCTTATTTCCTGTATTCCATGTGTTACAATCTTAAGCTCCTTGTACAAAAGACATTTCCCTTTTTTTCCGTCAAGACTCCATATCGCATTAAGAGGTCAAGTACTCCACAGTCACGCATTAAGACATTTTACTCCCCCTCCGGCCTCCCTCCCCCTCCCCCCTCCGGCCTCCTCTGATCCCCCTCTGGTTCACCTCCTCCTCCCCCTTCGGCCTCCTCCGATCCCCCTCCACCTTCAATACGTGGACATCCTCCCCTCCGGTCCCCTCCCCCTCCAGCAGTCTCCCCCTCCCCTTCCTGTGTCCCCCTCTCTCTTCGATCCCCTCCCCCTCCCACTCCGGTGGACCGCCCCCGGTCCCCGTGGCCTCCGACCCAGAGAGAGAGAGAGTGTCAAGAGGGTTATTTTATTATTTTTTTATATATTTGATGGAATATCCTACAAAATATTCTTTCTTTATGACAGAAACAAATCACGGGGATCTATTTGTAAAATATTAATAATTATAGAGATTATTAAAATAATAGTCAATAATATGTAAGGATTAATATGTAAAAATCTTTATTTTTTACCATCCAATTTACATTATTCTCTTCTGTTGATCTTCAAATTGAGTTATAAAAAATATAAAATTTGTATAGATAATTAATTAATACTCGCTAGCATTGTCCTAATCTTAGGGCCTGTTTGGGATAGAGACAGTGCATGATATCCATGACGGAATCTCATTCCACTATTGATATCACCAAAAATCATGGCGATAAGAGAACGAGGTTAATCTCAAAAATTAGATTAGAAATAGTGATAAATCATTCTAACATTTTGTTAGAATGATTTATTTCTCTTTTTTCAACCCTACTTTATCTCTCCTATCATTTTCTCTTGATATTTGTATTAGTATTAATTATTATTGAATAATTAATATATTAGTATTAATTATTTTTATAAATAATAATAATAAATTTATTAGTTGTAATCGTGATTAAAAAATATGTATATTGAATGGTAATCTTATTAGTGTTA
This sequence comes from Amorphophallus konjac, assembly GCA_022559845.1. Classification (NCBI taxonomy): domain Eukaryota; kingdom Viridiplantae; phylum Streptophyta; class Magnoliopsida; order Alismatales; family Araceae; genus Amorphophallus; species Amorphophallus konjac. The sequence goes on along the minus strand of JAHNEJ010003516.1, from coordinate 35,879 downwards.
AATATTATTAACAACAAATATTAAATAATATATTCATTAGTTATAGTCAATATTATGAATAAAATATTAAATATTAACTTTATTAGTGTTAATTATGATTAAAAATATGTTAAATAATAAATAGTAATATTATTAGTGTTAGATATTATTAACAAGAAACAATATTAAATAATAATCTCATTAATACTAATCATCATTATGACTAAAACATTAAATATTAATTTCATTAGCATTAGTCATGATTAAAAAATATTAAAAAGACAAATCATAAGTGTTAAATACTATTAAAATTTTATTAAACAATAGCCGCATGAATTCTAATCATTATTATAAATAAAAATATTACATAACAATTTCATTGGTGCTAAATATTATTAACAGAAAATTATTAAATAATATTTTCATTGGTGTTAATCATTATTATGAATAAAAAATAATCTCATTAGAGGTAATTATGATTAAGAAAAACACATATTATCTAGTACTAAATATTATTAATAGGAAAAAATATTCAACAATATCTTTATTAGTGTTAATCATCATTATGAATAAAACAAATTAAGCATTACCTTCATTAATATTAATCATGATTAAGAATCAAATTATTAACAAAAACAAACCATCAATGCTAACTATTATTAAAAAGAAAATTTATTAAACAATAGTCTCATTAGTGCTAACCTTCATTTTGACTAAAAAGATTACATAATAATCTCATTAGTGTTAACTATTATCAATAAGAAAAATTATTAAATAATATTCTCATTAATGTTAAACATTGTTAAGAATAAAAAATATGAAATATTAGATTGGTTAAGAAGGGGTAAATGATTTTTTTCGACATTTATTTTCATTTGTATCCCTATTTTTCACCAGTAGGAAAATGTGAATAACATCATTCTTATCCTATCGTATACCAAACGTACACGAGAATAATAATAGGAAAAAATTATCATAGAATGACTTATACTTATTCTCCTCAAAATTTATCATGATATCAAATGAGTTCTTATTTTCTACCTTTGCTGAAATTCACCTGACCAATGGGAGCATTTTTTTTTAAAAAAAATCTTTCTATCTAAAAAATTATATTATGTCGATTTTTAATTTAATTTTAAAATTGATAAAAATAGATATCTATTATTTGTTAAAAATATCATAAATTTTAAATTTGATGTCAACCTGTTTAGTTCGTTGCCCTCGTCGACTCCGACACGCTCCTCGCCTCCCTCTTGGCTCCCACCGCGGGCGGCGTCGCAGGTGGCCCCCCATTTGTCGACCTCGACCGCAACTGGACGTTTCCTTGTTCCCTTGGCTTGTATGTTTTCCCTGTTACCGTAGGTTTTTCCCGTTTTTATTTTTGTTTCTCTCACTGTTCACCATTAGATTTCTATTTCCCTCCACCGTAACCCCACACCATTCTCCTTGTTCTTAATTTTGTTCCCTGTTGTTGGTTAGTCCCGAAGAATAATTAACAAAAATGAACACGAGAGCTTTAGGTGCAAGGGCATATCTTAGCCACGCAGTGGAAATATATATATATATATATATATATTAATAAATGTCTGACTCGCAGAGTCAGGAAGTGACTACTAGAGTCAATTCCAAACGTCCACACTCCAAAACCAAGGCCGAAGGTGACGTGCCTCCGGAGCTTGTTTACTGTTTAACCACCGTCGGAGCCGTTTCTTCTTTCCCGCCGAGATAGCCACGGCTCTCACTTTCTATTATCTTTTCACCTCCGTTCTCACCCTCTACTTTCACTTTCTCTATTTCTGTAACCCACCTTTTACTGCCCCTTGGCTCTCCTTTTACAACCCACGGTTTCACCTTTCACTGGTCATTCACACACTTGTCGGATGCAACACAGCGGGTGCCTTTATATACAGGTTAAGAGGCCATGGGAAGGTTTAACAGGGGAAGGTGAGAACGGGAGAGGCGGTGAGGCGGTGGAGGCCGCGTGCGAGCCTGCGGCCTCCTTTGGGCTGGCGGCCCAATTGGCAGTGCCCAGTGAACAGCTCACACTTGCCCATTAGGGTCGACAGTGTAAATTCAGACACACTGAATGTATCCAATCTCAACGGTCATACAGGAAATGGAGTGTGCGACCTCCGCGAGATTCTTCGAACAGTAGAAGGGTGTTCCGTTAAGTTGTCACATAACTAATGGAGCACACAAAATATCTCGATGTGTATCCCAGACATTTTTCAAATTCACCTGATTTGACACTCCAGATCTCTCGAAAATAGGCAGTGTCAAACCTCCAAATGCTAAGTGCCCATGACTTTATCATCACATAGACGATAAAGTCTCCCAGGATATGAGCAACTAAGCATGGTGAAATTTAAAATGTCTTCCCTATGCTGCATATGTCAATCCAATTCTTCTTGACCGCTTTCCTAGACATGTCCCGCTGGACGGTATTAGTCATCGCCCTAAGTAACATGCTAAAGTAGCGACATCAAGCGTCCTTTCCATGATATAGCGCTGCAGGTCACTAGGGATACACTAGGAATCACACAACTGTGATTCATGAGCTCACACAATGATGAAGAGGGATCCATTCATCATTCTCATATGCGGTCGCATATTGCACATGTGGTATGATACGCATGCCGCGGTGTTCTTCTATTTTCATGGGCGTGCCATTAATATGATTATTAAAACACCGCAGGGATACCAGTCTAGTTGCGACTTTCGCAGCTAACCCGAGTCACGCAAACCAGTCGCTCTCACTCAGCGCCTTCTTGCGACTCACGTATTCGACATTTACAGGCTCCATGGGATTACCGTAGAATCCTCATGGTCGATCTACATCAGATCTCATCTTAGTCCTTAGCTAAGGCGGCATATATAATTTGTTCGAGATATTCCCCTTACACCCCGACCTTCAGAGTGCCAGAAATATCAAATGCCTCATCTTTGTCGCTTTCGATAAGCGCCAAAGGCGAATCACCCGTGTGAGTGGGTGATTCTTAGCCTGGTGACACTCTGACGATGTGTAAAGCATTCGCATAATGCACATAACATAATAAGCATACTGTAATGATGTCAAAACTTGTAACAATTACAATTTACAAAGGCCCATAGATTTACAATGGCCAACAAAACTTTCTCTAGCTATTTGCTTTGTTAGTGGATCAGCTACCATACGACCAGAATTAATCTGTCGTAGCATCACTAACCCTTTTACAAGCAAATCTCTTATATAGTGGTAACGGATATCAATGTGCTTCGTTCTGCCGTGATATTTAGGATCCTCGACAAAAGCAAGTGCAGAGTGCTATCTGTATATAGCAGTACACCTTCATCTGCATGAGATGTAAGCGCCAAGCGCTTCAACAAATTCCGCAGCCATACTGCTTCTTGACTCACCGCAGAACAGGCCACATATTATGCCCCCATAGTGGATAGGGCAATGCAAGGTTGCTTCTTGCTACACCACGAAATAGCTCCACCAGCTAACAGGAACACAAAGCCCGAAGTGGACTTGCACTCATCATGGTCACCAGCCCAATCCGCATCACTGTATCCCACTAGCTTTAGGTCACCTCCACGGTAACGTAGGACATAGTCTGATGTCCCTCGCAAGTATCAAAAAATTCGTTTAACTGCCTTCCAGTGCGGGGGACCAGGGTTACTTTGATAACGGCTAACCAAACCCACTGCGAAGCTAATGTCTGGCCGAGTACACAACATATCATACATTAGACTTCCAATTGCAGCAGCATAAGGCACTCTAGACATTTCTCTCCTTTCTTCTTCATTTTTGGGACATTTATTAGCACTAAGGACACATCCTCTTTCAAGTGGAGTATCAATGGGTTTTGAATTGTGCATTCGAAAACGCTCCAGGATTTTATTAATGTAGGTTTCTTGAGACAAACTCAATAACCTTTCTGAGCGATTTCGTACAATTTTTACGCCGAGCACATAGCTCGCTTCACTCATATCTTTCATCTCAAAGACAGAAGATAGCCATCCTTTGATAGTATTGATTAACTCCATATTATTTCCGGTTATTAAAATGTCATCAACATATAACGACAAAATGGGGAAGCTCTCTTCCACTTGCTTGACGTACACACAGTGGTCCTCTTCAATCATCTCAAAATCATATGAGAGGATTACCTTGTGAAATTTTAAATACCACTGTCTAGACGACTGTTTTAAGCCATATATCGAGCGTTTGAGGCGGCAAACTTTTTGTTCTTCACCTTTAGCCTCAAAACCTTCTGACTGGAGCATATAAATCTCCTCGTCTAGTCCTTCATTGAGAAATGTAGTCTTTACATCCATTTGGAACAATTCCAAATCAAAATGCGCGACTATAGCCAGAACCAAGCGAATAGATGAAAATCTCACGACTGATGAGAATGTTTCATCATAGTATATACCCTCCTTTTGGATATAACCCTTCGCCACTAATCGTGCTTTATATTTATCTATAGTCTCATCAGCCTTGCGCTTAAGCTTGAAAATCCACTTATTTCCAATAGCTTTGCGCCCAGGCGGGAGTTCCACCAACTCCCAGACTTCATTCTGCACCGTAGACTTAATTTCATCTTGCATGGCAGCTTTCCACTCTTTCTTAGATAAGGATGCAAGAGCTTCCTGAACAGATCTGGGCTCTTCATCATCTATGGGCTCACAAATAATTGCCTCGTCTTCAATTCTGAAAAATCGACGCAGCACAAGCCCACGCTTGCTGCGACGTAATGAATCTTGATTTTCTAGTGATTCTATTGGTGCACTCCCACTGGACGCACTCCCACTGGCCTGATCATCCCGACTGTCTTTAGCAGACACATGTATGGGAACGCATTCCCTCCCTGTGCTGGGAGACGGTGGGGATCGGATGGTTCTTCCAATTCATGGAGATCAAGACTCTTTTCACTGTCGCCAATACTAGGAAAATCATTTTCTAAGAAAACAACATCTCGGACCTCTCGTTCTGTCAGTCCTCCTTCTGAACGTTGTCCATACATGACATAACCCACGGAGCTCTCAGGATATCTAATGAAGATAAACTTTTGAGCTCTGGGGCCAAGTTTCCCAAACTTACTTGACATGTCATGGACATATCCCGCTGACCCCCATGGCCGTAAATTATCTAAATTGAGCTTGTGGCCATGCCACAACTCATATGGGGTAGAAGGAACTGACTGTGAAGGTACACGGTTCAAGATATAGGCAACAGTTAACAAAGCATCTGTCCAAAAGGAGATAGGAAGGTTCGCCTGCGCCATCATAGATCGAACCATATCTAGCAACGTTTTATTCCTTCGCTCAGTAACACCATTTTGTTGTGGCGTATAAGGGATAGTAAGTTACCGCCGAATACCTTTTTCTTCACACAATGTCCGGAACTGATCCGACAAGTATTCGCGTCCACGATCTGTCCGAAGAGCTTTACTACTCGTTTCCTTTTGATTCTCAACCTCGGCTAGGAAGCGCTTAAAACAATCCAGCGCTTCATAGCGGTGAGCGATCAAATAGACATATCCATATCGCGAATAGTCATCTATAAATGTGAGAAAGTAGGTATAACCGTGTCGTGCCCTTACACTCATTGGTCCGCAGATGTCGAAGTGGATTAGCTCCAACGGTGCTGATGCCCTTACAGCCTTTCCAAAAGGTTTCCGGCATGCTTTCCCAACAAGGCACGGCTCACATACCGACAAGTTGACCTTAGTGAGTGATCCCAAAAGACTTTCTCAAACTAATCTAGCCATTCTATATTGCCCTATGTGGCCTAAACGAGCATGCCAAGTCGCAGAATCTAAGTCTTTATAATTCAACACACATGTCGAAATGGAAGAAGAATATAAGGCATTATCTATAGCAAGATCCAATATAAAGAAACCATCATTCATCTTACCATGCCCATACATAATATTGTCTAAAGCAATATTTACACAACTGCCAGAAAAGTTCAAACAAAAACATAGTGATAATAAGCTAGAAACTGACAGGGGATTATAATGGATCCCAGGCGCATAGAGTACATCATACAGAATCAGCGTTCGTCCATTTGGAAAATGGAGTTGGTACGAACCGACTCCGAGGACTTCTTCGCTGGTTCCATTACCCATAAAAACTCTATGCCTGCCTACAGGGATCTTATTGTATTATACGAAGCCAGCTCGATCTATAGTTATATGTTTGGTCGCTCCTAAATCCACAGTCCACACAGGATTAGGTTGAGCAGCTAAAACATGTGTACAAACATAAATATATGGAGAGCCATGTACGTTAATTACCTTCTTCGGCTCATGACACTCATAAGCGAAGTGGCCTCTCTTCCTGCAGTTGAAGCATTTTATCCGGCTTTTATCTTTCTTTTTCTTCCCGCCACGTCTTCCACGGCGGTGCTTAAAGGATTGAGTTGCTTTAGGGCCAGGTGCAGCATCTCGCCCTTGTAACATCCTCTGTGGTCCCTTCCTGCCAAATCGGCGACTGCTCTGACCGACATTGGCAGTGGCGCGATGCAAAATCTCGCGCTCAGCTTCTAGCTCCACATGACGAGAAATATCCGAAAAGTCCTTGATATTCTCGTTATGTGTTAGAATTTGTTTCATTTGGAACCACGAGTCAGGGAGAGATCTGATCACGGCCTGCACCTGTTGCTCGTCTGTGAGATCATGACCTGCCGCCTTCAAATCACAAATCATATGAGCCATAACTCTTAGGTGTTCAGTCATCGTGTGGCGCGAGTCCTTCCGGTAGGTCTCAAATTTCAAAACAAGAGCCCTCAACCGTGTCACAGATGTCTCTCCAAAAGTGTCCCACATTTCTTTGGTAGTACCAAAACCTTCAAACTCGCCAATGAGATCATCCTCCATCGCGCTAAGCATAATAAAGCGCGCACTGCGATCTCTCTTAAACCAAGTCTTATATGTTTCTTGGTCTTGGCGATGTTGGGCAGTGTTGCCCTCTTCGGGCGGTAACATGGCAATAGTAAGGTGGTCGAGCAACTCTTGCTCATCGAGGAGATATTGGATCTTACGGTGCCACATATCGTAGTTTGTGCCGTTCAATTTTTCACCCCTAATGAGATCTGCAATAACGTGCTTGGCGGCCATAGCTATCAACCACTATATAAGTAGAGAAAGTAAGTGACATCAAATTTACACATCGTCTCAATTTGCTAACAGAAGTCCAAACTAAGTATATTAAACTTTCTTATATGATGAAATCGAAAGCAGAGTCAGACTACTACAATCATCTCTCACTCACATAAGATCATTTAATAACCTTAGAAGGATTTAGAGCAAATTCTTAATTAATGACAAATATGCAAAATAAATTCACATATTTTTATGCAAAACAAATTCGCATTTAGTATATGCAAAATAAATTCGCACATGTATTTATGCAAAACAAATTTGCACAATGTATATGCAAAATAAATTTGCACATGATAAATAGTACCACAAATGCAAACCAAATTTACATAAATTGAAAATAGTACCATGCATGCAAAACAAATTCGCATTATAAATATTCAGATAACATGTTACTAAAAAGCACTATCTTATAAACATGTCATGTGGATAAAATTTGCTGCTAGCGTGTACACACACGCGCAAAAGGCGGAACAAAAGTATACTGCATAAAGAAACTGTATCTAAGATAAGTCATAACAACTGTGCATATCCATGAAGTAATACCAACTCTCCATTTGGGGTCACAATCGGAATGGTCGGAATAATAGGTGGAAGTGGTGCTTCTGGAGGCTCTGCTAGCGGAGGTGGTACTTCTAGAGGCTCGGCTGGTGGCGACATACGCTGACCAGGAGGTCCAGGCTCCCACGCGGCCTGGACGTGCTCTGGAAGCTGCAGTAGCGTCTGTGGGCACAAAGGAGGCGCTCTGGCTGGGGACCGAGCAGTAACCTGCAGGCTCCCTCGCCCTACTGTGACGGAAGTCGCGGTCACTGGTGGTCGAGGCGCTCGATCTCTCACCGGTAAGGGGAGAGAGCTCGCCCGGTGATGCGCGACTTCCCTCGTGACATCCGCGTGTCCACTCCTGCCACGTCTCTGCTCTCGTCGTGCTCGTACAAGTGGTGCAGCGGTCGTACTCGCTGCACTCTCCAGGGTCGATCCTCGAAGTGCACCAGTAAAGTCCTGCCGGTACTCGTGGGCAGTAAGAAGACGTCGTCGACGGGACAACTCCTCCGCAGGAGCGCGCACAGAGGGATCTGGCTCAACGTCGTTTTCACCAAACGATGACGACGGTGGCTCTCTCTCTCTCTTTCCGCTTGTAAGGGCTGCACCAAAGGGCCTCTTGGTATGCGCAGCGTTGCACGTCGAGGTGCTAAAGCCCTCGCAGGGGGAAAGATGGGAGAGAGCCACGCTCCGGGGATGACTCCTCGGAGTGATCAGTAAGTACATCGTCATAATGAGGTGGAAAGTACGGAGCCCCCATTTCATACAGTCCTTAGCCAATAAATAAATAACAGGATAAATTACATGAGCCGAAATAAAATAAACAGAATAATATTGACATGTCTAGGACAAACCCAGAAAAATAAACATGCTTCATTTGACATGAAATAAAAATACATGGGACAAACCCGGCATGTCTGGGACAAACCCATAGTAAATAAAAATTATATAGGCAGCATGCGACTTAAAATAAAATTATGCGGAACTAATCCAGCATTTCTAGAACAAATCTAGAGTAATTAAAAATTAAACAGGTAACATGCGGTTGGAAATAAAATTGATCAGAACTAATCCGAGACATCCGGGACAAACCCGGAATAATTGAAAAATTGAACAGATAATATTTCAGTATGAAATAAATTAACCGGAACTAATCCGACACATTTGGGACTAACTCAAAATAATTTAAAAATGAGCGGGCAACATTTCGACATGCAATAAAATTAATCGGACTAACCCGGAAAAATAAACTGGCAGCATTTCGGCATATAATAAAGTTAACTGGACTAACCCGGAAAAATAAACTGGCAGCATTTCGGCATGAAATAAAATGAACCGAAACTAATCTGACATATTTTGGGCTAACCCGTAATAATTTAAAAATAAACGGGCAGCATTTCGGCATGAAATAAATTATTCGAGACTAACCCGGTAAGAAATAAAAATACAAGAGAATAACATGTCTCTGATACCAATGTTGGTTAGTCTCGAAGAATAATTAACAAAAATGAACACGAGAGCTTTAGGTGCAAGGACATACCTTAGCCACGCAGTGGGAAAAAAAAAATATATATATATATATATATATATATATATATATATAAATAAATCTCTGACTCGCAGAGTTAGGAAGTGACTACTAGAGTCAATTCCAAACGTCCACACTCCAAAACCAAGGCCGAAGGTGATGTGCCTCGGAGCTTGTTTACTGTTTAACCACCGTCAGAGCCGTTTCTTCTTTCTCACCGCGAGAGCCATGGCTCTCACTTTCTATTATCTTTTCACCTCCGTTCTCACCCTCTACTTTCACTTTCTCTATTTCTGTAACCCACCTTTTACTGCCCCTTGGCTCTCGTTTTACACCCCACGGTTTCACCTTTCACTGGTCATTCACACACTTGTCGGATGCAACACAGCGGGTGCCTTTATATAGAGGTTAAGAGGCCATGGGAAGGTTTAACAGGGGAAGGTGAGAACGGGAGAGGCGGTGAGGCGATGGAGACCGCGGAGGCTGCCGCGTGGCACCCGTGTACGCACGCACCCGTGCGTGCGCGCCTGCGGCCTCCTTTGGGCTGGCGGCCCAATGGGCAGCGCCCAGTGAACACCTGTCAATTAGTTCCCCTTGTCACCCATCGTCCGCGTTTTTTCCTCCTGTGGCACTATTGGCAACCCTCCGCCACCGCCGTTCGCCTGGCAGCCCAGCCAGCGCCGGACACGTCGCCGCCGTTGGGCCCCACCTGCCGCCACCACCGCTGGCCGCCGTGCATCGTCCCCGGGTCCCTGTTCACGCGGCAGACCACGGCTGGCCGGTCTCCTCGCTAGCCGCCGCTCATCTGCCGCCATCGGCCCTGCAAGCGATCATCACCGCTGCCAGAGTGTGCTGCTACTGCGACCTGCCCTCCCCTAGCTGACCACCGCACGCCAGTCGCTGCACCTCATTCCACACCCCCTGTCCGTTGCCGTCTGCGTGGCATTCACCGCCAGCCCCTCCCGATACCGGAGCCGTCGCTCGTCGTCGCAACTCATGTGCTGCCAGCCACTACAGCGGCCCGGGATGCAAACGCCCGGAGGTAGGGGGAAGGGGGGAGGAAGAGGGAATGGGGGATAGAGGGAGAAAACGTGTGAGAAATCTCTAGCTCGCGGGTGCTTTTAAAAAAAATTACTTCAGATTTATTTTTATTTTGAGAAAATTTTTTAAATGATGAAATTTCTTTTTAAAAATTTAGAGAGAGAATATTAAACATATCTAAGTGGATTCTTTATTTTTATTTTTAAATTAAAAAAAAAGAATAACCAAACACCTTATTATTTTTGTACGTGCTCACGGTACATCTATTTCGTATTGTACTATTTTATCTTTTGTTAAAAAGTTGAGTAACACTTTAACATTAGCATCCGAGAGTGATGGAATATTACATATTGGATATATAAATCTTAAAATATATCAATATTACTTTAATGATGGTTTATAACTAAATACTTATAACACTTTAAGGAAGCATTAATCAGCCACTGCCAGTATAGCTAAGGACTCTCGATAGGGACATCAAAAAATAGGGGTTCCCAGTGAGGAGAATTCTCATAGGAATGGAAATTAAGGTTCATACACGTATACGGTGCCAATTAATTATCCCAAATTTAAATATTATTTGAATATAATATTCATTTTGACATAGCATTAATTTTAAGAATAACTAATTACCACTATTGTCAGAGGGTTAGGCTTATTTCCTGAACCTTGTCATTTTAAGTAAATTATGCAAGTTCCACTTAATTTTTAAGGGGACTTAATTTATGGTAAGATAGCAAGTGTGTCATTAAACACAGTGATTATCAATTTTAATTTTGAATTACAACTAAAAATGATAAAATAATAGCAAGTTTGGGTCAAATCCACAAGAAGACTATGAAATTTTATTTTGAGAACTTTGATTTACATGTAAAAGACAAGTGAGAATAGAAAATAACTCAAACCACGAGTGCGAATATAAAATATCTCAATGACAAATTATTAATTACAATGAAAAGAGAAAAGCAAGCTAAAACTAAAATGTTAATGATGTGAAGTGACAACTTCAAGAAGATAATTAGGACTCCGCTTGGAACTACTCTAGCGATAGACTTCTCTTCCTTTAGTCTCGAACTCTGTTGGGTCTCGTAGTACAGGAACACGGTTCTAGAGGGGGGGTGAATAGAACTCTCTATTAAAAATATGTCCAATTTTAATCTTAAACCAGCCCGCATCGGAATTAGCAAATTTAACGAGATTGAGGAATTTAAACTAAATAGAATAAATGTGATTCTCTCAATCTCACCGAGCTCACACGATTGCGTAAACGAATTAAACAATGAAGCAAACAATCACACAATTCAAACCATAAGACATGGGATTTTTAAGGTGGTTCGAGACCACGACGGGCTCTCTACGTCCACCCCTCACCAAACCGGTGAGGCTTCACTGCTGTAAAAATAGCCCGGGGATAAATCCCCACACACACACGGAGTCGAGCTCCAACACACACACACGTAGGGCGACGCCTACGCAATCACACGGGAGTAAACTCCCAACCACACACGGGGAACAAACCCCAAGATATGCCCAAGCACACACCCGGATAGCTCCACTCCAAATGACGCACACGCGTCAACACAAACACTTGGAGAACCCTTTCTCCGAACACCCACACATGAATATCGTTCCAGAAATTTATGAAGCGAAGACAAATAGATGCATTGAGTCCCAAACAAACTATAAAGACTGAAATGAAGAAGATATATGAAAAGTAAAGCTCCCCCTTCTTCTATTCTTCCGGTTCCTCTTGGCTCGTCGTCGAGTGATCACGAAGCCGCCATCCTCTTGTTCCTCTCAGCATTCCGCTCATCTTTTTCTTCTATCACAAGCTTCAAATCTTCATGGATGGAGATGAAAACCCTTCCTCAAGAGCTCCTCCTTGCTTTGCCCCTTTTCTCCACCTACAAGATAAAACCAATGAGCATTAGGATTCTTCCACTTCCAAATTCGGAGTTGAGGCACATATATATAATAGAGTGGGGAAAAGACACATAAAACCCTCCCAATACATGTTAGAAACACCCTAATAACAATAGGAACTAATGGGGGGTAGTATGGTAATGTTTAGAGAGGTTTTCATAAGGTTTTAAACTCTCCCGGAAATCCCGTTCCGAAAGGGTCAACCCTTGGGCTTACAGACGCGGACAGACAACAAAAAATCCACCCAGACCACAGGGGTCGACCCCTGCAAGCAGGGTTCAAAAACTAGTTTCTGTCTTGAATAGAAACACTGAGGGTCGACCCATGGGGTCGACCCATTGCAGGTAAGTGATGGAAAAAATTATTTTTAGCCCCTTTAAGCTATGCAAAATCAATGGAATAAATATGACCAAAGTCTCTAGATTCCGAATGATTAATCCTAATGGTTTGAACCTGCAAAATCATAGAAAAGCCAAATTAGTATGAATTTGAAAATAAAATGAACTTATCTCTTGAAACTAGCTTTTCTAGAATGAATATGAACATAATGGCATCCAAATGAACCCGAAACATTATCATCTCAAAGGCCATGATCTCAAGAATGAAAATGTGAGTTCAAAACAAGAATCTATCAAGTTAGCATTTCAACCAAGCCACGCACACCAACTTGTATAGTCAAAAACAAGGATTTGAAGTTGTTATGCTTTTATGAAAAACCCAATCAAGCTATTTTCACACAATCCAACTTCTAGAAGTTCTTTCACTCATTTCAAATGAAGTTTGATGAAATATACTAGAAACATGATGAGGCTCATATTTAACTCTCCACAACCATGCAACCAAGCATTAACACTTAGAACTTGTTCTCATCAAAATATATCATTGAACTCATTCAAACATGTAGTTGGCTTCTCAAATCAATCAACAAAAATACATTCCACCAGATGACAAGGTTTTGATATGATGAACATGACTCTCTCAATTAACCAAATATATTGACATGGGAGCTCAAACATTCAAATAGCATTCTTGTTGATAGAAACAAACATTCATGAAGCATTATTTTCACAAGGAGTATTGTCATAAACATAGAATCTTCAAATCGCATGCATCACATGCATAACACACATTAGTAAATATCTAATCATGTAAGCATATTTTCTCATGAATTCTCATTGAGTACAAGGCATATGCATTCTTTCAAGCATGTTTCACAAATACATTCTCATTCAATACAAAGCATCCTCAATCAAACTTTTAGTGCATTGTTCACAAGGCCAAGCATTCATGCTATGCATGAGTAATATAGAACCAACTCTCATGAAGTCTTGTATGAGTATTTCAAGCACATAAAAATATGGAGAACCATTCAAGCCACATTTCAAAAAGATTTATGTGAATAGATTAAGCACATCAAAAAGAACAATAACCTCATGTTAAAGAAGCATGAAACACTTTCAATGCAATGCAACCCCATGAAAGATGTTCATGAAAACAACCCAGACTTTTAGTCAAAGGTGAAAACACTTGGACATGCATGTAAACAATATATGTGAACAACAAATACCTCATTTCCACTCAGAGAATAATTTTTACATAAAGTTTCATTCATTAAAACACAATCATGGTTTCTTCATAAAAACCATATACATGAGAAACACTCTCAAGCCAACAAAACCTCAACTGAGAATGAGGTCATTTAGACATGCATTTTTCTGTACATGAAACACATTCACCTCAAACTTATCAATGCTCATGTGAATGGTTAAACGCCATACAAGTTGATTTCATCAAGTGATATGTAGAGCAAGTTGAAACACATACCAGCTTAAGTCCAATGAACAATAACTATTGTCAACCTGAACTCTCCAATAGATTTTGAAACCTCTGAGACCCATGAAGAGAATACTTAAAACACAAGTGGGTTGACTTACCATCCTTGAACATGAAGGAGATTTACAACCTGTTTTGAATCATGGACATTAAAATACTCATGCAAGCATGGGTTTTACTTGTAAATGATGTCCACCATGGATGTTTATCCCGCAAAGTAAGATAATCAAAATATAAGCTCTTTTCACATCAATGGACATTTTTCACAACACATGAGAACATGAATAACCATTCAAGCAAAAGGCCAAGCAACAAGGTCATTTTGTAATCATCAAAATCACATGCACAACAATCTCCCCCATTTTGATGATGACAAAATGTTATGCATTAATGCTCTCTCTCCCCCTTTGACATAATCAGAAATGGGGATCAACATGGTGAATACATGATAGTAGCAAACCAAACACTACCATTCTTTCTCTCCCTTTCGCATAAACTAAATGAACAAGTTCAACCACATATGGGTAGGAGAAATTCAGAGCTATTCTCAAGAAGAATGCACATGGAAAATGTAAAATACTATCTTCATGAATTAAGCATAGAAAAATCACCTCTCCCCCTTTGTCATTGACAAAAACCGACAGACAATGGGGTTATTAAGAGAATCATATCCACAATATGTTCAAGAAGATGCAACTCAAAATATGCATGATATGCATGAACTAATTGTACAAGTTTGAGATGCAAGTTTGGACAATATGGACAAGTTGAGTGCAACTAGAATAATCAAGTATGATTGACCTTCAAGTAGATAAAAATATATACATGTAACATGGCTCCCCCATTTTATTTATAGTGAGAGGATAGGTGTATGAAAAGTGCAGGTAAGTCATTAAAACCAGGATGCTCATGTGTACACCTAGGAGAGTGTGCAGATAGATAGCAAAAGACATACACCAATCATGCAGTCAATCAAAATTTTAAAACACATATTAAATCAAATTACCATGTATATAAGTGAATAACATGAAAATAGACTTTAGCCATATGGATATCCAGATTTTCAATTAAACACAAGAGTAATTACATAAACTGCATTTAAATCTAGAGAACAACGTATTGGAGGCTTCGCTCTGCCTCAATCAAATTTTCATCAGAATTTTTCTCACAAATTATCACATTGACAATCTAAATTTTTCTAAGAGTGATCAAGTCCAAAATATCCCTTTTTACGCGAGGAGAGACATGGAGCACATGCGACACTCCCCGGTTACTCAGAATAATAGACCGTTTCACCTCATTTTGAGAAGAAGTACTACGGTACAACATCTTTCAGAAATGAACCACATCACGTCTCAGGTGACGTGCATCCAATTTACTCAGTGAGACTGAGCATTGCTCTGCCTTTCAATACAATCAAATTTTTCAGCTGAGGCATGCAGCTTTTTCCTCAACTGCCTCTTTATCATACATGCAACAAGTATAATTTCTTCAGAGTGTTTAAGAGAAATTCCTATATCTTTATGAATAACACTCTTTTTCATATTAAAGTGCATGAAGTGTATGAATTTGATTTAACATGAATGGAGAAAATTCAACTCAAAATAAGATAGTGCAGCTCCCCCTATGTGAATGCACTAAACAAGAAATGCTCCCCCTTAGTGTTTAACATGAAACACACTAGTTATGACTCAGATGCAATATTATTTATCAAGGGAGTATGAGATCTTAGAATTTTTCAAGGAATGGGTTTTAGCATATATTAACAAGCAATCATACAATGAAAACATGCAAATTTACAGTGCAGAAAGCAACAATGGTGCAGTATGCAAGATTTCAGATTTCACACGACAACTCTATATGCATTTAATGCATGAAATGTATTTTTACAAATGTGAGAACATAATTTTATTTTGAAAAGAAGATTCATGAGTTTCAAACAAAGCCTCACAACTTTCCCCACATGATAAGCAACCACATAGCAATATCATCATCCAAAAAGAGAATGGAATAGCATGAATCTCAAAATTTTCAACTAGCAAGACTCCCCCTTAATCAAATGCATGAATTTCAAAAAAATTTAATCAAGTTTGATGCCATATGCATAGAAGACTCATGGTACCGGGCGGAGGCACATTCTCACGCATAGTGATAGCTTTCAGACAAACTTGACTTGGCCTTCTACATGTCACCATTTTATATACCATGTAGTCATGGAATGATAATTAGAAAAATACAATGCTTTCCCATATGACATCAGAGGGTTTAGCAAACAAATGATCATGGTGTAACAGCTGAGAATTCATTCAGAATCAAACATTTGATTTTTCCGATTTCTGGTACGAGGCGGAGATTTTAGTCCGAAGACCCAGCTCACGCATAGTGAGAGCTTCCAAGTGGATGTAATCCACCCTTCCACTGCACACCATTTGAGATACTATAAACTTCAGATAACTTCACTCATGCACAAGCAATTCCAATAAAAATGACATTCAATGGCCACAACAGTCTCATACGAGAAGGCAATCAAAACAGTCCACATTTCTCACAGCCAAGACCCATTGCATGAACACCAAAAACTATGCCAGTTTATGAAAAGTAATTTTTATTTTCTTACCTTTTCCTTGAGCTACCTTTATTTATCAACATTCTTTCATTTGCATCAAGGCATCCTGCATCAAAAACTCATTTGACAGATTTGGGTACCCAAGCCTTCTTGGGTCCCTTGTGGTTAGTAGCATTATCACCAACCGAATTCTTCCATGATTTCATTGCATCCATGTCATCATTTTTCATGATCCTGCAATCCTCAATGATATGTCCATAGTTTCAACAATAAAAATATTGAGGAGAATCATTTCTAGCAAAAGATGTTCTTTCATGAGCAAAAGCATTTTCAAAAGTATTTCATCTCTTATTTTCAAAAGATCTAGGTCTAACAAAATTAAACCTAGCATTCATTCTAGAAGCATGAAAATTGTAACTTTTCAAAAACTAACAGTTTTTCATTACATGCCCGTCTTTACCACAATGAAGACAACAAGAAGATGTGAATTTAGGGAAATATTTTTCATTGTTTGCATGAGTTTTTGGAAAGAAGCTTTTCTTGTAAGATGAAAACTTTTGAGTATGAAAAGCATAGTTATCATTGAATTTTCTTTGAAAATTAAACTTAGCATTGTTAGCATGAACAAAGTAATTTTTCATGATGTGGCCTACCTTACCACAGTAGAAGCATGAAACATTTCCTTTTGATTTGAAAATATGTTTATCTTTGCATGCATGTTGATCATCATTTTTCATGATATTACAATCATCCATAACATGGCCATTCAATCCACAATAGAAACATTCAACATTTGATTTCATTTTTCACCCACCTTTAACTTTTTGAAATCCTTTTTGTATGGTGAGTTTTGTGTGAATAATTTTTTTTTTCTCAAAATGATTTTCAGAAATTTTTGTTTGTGTAATTGGAGGAGGAGCTTTTGAAGTGCTAGAGATATCAGAAGCATGAACAAAAGAGATTTTTAGTTTGATTCAAAAGATTTTTTGTTGATTGGAGAATATCCAATACCCTCTTTTTGAAAGTTGACCTTAACACCTAATATTTTGTCTAAGTTCTCCTTCCCTTTGACAAATTTAGACAATGATGTATTTAAGTCTACAATTTCAGATTCAAGAGATGCAATGTGCAATTCATAGCTAGCTATCTCATGTTCACTGCAAATAATACTTTCATTCAACACTCTATTTGCAGTTTTGTAGCTCTCAATTTCTTGTTCTAGCACATGCAATTTTTCACATTCATCAATATTGACATTAACAGATTTCCATATTTCAAGAACGAGAAGTCTTTCAGACATGGCGTTGTTTAATTGATTCAACTTTTCAATTTCAGATTTCAACAACACATTTTCTTTTTCACTTTTATCAAAACCGTTCAATCACCCTCAAGTAAAGCATTCTCGATTAGCATGACACCATTTTCCTTTCTAAGTTCCTCATTTTCAAATATGATGCTCTTGCTATCAATTTCAGAATCAAGAAAATTTTCAAATATTTTATCATCGTCAGATAAGGAATCCAACTTATTTCTAAGACATTTTTCAGTTTCTTCAAGTAATGAAATCTTAGACAACAAGAGTTTATTTTGTTCATGCAATTCATGACACTCATTTTCAGAATCCAAACATCTTTTAGATTTTTCAAGCAAGGCATATTCTTCACGTTTAGATTTTTCAAGAAAGACATATTCTTCACGTATGTCAGAAATATCTTCTTCAAACAATTTTATTTTGGATTCCAATATTTCATTTTGACTTTCTAAAAATTCAATTTTTGATTCTAACAATATGCACTTTTCACAAGAAACACTAGCATGCACATTCTCACTAGTTTTCTTTTTCAGAATTTTATTTTCAGATTTAATTTTCTTATATCTGTTGACACCCGTTTTATACCGATAAGTTGAGCCGTTTCTCTTACTTCCATTGATTGATGCCCTAAGTTGTCCATTATCCGTTGGGCCATTTTTGTGGCACATCCTGGGCCATTTTTATGTGTAACCTCCCTCCTTGGTAAAGGTCGTATCCATTTAAGGCTTATCGGACCTTGGCTTTGATTAATCGAACTGTTTTATAAAGCTGAGGTACCCAAGATCATGAACGATCCCACATCAGCCGTTCAAGACTGGGGCGGTTGATACCAGACCGTTCATACATTTTGGCTAATTTCTGAGGATTTTCTGAATATTCACCGACAGGATTTTGTGCGGTGTGATAAGGACCGTTCAAGATAATGGACGGGCCTATTACAACCGCCTATATCTCAGAGTCCTACGCGCGCCCGTTTTCTCAGATAATTATCCGATTATCTTGAATTATCACCGACAGGATAAAACGGTCACGTTTGTGCCGCTCTACGATAAAACGGTCTTTATCCAACCGTTCATATAGTCAAGGTCCCACGGCGGACGTTTCGGCCAGTTCGAGGGATAATTGGGATTATTTGCTGATTATTTGAATTTCCACCGACGGGTATGGACGGTTAGAATGGAACCGTCCACTTGGTTGAGCGGTCTATCGTAAGACCGTTCATCCCGTCGGTTGCTCAATTTTAACAGATTTTAATCCTTTTGTTCTTGGTTTTATCCCCAACTTCTTTTATCAATATCTCCGTGGATAATCACCCATTTTAAGTGCCGTTTCGACTGGATGAGAGATGATGGTATTATCTACGATTTATCTTCAATAATTTCGTCCCGAAAATGGCTCTAAACCCTAATTTCGAGGTTGGCTTTCTAGGCTCTATAAATAGACCCTATTGGCCGGACGTCGAAAGGGGGGAAGATTTTTGATCGACGGCGAAGCCCTGCCGCACTCTTGAGCGACCCAGCACCAAGGAGGGAGGTTCTCTACGTCCGCATGAGCCTCCGGTCAAGGGAGTAGCCCAGTCTTCATAGTTTTTCGTTCATAAGTTTTGCCGTGTTCTTGCATTGCATGCTTTGTTTCTCACCCGCGTACCCCCTTCCCTCTCATAACATGCATACAACCATCCCGTTTTTTGTCACCCTAGGGGTTTAAAAACCCCCCAGGTACTCCCCTTTTCATTTGTTCATGCTTAATTCTTCTCGTTTGAACATGTACCGCATCATTAAGGTCTAATTTGGGTTTCTTTTTTGTGTCTCTACGTTGTTTCGCAGGTCAGCATCTAATCAGCATGAGGCCCATCCCCTCTGGCCGGCCGGAGAGGGTGGAGGTCGAACCCTTCTCAACTTGCTGAGTGAAGGTCTTGAGCGGTCATCCTTCAGCCGTTCAACGTTTCGCGCGGTGCATAATCAACCGTCCTTCACTGGAGTGCGGTCCCTAAAGCGCCGTCCATCTCACTGCAGCAATTCCTCCCGCGTCCCTCGCAGCGTCCCAGGGCGGTCTATCGTAAGACCGCTCATCCCAGAGCGGTCCTAACCGAGCCGTTCATCCCCAGCGCTGCACCAAGGCGAGTATCTCCCCATTTTCCAAGGTACGGCGTGCCTGTCGCGTACGGCATCTTGGTGGCGATCACGGTACTTTGCTCCATTCTCTGTTTTCTCTTCTGTCTCTCATTTGTTCATGCACATGGTGTGCTTTTGACCCCCTTAGTGAAGTGAAAAGAGAGAGAGAAGAGAGGAAATATATATCTACACCCCTTTTGTGGCGATCACGGTGGGACACCTAGTGCCCATCGTGCTTTTGAGTTGCTGACCCTTCTTAGTCGTGTCAAGGTTTTTCTTCTTGGAGTGATTTACAGGTAGGAGACGGTTTCTGTCCTCTGGCTCACACGCGGTTCTTCCAGAGCCGTCTAACCATCAGCGCGGTTGATCCTACGCCGTTCATATACTCTGCCTTCAAGTTCAACTACACTGGCCTTTCCTGTTGCAGACGGCTCCCTGGACGCCGTCCATCTCTTTGTGCGGCTTTCGCACAGCCGTCCCGCGCCCAGGCACAGGTACGCCGTACTTTCTGGTGGCAGATACACGGCTGTGAGGCGGCGGTTCAAACACGAGTGCGGTTGAGAATAAGCCGTCTGTCTGGTATGTCCCTTGCATTTTCTACCTATGCATTACGGCTGAAATTGGACCGTCTGAGTACTTAGAGCGGTCAGAGGAGGACCGCACATCTCCTGTCGCAGTGCATTTCTGTCGTCTTGCTTAGTGTTTTGGCTGATATATATATTGCTCCTGGTGCTGTTCGTTGGCTCCCCCTGCTATCTTATTATTATTGCATCACCATGCTTTTGGTATTCATGTGTATGTTTGCTCATTGATTGATAGCTGCTAGGCTAGTTTGTGCATGCACTCCGGTGCGCATAGGAGCATCGATATTTTCACATATTAGTTGCATTCCTACCGAGGTAGGGTTTCCTCTCGTCTCCATATTCCTTGGAGCCGACTAGGGACCTTGCTGAGGACCTCCGTAAGCCCCCGTGAGCCGTGGATTCCCACACGGACGCCGGGCAGGTTGTACCGTATCCACCCCCGTCTAAGGTTGCATCCGCGAGTGAGAGATCCCAATAGAGTCACACGGCTCCTCGTTCTCATCCTAGTCAGGTACCTAGTGGTCGAGAGAATTGACATTTTTATTAATCCACTAAGGTTCAAACCTGAAGATATAAGGAACCGACGAGCATCATTTTAAGAACTTGATTGCATTATTGAGTGATTCTACTCTCATCTCGCTACATTGTATGCTTACTATTTGCTTGGTAGATTTGATTGATTTAGTGTTGCTTGTTCTAGTATCAAGTGTCTTGGTGTATGTGGGACTGCCTTCTGCCCCACGATCACTGCCTACGGTTGATTCTTATTTCCATTCCTACTCCAACCCTTTGTTCGATTCTGCTTCTTCTTCCATGTCGTCTTACGATTTCTCTGCGGCCCATGAGGATTCCCTTCCTCGTGGTCTCCTTGAGGACCCACCTAGGGTCACCCATTTGCAAGGGGGAGAGGGGATGGCCCCTTCACTCCCGACCTCTCTTGGCGAGGGTCCCCGACCCTCTTTTCCAAACCTGTCCAATCAGAATTCAGCCAGTACGATCCTCGACATGATGGCCCAGTTGGACCCCACCCAACTCCATCTCATCAGGCAAGCTTTGCAAGGGGGCGATGCCCCGGCCTCAGCTCTGGCTCATGCCACGGCCCACGTCACCACTTCAGCTCCTGTGGTCGGGACCACCTCTGCGGCTCCCATTGACCTTACTCCAGTGCGCCCTCAGAATTTTCGCTATCCCAATATGGAAATGGGCCAGGCATCCACATCGGTCCATCAACAACTGGATAAAGGGAAATCCCCGATCCCCTCTGTTCCTTATCTTGAGCCATACCCTACAATTTCCCCATCGCCTCAGGCCCTCATGGCCCCGGCAGACTTCGCTAGGTCACAGCCAGGGGCGGCTCAGGTCACTCATGCGGATATGGGCCCCTCCTCGGCCCATTACCCCTCTTATGGGCCGCCTCCTTCGTCAGTTTATCCTTTGGTCGCCTATCCGGGTGCTACTCCTCTTGCTCCTCCCCCTCCTTCCCGGGAACGAGAAATCCTTGACAAGTGGGCTGCTATGCAGCAACAAATTGATCTCCTCCACAAGCGGGTTGGCCCGCAATCTCTTGCCGATGTCCCTATCCCTAACTTCAGGGACCTACGTTTTCCTTCCCAGTCGGAGCTCCCCGTGTACCGCAAATATGATGGGAATGGCAACCCGTTCATCCATGTCCGGGAGTTCTTGTACGAGTCTGCGCAGTTCCAACAGGATGATCGCTTGATGGCTTATTTGTTCCGTCGGTCCCTGGAGGGGGTCGCGCTGGAATGGTTTTACACCCTGCCTTTGGAGGAGGCTGAAAATTTTAAGACCGTCAAAGAGAGGTTCATACAGAGGTTTCAGGATCGGGTCGGACCCGAGTACTCTTTCACGGACCTGGTGGCAGAAAAGATGAAGCCGGAGGAAGACTTCGCCACTTATGCAGATCGCTGGAGACAGATGGCCTCGCGGGTGCCCGGGCAGATTCCGGAAGATGAAAAAGTAAAATTGTTGATTTCCAACGCTACGCCAACTTTCAGAAACATTCTGGTAATGAATGACATTTCAAACATGCACCAACTATACAGCAGGGCTAGGTTTATTCAAACCCAATTTAAAGATTCCCCCATCCATTCTCTGTTCGAGGCCCAGAAGCCCAAGGCCACTAAGAAATCCCAGGGCCCCGTCACTGAGGGGGTACAAATTAACGAGCAAGTCCAGGCCGTTCAGTTCCCCCAACACGCCGCTCCACCCCGCTTCCCACCATCTCAGCGTAACCCCCAGTTCGCTGCCCCGCAAGCTCCCCAGCCTGCCTTCCAAGTCCCGCAATACCCTCCACAGGCGCCTCTGCCATCCCAACAGCCTCAACGGCCCCCACAATACAATAATGTTCCTCCGCCCCCCGCTCTGCCCGACCAGCTCCAAAGAGAGCTCATTACCCCCCTCTCCCAGAGACCTTGTCGGATATTTTCTCTGCTCTAATGTATACTGGCGACCTTCAATTGCCGCCTGAGCGCCCGAATTGGAATCCGGCCGCCGACCAATCCCGATATTGTATATTCCATCGGCAGCCAGGGCACACAATAGAGCGATGTTATCAATTCAGGGACCTGGTGTATGATTTGCATGAGGGCCAGAGAATTGACTGGGCCAAGATGCACCAACTAATTGAGGATATCAAGCAGAGGCAGAGACAAGCCAGGCCGCAACAGGCGGCGCCCCAGCAGCAGCAGCAGCAACAGCACCAACAGCAACCGCAGCCCCCACCGCAGCAGCAAGACCTTGGGATCCATCAAAATCCCATGCCAATGCATCAGCCCGCTCCCCAGCAACAACAGCAACCGCCGGCACCGGCCCCAGCACAAGTGAATGCGATCCAACGCCCAGCCCCCAACGCTGGATGGACGTTCGATGATGAGACCCCCGCCCATCTCTTGGCCTTACACCACCACTACTCTCCCACACCAGCCATCCCCTCCATCCTTAGACCCGCCGCAACACCGCCCGTCACTTCCCCCGCGTCGCCTCTTAGGCCCTCTACGCTCCACTCTACTCCATCAGTCCTCTCACCACCACCCGCCATGCCTCCCATCATTTCCCCTAAGCTTAACCCTTCGCCCATTTCCCCTCCACCAGGGCCCATTAAGCCTATTCCCGTCATCCTCACCCCCATCTCCACGCCATCCGCCTACCCCACCAGGCCAAGCGGGGGTCCGGTCCAGGCCGTGCAAGCATCACAATGCGCCCTTCGGAGCGGGCGTCCTTTCCAGAGGATGTTTCCTTCCTCAGGTGTATCTGCACCGAACCCTACAGCTTCCTCCCCTACAGTTGAACCAGAGGAGATAGATCCGGTGCCGGGCACAAGATATGACTTGTTACAGCATTTAGACCGGCTGCCGGCTAAAATCTCAGTATTAGAGTTGATCAAGAGGTCGCCGCTCCACCAAGATGCCCTGAAAATCTTCCTACAGAAGGTTATGGTGAGCGAGGATGTGGCGGTGGATAGCCTGCCTGCGGTTTTGGCCACGATCACCAAGGGGCCATCTATTGCATTTGCTGAGTCAGAATTAGCTCCTCCTGAGGCGCGCCAGATGCCATTATGTATTACCATCTCTTTAAACAAGACGATCGTGGAATCCGCCCTTGTGGATACAGGGGCGTCAATAAATGTCTGCCCATTGAGTACTCTTCGTGCTTGTAACATATCGGAGGACATGCTCAAGCCGACACCAACCACGATAGCTGCATATGACAATTCCAGACGTGCTTGTCACGGAGTAGTAACTGTGCAGGCCGAGCTAGGGCCCTTGGTGATGGATGTAGAATTTTATGTGTTGGACATAGACCCAATGTTCAAAGCCATTCTGGGTCGTCCATGGTTAAATGGTTTGAACGCCGTCCCCTCAACTGCCCACCAGTGTCTGAAGTTCCCATTCCAGGGGCGAGTGGTCAAGGTGAAAAGTGTTTCCACGATTCAAAACGTTGACGCCATAGCAGCCAAGATCCTGCCCACACTATGGCCAAGCAACAGACCTGTTTTATCTGTCATGGACTTGAACTATTCATGGGCGTATGCATCGCGCAAACCCACCACTGCACCAGTCAATGTGAAAGTAAAACCCAAGATGAGAGACTCCAAAGGGTGGCACATAATTCTGAAATTGGGCTATCAGCTAGGCCGAGGGCTCGGCGCACAGCTGCAAGGCCGAACCAACCCCGTTCCCAGGGGAAGGAAGATGGGCCGTCGGGGCCTCGGCTACCATGAATCCTCCATGTCGATGCTTGGGGACTCTGGGCCGTTGACCTGGGATTACCGGCAACATTTTGTGAAGGGTCCGTTGCAGCCTGGCACCTTGAAAACCTCGCCATCCCGCCTTGAAGAAAAGATAGATGAAGCTTGTGCTGTTGACGATCCTCCACCACCACCGCCGGGGTTAGCCGGCGACTTGGAAGACTTTGCCAATTGCTTTGCAAAGATGTTTTATGAAGAAGAGGGTGACCCGAAGAAAAGGGAGACGCAGCTGGTAAGGCGCCCCCCGATGCCATTGGCCCGCCAGGGGCCCCGGAAGACGGGGAGATCCATCACTACTTATTCTATGTCCCCATCCCGTCTCGCTTCCTGGTTTCAACAACGGGATTCTGTTCCCCGTTCCCCTCCACTCCTGATCGACCCGTACTTTGCGGAGAGACCCGAAGTTTTATTCGTTCCATGTGCTTGCGGGCGCTGCCCGCCCATTGATTTATCAACCCTATTCACTCCTCCTCCTCCAGGAGCTCAGCTCCATGAAATGTGGTTTAAGTCTTCTGACCCTTTCTTTGACTGCATTTTCCCGGAATTGTTTCCCATGCAACTGCCTCCCCCTCCGCCTTCTTCCTCCTGTTGTGTGATCACTTCCGACCTCCAAAAAAAAAAAAACGCCAATCTCAAAACGGAGGTCTCCATGGAAGATTACGCTATGTTCTACCCAGATTCCCAGGGGCACGAGACCCCTGTTTCTTTTCCGGTAGATTTCTGCTCCCCTAGGTTAGATGTACAGTGTATCGAGTCTTCTAGAATGGTCGAGTCAATCAGGGTAGAGTCTAGTTCAAGTTCTGTCAGCCCACCCACGTCTGCGGCACCTGCCATGTCGCACCCCTTCAAAACCATTCCTGATAGGTTTCTACAAGATTTGGCTGGAAGATGTCATGCTCTATTAAAGTGCCCGGAATTTGTAGAGACCGCGATTGTCTTGGAAGATGATGAGGGAGCTGAGGAGGTATGGAGCAAGGATGGATTAGGGGTATATGAAATTGTGAATGAGAAAGACCCAGCTGATGATGAGGAAGATGAAGAGGACGACACTGCCGACCTATATGCCCGAGGCTTGAAAAAGTTCGACGAACCCTCCGTGGCAGTGGATGAATCCACTAAGGAGATTAACCTCGGAACAATAGAGGACCCCAGGCCCATACTTATTTCCGCCAATCTCCCTCCTCAAGTCGAAAAGGAATTGGTCGAAGTCTTGAGGGAGTACATCGATTCTTTCGCCTGGTCCTATGAGGACATGCCAGGCCTTGACCCCGCCTTGGTTGAACACAGGCTGATTCTCAAACCAGGGGCAACGCCCGTTAAACAGAAGGCAAGGTGATTCCACCCGCAAATGGCCTTAAGGATTAAGGAGGAAGTCGATAAATTGCACAAGGCCCGGTTCATTAGAGTGGTGCTGTATCCACAATGGGTGGCGAATATAGTCCCGGTGATGAAGAAGGATGGTAAAATTCGAATCTGTATTGACTTCAGGGACTTAAACAAGGCATGTCCGAAAGATGATTTTCCACTTCCTCACATCGACGTCTTGGTCGATAATACAGCTGGGTACGAAGCCCTCTCCTTCATGGACGGCTACTCGGGGTATAACCAAATCCTTTTGGCTCCGGAAGATCAAGAAAAGACCTCGTTCACCACACCATGGGGCACGTACTGCTACGTCGTCATGCCATTTGGGTTGAAAAATGCAGGTGCCACCTACCAAAGGGCGATGATGGCTATCTTCCACGATATGATGCACGTTTATTTAGAAGCTTATGTGGATGATATCCTAGTCAAATCGAGGTCACAGGAAGAGCACCCCGCCATTCTAGCCAAGGTATTGCAAAGGGCTAGGGAATACAAGTTAAAGATGAATCCAAAGAAATGTGTGTTCGGAGTTACATCAGGGAAATTGCTTGGGTTTATAGTTAGTAAGCGGGGGATTCAGATCGATCCAAACAAGGCAAAGGCCGTCATGGAAATGCCACCGCCGAAGAACGTCACTGAGCTTCGAGGTTTGATCGGGCGTTTGCAATTTATCAGGAGATTCATATCTCAGCATTCGCAAAGATGTCGCCCGTTTTATGACCTGTTAAAGATCGGCACGAAATTCGAATGGAATGAACAATGTCAAAAGGCCTATGAGGAACTCAAAGTGTACCTCTCTAATCCCCCGGTTCTACAACCACCCGTCCCCGGGAAACCCCTGATCCTGTACATTTCTGTAATTGAGGATTCCCTAGGAGCTGTTTTGGCACAGGTTGATGATGAAGGAAGAGAAAGGGCAGCGTACTATCTCTCAAGGTTATTTAATCCTGCTGAATCCAAGTACACTACTATGGAGAAAACCTGTGCAGCACTGGTATGGGTAGCGCAGAAGCTTAAACACTACTTTCTCACCCACGAGGTCAGGCTCATCTCTAGAATGGACCACATTCGTTATTTGTTGGAAAAGCCGGTCCTTTCTAATTGACTAGCTCGCTAGCAAAGTTTTCTCTCCCAGTTCGACATCACCTTCATCGTGCAGAAAGTAATCAAAGGATATGCTATTGCCGAACACCTAGCCCATTCTCCTATCCCTCGCACTGATTCCATTCAGGATGAATTCCCCGATGAACACCTGGCGGTGATCACTCATCTTCCTTTCTGGTCCCTTCACTTCGACGGTGCCCTTAATTCCCAGGGCAACGGAGTCGGCGCCGTTCTCCTTACTCCAGAAGGGGTAACCATCCCCGTGGCATATCAACTCTCGTTTCCCGCCACCAACAATATAGCCGAGTATGAGGCTCTCCTTGCCGGTCTGAAGCACGCCTACATCTTGGGTGCGTGATACCTAAACATCATCGGAGACTCCCAGCTGGTGCTGCGTCAAGTTTTGTCAACCTACCGCACCCGTGATCCTAAACTCAAACCCTACCAAGATCTGGTCACACTCTTGGCCAGGCAATTTAGGAAACTCGTCTATATTCATACTCCTCGCTCTCAGAATATCTTGGCCGATGCCCTCGCGTCTCTCGCCTCTTCTCTATCACTCCCCCTAAGTCGCGCCACCGAGACCATTGTGGTCCAAAGGCTAGACGTCCCTTCCCTGCAGGATCCCTGGTTCAACAACCTTAGGATGTCCGTAGAGAAGAAAGTAGAAAGGGAGGAAATAAAAGAGGTTTCGTTAACTGAGCTCGAAAAGATCATTGAAGAGGAAGAATTGCCGTGGTTTTATGAGATCGAGCAATACTGCAAGGATGGCACATTTCCGGAAACAGCCAACGCTGAACAGCGAAAAGCCATTAGAAGAGTCGCCGCCAGGTACACGATCATCGCCGGTGAATTGTATAGGCGGGCCCTGAATGGAGTCCTAATGAGGTGTCTAGATGACGAAGAAGCTTGGAAGGTTGTGGAAGCAGCCCACTCTAGCGAGTGTGGAGGGCATGTGAATGGACAGGCCCTGGCAAAGAAGATTCTTAGGCAGGGCTATTACTGGCCAACCCTAGAGGAAGATTGCTCCACCTATGTCCGTAGGTGTCTTCAGTGCCAAATCCATGCCGACAAAATCCACGCTCCGGCCTCTTCTCTCCATCCTGTTACGGCCCCCTGGCCGTTTTCTATGTGGGCCTTCGACATCATCGGGCCCCTCGGTGATCCGAACTCTACGATTAAACAGAAATCCTTCATTCTGACGGCTACAGAATACTTCACCAAGTGGGCCGAGGCTGAGGCTTATGCAGAAATCAAAGCCACCACAGTATTCCGCTTCATCATGAAGAACATTATCTCACGATTCGGAGTGCCAAGCAGCATCGTCACCGACAACGGGCCTCAATTCATCTCACAAGAGCTCCAGGACCTCTGTAAGAAATTCAATATAGTTTTTGCATCATTCATCACCATACTACCCCCAAGGTAATGGCCAGGCTGAGGCCACGAATAAGACCCTTCTCAAAATTATCAAGAAAACATGCGAATCACATAAATTTGCTGATTGGGCCGACAAATTGATAGAAGCTCTATGGGCCTACCGCACCTCCGTCCGCACTCCCACGGGGCAGACTCCCTTTGCCCTCACTTACGGAATGGAAGCGGTGCTCCCGTATGAAATTCTAATCCCTTCCCTAAGGGTGCAGTTGGACAAGGAACTTAATCTCGACGACCGTCGAGAGGCGTTGTTAGTCCAACTGGAACTTTTAGACGAGAAGAGGTTAAATGCGGCCAATCATGTTTCAGTATATCAAAAGCGGGTCTCGCGATATTTTCAAAAGAGGGTCATCGAAAGAAAATTTCAAGTGGTGAATATGGTTTTAAAACGTAAATTCATCAGGTCTGCAGGTCCCAGGTCTAAGTTGCAACCCAACTGGGAAGGGCCCTTCGTAATCAAAGAAGCTTATCCTGGCAATGCATATCGTCTAATTAACTCGGAGGGGGAGGAATTGCCGAACCCGTGGAATGGGCTGTATTTAAAGCATTTTCATCCATAAAAATAAAACCGGTGAACGGCTCGGTGGCAGGGCATACCCCACCAAATTACAAAAGGAGGACCCAGGTTCAGCATTTCACACACTACACGACCCCGTGGTGCGGTATTCTCTCATGCTACCCGACACCGTTTCTCCTTTGGCCATGCTCGGGGATGGTGGAAATCCTTGCATTTCCTCTCTCTCGGTTGAAGATAAGGCGCAAGTGGTGAATAAGGGGGTGAGAACTGACCCAGGTTCCCCGTCAAAAGAAAAAGGTCTCAAATAGGGGCAATCCGTTAAGACCTCACTCCGCAAAAGAAGAAAAAAAAAACAAGAAAGAAAGAGAAGGAAAAGGAAAGCAAACAAAAACAAAAAAAGAAGAAGAAAAAGAAAGAACAGGGGCAAAAGCCGAAAGCACAAAGCTCGAAGCTCCCTGAATCCCCGAAAAATGCGGCTAGGCATGGCAAGAGTGGCAGTACAGTTTCCCCGCGGGACGTTATGAGCCCGGTCGCATGCGTGCCTAGAGCGGGTGAAGGTTCGATGACGGATACAAAGCCCCGGCGCAACAGACCAGATTCCTTGAGAAAAGGGGGGTCCCGGGAAAGAACTCAAGCCCTAAAAATCTCTACACCTATCGTCGGCTTCCCTACTCAATCTTTTTTACTTTCCCAAGGAATGAATCCCACCCCGGATATGGCCTCAGCAGAAGCACCGTCGAGCAAAGTCGACGCCGATCACGGGCGGTCCCCTTTCCTGCACGCGCTGAACCTTGGAATTCCGTAGCAAGACGAGAAGGTCCCTGCTATTGAGACCCGAGCTGGTTTCAAAATCCAAACAAAATCAAATATTTCAAAACCCAAAAAAAAATCAAATATTTCAAAACCCAAACAAAATCAAATATTTCAAAACCCGAAAAAATATCAAATATTTCAAAACCCAAACAAAATCAAATATTTCAAAACCCGAAAAAAAATCAAATATTTCAAAACCCAAAAAATCAAATATTTCAAAACCCAAAAAAAAAAATCAAAAAAAATCAAATATTTCAAAACCCAAAAAAAAAATAAAAAAAATCAAATATTTCAAAACCCAAAAAAAAAATCAAATATTTCAAAACCCAAAAAAAAATCAAATATTTCAAAACCCAAATAAAATCAAATATTTCAAAATCCAACAAAAAAAATTGCGTTTATTTGTTTTCTTCTTGCATTCATCTGCATTTTCTCGCACTTTGATATTTGCCTATTTAATAAGGCTCACCCCCCTTGACCAAAAGTCAAGAAAGGGTCGTCTCCTAACTTGCTGTAGGCAAGGGGCTGAGCCTAAGATAGATTTAATCTGTTTCATGTTTGCATGTGTGCAGGGGCAGGTCGGAAGGACAGTTGACTCAAGACTACAGGAATATTCAATCCTCGCATTAGCCTATACAATCACATCACATCATAATCATATTGCAAAGTTTAAACTCAATCTCATCAAATCTTATTCATGTCATATATCAAGTTGTCCGAATATAAAATCCTATCCCATATCATCATAAAAACAAAAGAAAATCACTCAGTCCGCCGCTGGGCATCCCCGCGAGGACGTATCTCTCTCAACTCCCTAAGATAAGCCTGTCTAGTCTCTGGAGCCTCCTCGACCTCTGCTGGTAGGGTATGCACCCTGCTCACCTCCCACATGATCAACGCGCTCCTGACCGCCTGCTCGTCCTCCTCAGTCCCGATCCTCCGCATCTGTAGCATGGGAAGGTGGGGTAGCGTGGGTAGCACCATCCGGGGAAGCCCGATCTGCAGGTAGCATCTGTGTGGGCTGTACATCGCCAAAGTGGTGTCGCTCACAAGCCTCAAGTCCAAGCCAGCTCTCCTCGGTAGCCTGATGGTGGTATCATGGAGGAAGTCCGGGCGCATCACGAACCTATCCAGGGGCAGCCTGTTGATGTACGGGCACCACTCGTCCCTGGTCTTCAGCTCAGCCGTCCTGCACTCAACCTGTGGAGAAAACCTGAAGGCACCCCCTATGAAGTAAAGGGGGTGGCTCCCAAAGATCCTGCTAACTGAAGTAATATCCTCCCTCACGGTGAACTTCATCCTAACTCCCATCCAGCACTCCAATAGGATCATCGAACCAAAGAGAGGACCTCCTAAGGCGGCTGAGGAAAGGCCCTCATACAGATAAGCTAAGATAGCCTGAGAGATGGAAAGTCCCTGCCAAAGACCACTAATGGTGCTGAGTAAAGGGACCTCTAGGACATGGTCGGCTGAAGGGAAAAGGATGGCCCCGCATAGGCAGATGGACGCAGCTTTGGCTATGGCCTCAACCCACCCGCACTTGTTCCGGCAATGTTCTACCACCCACTTGCTCAGAGGAAGGAGGTGAATGTGGCGAGGGCCTACGAAGGTGCGAACATCCCCGCTGTCAGGTATGAACCCTCCTAGAATGAGTTTTGGATCTATAGGGGCAACAGTATGGCATATCAAGTCTTCCTCCCCCACCTTGGACCTAGGGAGCCCGAAGTATGTCTCTACCTCCTCTAACAGGATGGTGGCCTCAAAAGATGGGAAGAGGAAGGTATGGGTCTGAGGATGCCAAATCTCCATCAAAGCAGAGATACCGTGCCAATCTAAAGAAAGTTTGGGGTAATTCTGACCTAAAACTAGGAGGGAATGCAAGTGCCAGGATTTGAGAAGGTGAGTCACCCCGAGGGGCAATGCACGGACCATGGGAGCCACCCACTTTAAATTAGAAAAGCGCCTCGGGCTGGGAAGAAGCTGAAAAGAAGAAGGAAGCAAGGGGTGTAAAGAGATATAAGAGGAAATCAAGAGATGACGATTTGAACATATTCTAAGCAAACTTACCTCTCTCATAGGGGTGGCGCTGAGATGTCGAGGAATCAAGTTTAGTCGTTGAATCGCTTCCCGCTCCTTTCTAGCCGGTCGCGGTCCTTCAAACGACGCTCCCCCCGCGGAACTTCCATCAAAAGCCCTCTTCATGATGAGGTGACGAGAATCAAAGGTTTTAGGCTTTAGGAGAAGGAAGACGGGTGAGTTGAGAGTTCAGGCCTACCTGCTACTTATAGGGTTCATTAGAGAACCTAAGCCTCTTAGGATTGGGCCTAGATAAGTCTAGGGCAGGCTAAGATAGGGTTGTGATAAGTTCAAAGCATCTTGCCCTCGGGCTGAGGACTCTCCAGGGAGTCCCCTCTCAAGCAAATCGGACGTGGGATTGGACGGTCTTACGATAGACCGTCCATCCATTAAACGGCCCATCATCAACCATTTTTCTCTCCAAGGGAAGTTTGGGCCCAGTGACTTGTACGGCCCTAACTCCGCCGTTCCAACACTCATACGGTTTATATGGAACCGTTCCAATGAATTCACGCGGCCCTTAGAAAACCGCTCTTGCATACGAACGGCTAGAGGAGAACCGTCCATATGCTCTGCTCCCCAATTGACCTGTTGCACTCATGCCTCCGTCATTTAGCGCTCTCCTCTCACTCAAGTCGGCGTGTGCGCTCTCATCTCACTCAAGTCGGCGTGTGCGCTCTCATCTCACTCAAGACGGCGTGTGCGCTCTCATCTCACTCAAGTTGGCGTGTGCGTCACTCATCTCTCTCAGACTAAGCGAGCTCCTCAAACTCATTTGCCCACTCATACAAACATTCATCCACAAAACAAACGAAAAATAGAAGACATGCATATCACTATCATATCATATCATATACAAAGGATGGGCCCAGTACAACCAGTCAAGTAGCTCCCTCTCCCTGGCCCCCGTCACTGTCTCCACCACCCTCATGCCTCTTTGGGGGAGGCATCGCTGAGGTCGCCTCATCACGCCGTCGCCGGCGCCGCTCCTCCTCCTCGTTCCTCCGATGGCCGGAAGAACCAGTGAAGTAACTCCTCACGGAGCCGTGGGTGCCGTGGCTGTCGCTCGCAGTCGCCCTGTTGCGTTCCCGACTCGCCTCCTTCATACCCTCCACCTTGCCCTCCAGACGGGCAACCTGTAAACGAGCCTGCTCTGCCTCACTCCTGTAACGCTCGGCCTCTGCCCGGTAACGGTCCGCCTCAGTAGCACCGGCCCGTAGTCGCTCTAGCTCGGCCCGGAGGAGTGCCGTCTCCACTGCGCCTACCGGTTGGCTCCGCGCAGCCTCTTCTCGCACCCGGGCTACCTCCTCCAGAGCCGCCACCCGGCTCCGCTCCAGCTCCGCCATCCGGCTCCGCTCCAGCTCCGCCACCCGGACTCCGCTCCTCCCCAGCCGCTACTCGGCTCTGCTCCAACTCCGCCCGCAGGCGGGACAGCTCGGACGTCTGCATTCACACACCATTGTCAGTTGGTCACATTTCATAAGCATGAATAAATAGAGGAAGTGTAGAAATTCGCGTACCCTCTCCACAAGTGCCACCTCGGCCGCTTTGGCCCGC
The DNA here is from genome assembly GCA_022559845.1 of Amorphophallus konjac. Classification (NCBI taxonomy): domain Eukaryota; kingdom Viridiplantae; phylum Streptophyta; class Magnoliopsida; order Alismatales; family Araceae; genus Amorphophallus; species Amorphophallus konjac. The sequence goes on along the minus strand of JAHNEJ010003516.1, from coordinate 2,175 downwards.
TCTACCATCCGAGTAAAGTCCGCCTCTCGATCGGCTCGATCTGCTGGGGTCTGGACGGAGGAAGAAGAAGGAGCGTCTGGTCCCGCCCTCTGAACACCCTCGGCGCGCTGCATCCAAATACTCCAGGTCAGTCACAAGCATAATCATGATCATATAGGACTGCATAATTTAAAGAGTCTAGGGTCTAGAAAACTCACCAGTAGTGCCAGGGCCTGCCGGGCCTCGTCTCTCTCCCGGATGGTGGAGTGCAGGAGTCCCTGCAGCTCTGCCACTCGTCCTGCAGGGTCAACCTACATTGTAGAAGTCCATGTGTTAGTGCATCATCATATAAGAATCATAAGCATGATAGACAAAGTTTAAGTTTAGAAGTCGTACCGGTCGGTGGGCGCCTCGGAACACCTGGTCCCGGTAGTGCCGTGCGTATGCGGTGTAGTACGTGCTGTCGCTCTCTGCCCTGGCGGTCACCACTCGCCCTCGAGCGGCCCAGTCGGCAACCTGCGCGGCGCTCCTTGATGTCCAGTCATATGCCTCGCGGAGCCCCCGGGTCGTCCTCGTCGCCCGTTCCCCCGCCTTCTCGGGCGCAGGGAACTCCACAGCCGGCTGGTGGACCCCGATGGTCCTCATCACCAACCTAAAGTGTAGTGGCTCCACCACATTCATGCAGTGAAGCCACACGTCCCGGCCAGAGAAGGCCAAGGCCTCGGTCACCCACGGCTGTCCCTCCGGGCTCTCCTCCGTGTAAGGGGTCCACCGTACCTGCGAAGAATAGGAAACTGCATCAGTATCATCAGAATAGCATGTATTTATAGAGTCTGAGTTTAGAAGCGTACCGAGGTGTACGGTAGAGAGTCCAGGTCGTCCTGCAGCTCCCGAACCTGCCTCCTCAAGGCCATCATCTCCCGGGGTGCTGTCCACCTCCGCGCTATCGGCAGGAGCCCAGGGCGGGTCTCCTCGCCTCTCCCCAACCCACGTAGGCGCACGTAGGCCCACACCTGTATCACAAGGTCGTGTCAGCATTCAGTCAGCATATAGAGTTGCATAATGAAGACTAGGGAAGAGAGTCGCACCTGGAGTAAGGGGGAGAAGCCCCCAAGCATCGTCCGACGCGCCGTCGAACTAAGAGTGTCAAAGAGGAAGGCGAGGACCGCCGCTCCCCAAGCATAGTCACCTACATGCTCGAGCTCCTGGAGGAAGGGGAGGAAACGACAGCTCATCACGTCCGCCCGAGTGGAGAAGAGAAGCCGTCCGAACATCAGCATCAGAAACCGTCGTAGTACTCTGTCCGCCTCTGGTCCCGGTGCCGCTGCAACCCTCGGCCTCGCCAACCCGACAAGCCGCTCCAAGTGCTCCTCTGGTCGCTCGCCCACTGCAACACCAGCTCGTCGAAGACCCAGGCTGTCCTGGAGAGCAGCCCGGGGAAGGAGGGTCGACTGCCTCTCGGGGCGCCGTAACTGAAGCCCGAGTAGCTCTCGAGCCAGCCCCCGGTAATCAGGAAAAGTGGTCCCGCTGACCGGCGACCCGTGCACTCGTAGGCCAGTGAGCCTGGCCACGTCCTCCAACGTGGGAACCATGTGCCCCCACGGGAATAAGAAAGTCCGACTCACTGGGTCCCAGCGGTCGTGCAGAGCATAGAGCAGAGCCGCGTCAAAGCGACACACCTCAATGCTCAGGAAGGGGGCGAACCCCATGGCAGTCAATCGCTCCCTCTGGAAGTCCGGCAGTGCGAGGTACACTGCCCGAACCTGTAGCCAGGAGGTGCGGGTCCTACGTTTCCCCTGCATTCATCCATTTTATTTTGCATTAGTCATTTAGTTTCACATTTTGTCTCAAAGCCCAATTATTGATTCTAAGAACGGTTACTCCCAAACCGCTCCATAGATGAGCGGCTTCGCTCAAACCGTTTTGTTGCTCAGGTCCCCCAGTTTGAACGGGCTATGCCTAGCCATTTTTTATCATGGACGGATCACCCTGAACCGTCCGGTTGCCCGTCTTCCTAAGGAATAACGGCCCACCTCTGGCCGTATTGTTTTATGACGGTCCTCTAGGGACCGTATTGTTTTGCTTGGTTGCATGTTTGAACGGACCTACACGGCCCGTCTGTATTCTGAACGGTGATAATCTCACCGTGTTGTGTTTTTAAAGAACCGTTGGCCATGTGAGTCTAAACGGCGCTCC